>JARHVA010008098.1:0-556091 GCA_037957365.1 Torreya grandis
GAAAAGAAGCTATGTACAAGCAAGACTAAGAAGAAATGATACTAACCAATGAGTCTCATAGGAGACACCCTATCATGGTATCCTATATCAAAGAGATGGATCGTGCATGATCATGAAGCATGATGGAAGGGTTGAGACTATTGCTTTGAAAGCTATGCATACTATAAATGCTCTAAAATATCTAAAGTAAAAACTAACTATGGGGTCCCTCTATAACTATGAGAAGTGGATAAATTTTAGGGCTCTTTGGGACCCATTTGGTAGTAGGAGAAGCTCTTTGAACATGTGCTCTATGTGTAGAGGCATGAGAACTTAATGAGACTACCCTGGGTTGTGAACACTATAGTTGAAAGCTATCTAGAATTTTTGAAACCATGGTTTCTCTAAAAGAGACCTCTATGAAAGTGTATAAACTCTCTATGCTAGTGATGAAGGCCTCAAGTATGTCTAAATCTAAAATAGAGGAAGAATTCTAACTGGTGAAGAAATTGAAACTAGTGGTGGAACTAAAACTAGTGACTACAAAATAGTAGGTGGCTCTAAAGTTGGGAGTGATAACTCATATGAAACTCCATTGACAGCAACAAATTGATTATTCATGAATGAATTTCATGCATCTATGAACTATAGAAGGTACTACTCAAAAATTTATAAATCCATGGTCGACCAAGTAACATATCAAAAAATCTTACACTAGGATAATAGTAAATGGTGTGGCCACATGTGTTGGACCAACCTATAGAGGAATTACAATCTCACCCAATTAATTTTGTATGTTCCCATTGAATCCATTGATAATTATGTCCATCAGTGTAATATCCTACTCTAAATACCCAAATTATATAATAATGTCATAGTGCACATGTTCATGCTAGATCCATTATCTATGAGAACACTATGAATATGATGATTATGAATGTAGGATCTGATAAAGAGTGCATGATAATCTGAATCATACTAAATTATCTCCTACTCTAATAAGGAGATCAATGGTCTAGTTAGAACTTTGAAATTATATATGTCAATCATGTTTCTCAAAGGGTGTAACTTAATTGAAGGTGCCCAGTATGTATATGGTGGAGGATGTACATGATAATCATGGTGAGCACTTAATGTGTTCCCTATCTCTTGTTTATAATGATGTGGGAAAGGATCTAAAAAGATTTTCAAAGCTTTATTCTATGTTTTCTTTTCTTGAGGAGGCTCAACTAAAGTTACAAGATCAATAATATTACCATATATCAAGTCTTGTATCTTATGTTTCAAACTAATGCATCTATTTGTTGTGTGGCCTCGTGCCCTATGAAAATCACAAAATACATTTATATCATACCCTTGTGGAAGAGACTTTGTTGGATTAGCTTCCCAAATAGGAGAGAAAGATATGATATTACATTCCAAAAGATATTGTAAAACTCTGGCTAGAGATACTGATAGATTGGAAAAAGTTCACCGAGGAGGTGATGATAAAACCACTCACTGAGGGGGATCTAAAGATACATTAACTATTGGTTGATTTTAACTCTTTATATCATTAACCTTTATTTTTTTATGGGACTTTTCTGTGACTCTTGTTTATTGTTTTGGATATACTCATGTACTTGAGTTTTCCCATTAAAATTAGTTTGACTTCCCTTTCCTTTAGTGTATGACATAACTCAGTGAATGAAGATAATATTTTGAATGTTATTGATTCATGCAAGAGCTGGTAGAAGACTTTATTTGAAGAGATATTATAACTCTTGATCAGCCATGGGGATAGTCTTCTTAGCCAATATAGTCTTGTATTGAAGAACATAATCTATGAGATGCTCATTTGAACTTTGTTTTTGTTGTGAAACTTGGGGCATAGGAAACCTTATCACAAAAGTTAATGCTGAAATGAGCTAGAAACATGTCATCTAAAGGATTGAATGCATTGACTGACTGATTTGGTAGACTATAGAACCATTGTAAATCATAATCCATTAGACTCCATGGAAATATCTTGGTTATTATCTAGTCATTTGGCACATAGGCCAAGCATATTGCATTAAAATCTCTCAAATTTGTCTCTAGATCACCCTTGCCATCATATCGAGTGAGATTGGATTGAAAAAAAACCTTGTGGCAAGGGTGTCAAAGTAATATAAAAATGCCAATAGTGTATGTAGTAGAGGAAAATAATCCAAGGCCTACATAGGTCTAAAAAGCACCTTGCTCAAGATGTAACACCTTTGGTTTTAAGAGATTTTATATCTTACATAAGGGTTTCCCACATCGGGAGACAAAGATGTACTAGACATAATTAGTGGTGCCTCATAGGAAGGATGGGCTGCTATAGGGGGTTGCTGAGACATAGTTGCTCCCATAGTGTCATTTATAAACTAGATGCTCTATGGTTTGAGAGGATTCACCATTTTTTTATTTTTTTCATCTTATTTTAGTATTTTAAGCATATCATCTTGCATTTCAAGTGTGTTTAGTTAAGAGTTCTTGAAGTTCCCTTTTATCAATTTCATCAAAACTAGTGTATTGGGCCATTGTTAAGGTAGGAAAACAAATTAAAAATTGATTAAATTTTTATAATAATGTGTAATAATCAAAGTGATATGAAAGTAAAGTAATAAAATATAGGAAATGTAAATTCCTAAAAATAACAAATTGGAAAATGCATAAAAAGGATATGAAGCTCACAAACATGTACGGTGATACCTCAAAAGTATGGGACCTAGTATATGCAACTAGGGTTTTAAAAAAATGATATTTAAAAAAAAATTAATATGAAATTTTAAAATATTATGTGAATTTATGATTTAAATATGTAGATAAAAAAATTATAAAATTATTGGAAAATTTGTGATTTAAAGGGATCTAGTATATGGCAACTAGGGTTTATGAATAAAATGATTTTTATTTTTATTTTTAAAATTACTACCAAATTTTAAAAATTATATGATTTAAATATGGCATGTAAAAAATTATAAGATTATTTGAAAAATTAACAAGGAATTTACCGCTAGGGTTTTTAGGGTTTGTATGCACATCAAACAAAGTAAGTCAGGTTCACCAAATGATTTAATAATTTTTGGGAATATTGGAGTCTTATTCCTAATTTAGTTAAGGGTTTTGAGTTAATTAATCTAGTAAGTAATATTAGAATAATTAAAATTTTAATTTGTATAATTTAATTTTAATTTAAATCTTTCTAAAAATAGTAATGAGGAGAAATATAACTTAGCTTAAACTAGACTGAGACGGTTGAGATAGGGTTTAGGATTTGCTATGCAAGATTGGGATAGTGTTGCAAATTAGGATCTAGATTTAATTTTGTGAAAGGATAGGAGAACCAAAATAGGACACCCTAAGGTTCAATGCTATAGTCCTCTTTTACTTCTATTGTCCTAGAGTCTTGAGCTTTTTGGGTTTTGTCTGTTATCTCTATGTGAGCCTATTTATGAAATTTTAGATGCTAAATGTCCATGGAACTCCTTTTATATCTGATTTAATATTTAAATTCTAGACTCCATTATTCTTTGACAAAATTTGAGAAAGAGGGGGGTTAGTTTCTGTAAGATGCACTGAACGTGCATCCACACCCCTTGTGTGGGCATTCTGCCGACATACCAATAATCTGAAGAGGGATCAAGCCATATGTAGTTCTCCCACTTGATGTGCTTTGTGAAATAGTGTGTATGAATATGAATTATTCTAAAATTTGGTGTTTTTGAAGTGGCTAAGGACTAGTGTAATGGTTTTGAATAAGCTTATGGTTGTATTAGGTGTCTGTATGTAGAGAATAGGGAAATATGACCAAGTAGTCTTTCTTGTATTCTTGCTTGCTTTGTGATATTTTCCAACCCCTTTCTAAATGAACTTTGAATGGGTGTTTTTATAGAGATATATTGGTCATGGGTCAAATTTATTCATGTTAGGTCAACAATAAGAAGGATATGAAATAGAAAGAAGTGACCATTGGAACTAAAAATGTAATAGGACATGAGCACCAAAAATAGACACTCTAGGGTCTGACACTATAGTTTCAAATTGGGTGCTATTATCCTATAGGTACAAGACCTAGGGGGATGTAATCATCATGGGAAATACAACCTAAGTTGGAATAAAGTTTTGGAAGCTTACATATGATTGAGAATAAGCAAAAATGTGTCTAGAAGGGTCATGAGAGCATGCAAAAGGGACCTATTGGTTGGGTGTCACAAGCCACACTCAAGCTAACCACTTTTCACTTTTTATATGAATACATTTTGACTTAAATTTTTTATTTATTTTATATTAATATAGATATTTTAGAATTATTAGTTTGATTCATTAATTTAAAAATAGATATAACATGAACTAATTTCCTTTAGTTTTTCTTTTCTTTTCTTTCCCATTTTCTATTTTTTTCTTTCATTTCTATTTTTTGGTTTCACTCTTATCTCCTTCTATGGGTTTTATAGTGTTAAATTTCTCACTCCCAATATTTTTATTTCCTAAATATGTTTTCTTTTGAATACCATGGAATAAAGACCCATTATCAATTTAAGATCAATCAAATAAAATAACAAATTCATTAAAGAGTCAAATTTGGAAAACCTAGGTTTATCTTAGATACCCAAAACACCCTAGTAGACCATTTCACATCTTTAGGAAAAGTTGGGATAATTATTTTAAGAACTGGAATATGAATTTAGAAAATATTTCTTACTAAAAGGAGGGTCAACACTACACTCTGAATGAACTAAAGAGATGCCTACAGGTCTAAAAAACAAAAAAAGAGAAATCCTTTATGATGATTTTTTTTTCCTAATATGGCCCTTTTACCTTAGCTATGTTTGATCCCAACCTTCTTAGGAGTAAATATAAGTTTAAATCAAAATTAAAAGGATAATTGGAATATAGATAGAAAATAAAATGTCTTCTCCTAAGAAAGGGTGATTTGGGTTAACCTCCATCGTAGGGCTTTCCCACCTAATTAGTAATGGAACAAAGTCCTAAAGTGGAACCAAAAGTATCTCTATTAGGGCCAGATATGTTTTATTGGTAGAAAATAAATTCTCAACACCTCCCCCTTAGCTAATGAGCAAATGAAATAAAACACCTTTAAAATTTTTGAATCATGAAGGTCGCTATTATATTATATCAAAGAACTGAAAGCTAAATGTATATGAATCACTTTTCACACCACATTTGAATTTGTGAAGGTATTAAAACTTAGTATATCATATGTTTAAAATAACCCAAGATTCTAACTTTTTTCTTTGATAATGTGAAGCTTTCTCATATTACTTATTTAGTTTGTCTAAGGTCAGGCCAAATATTTTAAGTTATAAACACTTAACAATGTTTTCCCTAAATAATCACCATTTTTTGTGGCCAACACACCTAAATCCTATAGAAATGGAGACCCTCATTTAAATTAAATGAATATATTATAAGAAATTACATTATGGTATTAATTTGAGTTGAAAATAATTTATTTTTCAAGTTCTATGAATGTTTTGAGTCAATTTATGGTTTGAGATGTTTTTGATTATATGGATAATGGTAATGAATATAGATTGACTTATTTTGAATTATAAAGGATTAGTGAATCACTAATCTTATTATTTTATTTAAATTAGCTATGATAAACTGATTATTATAAATGATTGTGTGCTAGAAATTCTTTTGTAGATATTTTTCCTATAAAGCTACATAAATAAGATTATATCCATAATGAGCCTTCATTTATACTCTCTATTTTTTATGTTCTAGTAAACTACACATATATTGGTAAACATTGGTTGGATTCAAAAGTTTCCATGCAATCATCATTATCTCTACTAGGTCTAAGAACCTCCTCCTTTTCTACCTACCATTATCCCCCATTTTATGTTTATTTTGTCATATCCTCATCTTAAACTTAGGTTTCATTATAAATATTAATTTTGAGGAATTATCATGTATTTAAATATATTTTGAAAGTATTAAGTGTAGGATTGATTCTCCCCTCATGGGGGTTGCAAGTCGCATGATACTATTCCATGTAAAATATATAGGAGAGTTGAAAACCTACAATTTTTGCCTTAGGAAATTAGTATTAGTCCTAAAATAAGAGGGTTAAAACCCATTACCTATGGTGTGCTTAAACCATGCACCAATAAGTGCCCATATAAATATGGTTCAAAACCCAAAATTTCACCAATGAAACTTAACTAATGTCATCAAATTGATTTGAATTAGTATGAAATTATTTTGGAAGATACAATATTACATTATATTAGATGATGACATTAGCCAAGGGGGAAGATAATGAAAACATTAAATATAAAAAATAAACATGAAGAATAGGAGTGGAAAGGGGAAAATGCAAAAAAATTATATAAAAATTTAAAAAATGATAGAATATGGATGAAGGAAGATATAGTAAATGATCATTAGGTAATATCTACAAAATCATCAAAAATATATGACCTTGATCTTGGTGAACTATTTAGGACATGCACTAAGGGGTAATGGAGATTGATGCATTGGTATGCCCTACAAGAGAAAAATCTATTAAGTTAAAAGTAAGATGTATAAAACTAATAAATAATACCACCAAAATAAAACAAGTAATAATAATCATTAAAATGATTATAAGTTGAAACATTGATATCATTAGTATCTAAATCAAGACATCGAGGCACCCATGAATAAATTAGTGATAAAATGATTTTATCATAATCATTATCATTTTATTCATGTTCTTTCATAGTATCTACTAATTGATCTTTCTCAATGATTTTATCCCTAAATAAGGGAATCAATTCTGAGTTGTATTATCTGTGTGGTATAAATAGGTTGTGATAAGCATACACTTTTGGGTTAGATTTATGTACTTGAATTCTATGTTCTCTTTATTTAGGTACAAATATTTGTTATTCCTTCAAATTTTCCTTAACTAAGATATCTTGTTGAGGTTGTTGTTTTTGAAATTTTATATCCCTCTCAATAATAATATCTTGGTCTTCATGTTTAATTTTAAACATTGATGTAAATTAGAAGAAATTTAATTCATTTTATGTATCTGTATACACTTAATTTTATTAAAATACCCCTTTTTCATGACATCTTTTTCATGTTTTATTGCACTCTATCCAATTGTGTAAATTTGTTTATTTTTGGACACTTTCAACCCACATTAGAAAATTATCAACTTTTATTTCCTCATAAAACACCTAAAATATATAAATTTATAATGCTGGATATCTACCCCATGTTTAGCCTAGTCCATTTTTTAATCCTTTTATAATTATAGTAAAAAAATATCGACAACCAATTTTAACCCTTGCTCATTTGTGGGTCCTTTCCATTATGGCTTGATTCCTCATTCATTGACTTTTATGATCACTATTCTCTAGGGTTAACCTATTTCTCAAATGTATTAAGGATAGTTAGACATAAATATATATCCTAATCCATGACATCATCAGATGTTTTTATATCAAATAGATCTCTTCTAAACCATTTGTTTATTGCACAATCATTAAACCTTATCAAATGTTTTACATATTCAACCAAGGAATGTATATTGATTTTATATTACATCAATAATATTCTAACTCTTATTCCATCACATATTAAAGTAAGATAAGGTTTTTATTAAAATATATATCTATATTTGATTATCTATGGAAAGGAGGGGGATTCATATATATTATTAGTTAGGGATTCACTAAAAATCACTAGAACTATATAGATCATTAATTTCAAGGATGTAGGATATATTGTTGCAACTCTTCAAGAAGTTTATTGGGATAGATAATGTGTACACACAATGTTTTATGCATACATTTATTATGGTTTAGATAAATATCAAAGGATAAGTATATAAAATCATCTTGATATTTGATCAATAAAGTGAAGCCATGATCTGGATCATTGTCAAATTTTCATAGGTATTGAAAATTACAAAGCCCAAATATTAGTAAAGGACACAATCAATTATAAAATTTATCCTTTTAGATTTTTACCTACACATAATTGTCCCTCCACCAATTACAATCTAGTTATAGACTATAATTAAATTATCATGACTACTTATGTTTCAATTCTGAACTATTCTCATAATTTAAAATTCTCTATATCAGTGCCCAAGTGTGTTCATTTAAGTCTTCTCTCTCTCTCTCTCTCTCTCTCTCTCTCTCTCTCTCTCTCTCTCTCTCTCTCTCTCTCTCTCTCTCTCTCTCTCTCTCTCTCTCTCTCTCTCTCTCTCTCTCTCTCTCTCTCTCTCTCTCTCTTTAATTTTCAATCATTTCATTATAATGTTACTCAACTATAATTAGTATTTGGGAATATTGAGATTTGTAGTTATATGACATATATGTAGGTTTCCACTTCACACCCTATTAGAGTCCAAAATTACCCCATGAAATTTTGGGATCCTTGCATGAAATATGAAAATATTCACATGGCTCTCAAAATTTGAGAAATGATTTTTACCACTATTATTAGGTTTCCTATGGCTTTCAACATTTATTTTTGGTCCCACTTATATGGTTCATTATGCCCTTATTTCATTGATCATATTTTCCTGTAGTCCATAATTAAAATTTTTCCCACTCTAGTTCAATTTTGTGTCATAATTAATTCCATATATAATCCATAGTATGATATCAGTCTACCTAGGTTATAACTTAGTAAGAATATTAATTATCAATGCAACAACTTTGTAAAATTCATGTCTACTTATTTTAAATTTCATATTTCTAAGACCTAGGTCCAATTTTTACTGTTTCTTGTGATCTTGTCCACTTTGATATGTCTATGGTTGGCTTTTAATAAAATCACCCATGACCATTAAGTATGAGTTCACTATCTTATAATGAAAACCATTTGTGTGTAAAATTAACACTATGAAAATGGATCAAAAATATTCAAAGGATTTTTTGAGTCTCACATATATCACTTATGGCCCCAAAAAGTTGGGAAATAGGTTGTAGCACAATTGGAAGCTAGGATGGTCTTCCACATAAGAGGTTCTTATTTTGAAACTTAGAAAAGGTAAATTCACTATTGGTGACTTATAAAATTTTAAATAAATTGTTTTGGATCATGGAATCTATTTAAAAAAAACTAGATTAGATAATTTAATGTGTTCATGGAGATCAAAATTGACATTTGAATAGAAAAATGAAATTTGTTAGTGAGTGACCCTATAAATATTCAAAGGCTACCATGTGTCCCACTTGAAACTATATGCTATGTGACCAACCAAATATTTCCACATGAAGAGAAGATGATACTATGGAATATTAAAATAAGTTGATAGAATCTCACATGTCCACACAATTTGATTAGGGCATGCAGTAAAGAAAAAGGAACTCTAATAGTCCCTAACCCCATGAATAACTAGACATTACCACATGTATTATATTGAATATTTTAATACCATGAAGCCATGTACTATGCATGGAAAGGTTTCTAATGTATTGAGTTAATTGTGTGAAGTCTATGATGCATTGTTAACTAAAAATTTCCATCTGTATCACACTGAGTTTAGTGAAGTTATGCCATGTGTTTTATTCCTATTTGATTACATTTTCCCACATGTTTCAATAAATTACTTACACATGGGAAAAATAAATTCAAAAGTAGATTAAAGCTTAAGGCCTACATTACATAGTCTAGTTCCATGTGGAATCCACATCATATATAAAGTAAAGAGCATAGATGTGAAATGGCATGAAGTGAGAAGGACAAATCCTAGGGTCCACAAATTATGAAAAGGCTTAAAGGGTATTAGTGAAATTCATTCTACATGGCCAATATGATGTGGACACATGTCTCATTATGATTAAAAATAATAAATTAATGATGAAGTAGACATATGAACTCTATTTCCATGAATCTAAAAATGATCACTATTTATTAAAATTATAAAGGTCATAATTTGAAGTGTGTCTTAATATCAAATGATTTTCATAAATCCATAGTAAAAAATAAAAAAACTAAATTATATGGGATTAGTTTTCAATCATAACTTGAGTTATACATATTTGTTTTGATCATGGATAGTCACATTGGAAAATTATCTTCAGTGGATACATAATAGCATACATTTTTGGGCTAACTGATGCATATTTCAAAACATGTTCAAAATTAAATTTGTCATCTCTTTTACCTATAATGGTGAAATAAAAAATCAAAATTAATTTCAAATATTTTTATGTGTCACAAATTTCCCCACTGATAAGATATTTTAAATCCCAAAACTCTATTATGAAATTGGTGATTAGTTCATGGGGACTAGATTAAGATCTTATGCCAAGTGTCAATGTAGATCCTCTTATTTCTCTACTATCTTGGTTTCATGATATAGCACATGGTTAACAAGGAATCTAATTAGTTCTCAAAGTGATTTTAAGTTTCTTTGAGTCTCAAATTTGAACTAAAAATGGCTTATTCTTAGGCATATTTTGTGTTTTCTCCCATTTCATATGATCACGAGTGGATTAATATTATATTAACTTGAGATCTATGGACATTTATCCCCTGATTCCCCATGGACTTATTTCAGTAATCTATGCTTGAAGAGAGATGAAAAGTGATTTGTTGAGAGTGTGATTCATCCTAATGAAGAAACATGTCCTATCTTATACCATTGATGATAAATTCTATTGAAATTTCCTAAGTGAAATGAGAAAGAACATATAATTGATGAAGTTTCCTTCATTCTTATCTTTCAGTTGTGGAAGAAAATTGTGGTATCTAAAGGTAGGAATCTAAGTTTAGTATAATATCTAGTAAGAACCTTACATAATTCAATGAGTGATGTATCTTTAGAATGTTGATAAAAATGTTGCAAATATTTTAGTATGTGGGTGTTATAAATGTCACTTGATCAGGAACTATGAGGTCTAATGTGTAATTTCACTAATTAGTGAAGTTGTAAAAATCCTTGTAAATTTTTAGTGTCTCTTATTCCCAATGATCCATGATGAATATTTTTGAGAAATATTAAATTCTATTATATGATTTATTATTATTTTTTTTGATGTTATTCATAGCTTAATAATAATTGCATATATATTTATGTAAATATTAACTATATTTTTACTTATTTATTCTTAGTACTATGAAATTCATCAGTTTGATGAATAATAAGATCTTCATGTAGGTTGTTTTTATATTTTTCTTGATTTTGAAAGAGTCTATAATAATTGTGTAAATTATTGTGTCTCTTTTGGTGATCACTATCATGTTCATTTAAGCTCTAAGAAGAATCCATGTCCAAATGGAAAGAAGGTACTAACCAAAATTAATTAATCACATTTTAATATCCATTTTTAATAACTTGTTATTTGATACTCTCTTCAATTTTTATATTATATATAGGTATCCATTATCATGCATTATAATCCCTATTACTTAATTTGGTTTTGTAAGTACAGGTAAAACTATGAATAACGAGATTGCAATTCAAAAACTCTATTGGTCACATCCATCTACTATAATATTTTTCTAAAATTTTAAGTGATTTTGACCACTTTTCTAGTAAAAATAAATTAGGTGAAGTGATCATAGTGGCTAAGTCCTATGTTTAATTTTTTTATTTGAATCTTATAATGAATTGTATTTAAAATACATATTACTATAGTGTATCTCCTCTTGGTCTATAAAATCAAAAATAGTAGAGATTAGGCTACCTCTCATATTTTTTTTCCTTAGGTTATTTCTTCCTTTCAAAATAATTAATTAGAATTTGTTTAACCATAAATTTTAGAAGTTGGGGTTAGGGTTAAGAATATATAAATAGTTAAATCACAAGTGTGATAAACTAATATATATTAGGAAAATTAATATAAAATTTAGATAAAAAATATTTTTAATTTATACAATAAAGATTGCTAAATATAGTAAAGTACAACTATTGAAAGATATTGAAATAAATAAGAAATAATGGTACTTATCTAGTTTATTGTGTATAAGAAGATCTAGACTATAAACATGTGTAAATTATGTAGGATCTTATGAATTAATCATTATATTATAAAAATTATACTTTTGTATCCACTAACACTACTATAAAATCTAGATACTAGCATTCATGTTAGTCTCTGATAGTGACATAAGTGTCTATACATAATAATGTCTAGATCAAGATGTAACTAAATTCAATGTTATAGGTTTTATATCACATTTATATTGATGTAGTTAAATCTAAGATATGAGTTTTTACTCGTTTTTGGTTGATCAAAACCTAATTCTTCAACCTTATTCACCTGTAGAGTAAGTATGTTAAAAAATGGGTTCATGGTCTAACAGTGTCAAGCTACCCCAAAGACCCATATGTCAATGGGCATTACCTACATATCCAATAATCCAAGGAGGGACTAAGACTTATGTAGTTATCTATTATATGTGGTAAAGTGAAATCAAAAGGGAGAAATATACTATATGAAAATGCATGCAATGATATAACTTGTAATTTAACAAATATCATTCATGGGTTGATCTTGAATGTTTTTTACCTATAATATGACTGCTCTCATGATTGATATGAAAATGGGGATGAATAAGGAAAAGTATAATGCTTGTGTAGTTGATTAATTTATCTTTGGTAGGTGTTTCCTTGGTATTTTATAGATGCTAAATGAAAAGGCTTAGTATTGTATTTATATCACACATTTTTGAAAATATCTCACTGTAGGGTTAAATAAGACAAATAGGCCAACCCACAGGTTTTGAAACATTTGAAATTTAGATGAGTTTTTTTCTACTAAACACTAGATAAGGATATGGACACTACCATCAAAGGTAGTGTCCCTATGTGGATGGTAGCATTAGAGGGCTAGAAAATAGGTATTTGTCATAGACAACATGCCCCCTTTTGTTCAAAATGAGGGACCCTTCTCTTAATCTCATAAACCATAGCTTTAGTGTCATTTCTTTTATTCCCATCTATGATGCTTACTCAAATCCTTAAAATATACACTGCCTTGATTTCCCTAAGAAGAAATAGGATTACTTTATTTTTTAAGACTAAGGAATGTCTATTATTTTTATGAAATCATGGATCTAATGTTACAAGTTGGATTTAAATGGAATCTCATAGAGTACCAATCCATTCTATTCCTAGAATATTCAACTCATTATAGTCAAGATAAATCCCAATCTCCATAACTAATAAGTAAGTTTTAATGTAGCACGTTCTTTTTCGTTTTATTACTTAGTCCTTTTTATGTATTTCATATAGCCTAATCAAATGGGAAGGTGACACATCACTAAGTATCAAAGTGGCTAGTCCCCTAAAACTATTATATATGTAAGAGCTTAGGAGAGCCTAGCTAAATAGGAAGGCACCATGTCATCAAGTATCATAGCAGTTAGTCCCCTAGACTTGTTAGAGATGTTTGAGCCTAAGAGAGCAAAATTGAATGGAAAGGTGACACATCATTGAGTTCTATAGTGGTTAGTCCCCTAGATCAGTAAGAGATGTCAGAGCCTAGGAGATCCTAAATGAATGGGAAGGTGCCACATCAATGAGTGTTAGAGAGGTCATTCCCTTAGACCTATCAGAGATGTTAGAGCTTGGGAGAGCTTAACTGAATAAGAAGGCACCATATCACCAAGACTAAGTGCAGATAGTCCCTTAGACCTATTAGATATGTTAGAGTCTAAGATATCCAAGCTAAATGGGAAGGCACCACATAATTGATTGTCATAGATGCCAGTCTTTTAAACCTATCAGATATGTTAGATCCTAAGAAAGCTCAACTAAATGGGAAGGTGCCACATTACCACATGTCAGAGTGGCTAGTCCCTCAGACCTATTAGAGATGTTAGAGCTTAAGATATCCCAATTGAATGTAAAGATGACACATCACCATGAATGGGTTATTATCTACCTAAGGCCTCAAGAAGGTTAGAATGTGCCATATGCCCCTGATTAGAATGTGTCATATGTCCCTAAGTGACACATCACCCATCTTAGGGGAATGACATGGAGTAAAAATCCATAATAAGGTTTTGACCATTATTGGGAAGAGAAATGAGCAAACCACACATGTCATAAAGTAGGAGTTAGCTAATATTACTCTAATAGATGTGACCACATACCTACCATATGCTAGACATTAAAAAAATGATAAGTTGGGCTTGATTGGATAGTTTTAAAACATCCCATCACCATTGTTATATTTGATTGGTAGCATAGGATCATGGGATCCAAATTCAATTCTATATTTAGAAATAAAGGGAGAAAATCCAGACACCAACTCAAATTTGGATTCATATAAAGTGACCTACCAAATGCCATTATTTCAAGGTAGTTGTATCTATATGCTTATAAATCCTAAGAGAAGCTCACTAATAGTTACCATTGTTACCTTTGAATAAATTTCTAACTCCTTAATTTAACAATTCTATAGAGCCCTTGTAATATGTGATTTCTACACTTAAAGCTTCTTAATTGCCCCTCTGACCTACGCCAATGGCTATTTCATGTTCAAACCCAAAGGTCAAACGTAAATACTAGGATACCACATTATTGGCTAAATTGACCAAGTTCAAGCACTATAATGATATATTTAAAGTAGTTAAGGACCCTAGGGACTTTGGTGAAGATGATGACTAGAAATTTGAGTATGAGGATGCCCTTAGGTTATATAAAAGTGTGGGATCTATAGAACCATTTAAAAAATAGATGCATTTCCTTGCATTGACCTATTGAGTGACATACTTCACAAGGCCATCTGCATGAAATATGGGGTCAATGACTAGGTATGCTTGCTTAACTATCAACACCATATTGATGATATATCTAGAACACCTTCAAGGCATACTATGCCCTCTTAGACTTCACATTCTCTTATGATGCAGTGGTAGTAATGATATGGATGAGGACCTACTAGATATATTATGTCCTCTATGATTGGGTAGAGAATGTTGACTCTAAATGGGTTAATAAGAAGGATATTAATGACTACATAGTGTGCACCTTTTAGGAGGAGATCTAAGTAGGCATGATCCTAAAAAACCAAATATTTAGGGGCTAAAACTATAAATATGTCAATAAGTTATGGGTAACTCTCTTGCACATGATCCTAACATGTTCGAACATCATATACATTGAGGATTGATCAACTTTAAGTTGGTCCATGCTATCATAGATGCCCAAGTTTTGGGAAACTTCTACATGATAACTACCTATTAGATGTGGTCTATGGTATGTTATTATTTAAGACTTTAACCTTTCCTACATGGGTTCTTAGGGGATTGACAATTTACATGGTCTTCTATAATTTGTATGGCCATCAATTACACCATCACATCTAATCCATTTATGACCACTTCTACCTGGTGGTCTACCAAGCCATCAATGAAGCTATGATACCCTAGATATCAAAGGAAATATGGGATTCTATCATATCAATTAGGGACTACTAGCTTTACAAATACAACATTGTGATCTTTATCATAGTTTTCCTTAAGTACCCACTCCACTTGCCATATTACATTTATAACTACCTATTATAACAAGAAATCACCTATCAATTGGTGTAAGGCATATTCAGCTTCTACATACATCATTAGTAGAAGGTATCCCTTCAACTCTTGATCACCATATAACACCACATTTATAAGACCCTCCCCTTAATATAGAATATTTTGGATAGGTGTAGGGTAAATTTTAGTGGTGAATATTCATTAATTCACAAATATTCTAATTTTTAGATTTTGTTTTTGGCAAATTTTTAGGGTCGATAAATGGGACCAGATATCCAAAATTTTAGGGATAAAAATTATTTTGGGGGTTAGCTCACTAACCCTTTAAAATAATATATAATATTGTAATTTAATTCACCACATATATATAGTACAACCACCCTTCGATATCAAACAAGCCAACAAGTAGAACCAGAACCAGAGGACCACAAAACTAAATAATAGTGCCAAATGGAGGAACTAAACTATAGTGATGAATGACATAATCTTCAAAATTTTGATAGTGTCAAATGATAGCCCCAAATGATAGTGTTTAATGATAATACCTAATGATAGTATCAAATGGGACCATCAAATGATGGAGCCAAAAAGTAGAAAGTTATTGCCACCAAATGGCTTAACCAATCTGTAGCATCTACTCTTTGATTGAACAGTAGAACTAGATGATATAATTGAAGTGTTCCATCCTTGAACATCATTGCATCTAGTGGAAATGGTAAAAATATAGCATAATTATCAATAAAATCATGTGTATTATCTTATTTTAAAGAGCCAACCAAAAATCCCACATAATCATAATGCACTCAAAATATAGGTATTTATTATTTTTTTAGATTGTCATAATTTTGACTTTAACTATTAAATAATATTAAAAAAAATTTACATGCATAAACCCCCACTGATATCTCACTAGAAAGAATCAACCAAAATAACATATCACCCCTTAAAGATTTGTTTGATGATGACATGCCACCACTCAAAGACACTCCTCTAGTTTTTGATAATAATGATAATGATAATCAAGTGGAAGAAAAGATTGTTGGTTCTCACCAAGCACAAAGTTCAATTGAAACCTCCACTTAGAAATCTTCATGAAGGAAGAGAAGTAGATGGAAAATTGGAAGGTCCTTTATGGTGGACTAGGCAGCAAAATTTCCCTTCATAGAACCTATAGAGCTTAAAAATGATGATGATGCTCTAATAGAAAGTAGATTTACAATATGTAGCTAAAAACTAAGAAAGGAACATATAATGCAACTAAAATTGGACACGATTGAGAAACATTATGGAAAAGTATATGTGATAGTAAAGTACCCAGATGGACTGATAACAAGAACACATGGGTGGAAAAATGTAGAAGAATGCATGCATGTAAGATATGCACATGAGTATGAAAATAATAAGAAATGTCTAAAACATCTTGTTGAGAAAGGGGGAATAATTGAAGCAAATTTTGAAAAAGTCATGCAGTCTCATCTAAATTCAAAATATATACAGTTCTCTAATTTATACCACATTCTAAAAAAAGGTAAACCTATTTTTGGTTTCTTAAATTATAATATTTTGTTTCAACATAATGGATTTATAGATATTTCACAATCACATTGATTAGATATTAGTACTTGGGAAATGGAAAAATGTTTAGCATTGGTTGAGAAGGAAGACTTGAAATAAAAAGTTCAAAATTCACTATTCATCTCATTGTCCATTGATGAGGTCATAGTAATTGACAACACAACCTAGGTTTACATGCATGTTTATACATTTGAGAATTATTCAAGGCAACCTCATTTACTAGTAGTTCATAAAATGGTAGAAAATTTCAATGTAAAAAATCTTCACAAATTGGTTGTATCGAATTTGAAATATAAAGCTAGGATGGATGATTATACAATAGCTATAAAGTTAGTGTGTGTTGAGGTTGATGGTACATCAGTTATGTAAGAGCATAGAAATGGTTTGTGTGTTCAGTTTTAAATTATAGTTTCTTCATATATTATTCAAAATCATTTCATGGCTCAGTGGATGAATCTTTCATACAAAATGGTTAGCAAATTTACTAATGTGGTAAAAGTGGAAGATCTCATTCGTGATCTACATGCTTATATGTCAAGCAGTCCAATTTTTTTAAAAGTTCTAAAATTTTTCAATAGGAGTAGCTGATGGTAAGAAACTATTGAAAAATGTTGATATTAGATGTTTTTATATGTATGAACTTACATGCCAAATTTTTGAAGAATATCCGTCATTAGTAGGTTTTATGTATAAATATCATAGAGAAATTGACAAAGCAAAATATTTGCTATACTATTTAACAAATTTGGAAACACTATTGGAATTATGTGTAATTCTTCCAATGCTAAAGGAAATGAATTATTTAATGAAACATGCTCAGGAGAGATCCATTTATATTGTTGACTTCATAAACTGAGAAAATGAGTATGCCAATCTCTATATATACTATACACTTCAAATGAAAAGTTTCAAGGCCTTATTTTTATAAGTTGGAAATGTTTGATAGATTTAAAGGACCTTGAGAGCTATTTGAAGTTAAATATTAGTGATCATCTTTATGTCATTGTTAATGGTAAGGAGATATCAATGCACACTTTTTACAAAAGACTTGATCTTATGGGAGTTGAATTTGAAGAACTACCTATAACATGTATTTTGTATAACACTATTCTATCTGAAACTTAGATGAAATTAAGTATATTTTCCCAAAACTTATCTATGGAGATTAGAGATCATTTTCAAAGGGATGATTTTTTGGAGGCTATATAAGTTGTGAATCAAATTTTCTAGAATAATAATAACAGTTAAAAGATGATTAACAATTTATTTCACAAATACATGGGCTACTTGTATATTTTTTTTGTAAATATATAGAGGTGAATGGAGTATAAATAAAAGGTATTTTGGGAAAGGATTTACTGACATCCAAATCAACTCATTTTGCAATTAATTTTTTTGAATAATATCATCTTCTAAGTGAACCAACAAAAAATGGGCCAATTACATGACTATGGAAAAAATGTTATCCTAGTAGTATACTACAGGAAATTATAAGTGAATATTTATGATTATATGAGCTTTTTCAAATAATTATTTTGGGCTTAGTGGAATATAAAAGAGTATTCAATGAATTATCATTCATAAAGTAAAAACTTCAAAATAGATTTGATAAAAAATTAGAAATCTATTTGAGATTATATGTTTGACATTATGTTGTGGACATGTTTCCTTATGAAAGAGTTCTAGCAACATAGGTTTCTATAACTAAAATAAGAGGCATCAGAAATATAGTGACAAATAAAGAGGATGTAAATAATGACATTGAATATAACACTGACACAACAAATGTAAATGTCATTGATGATGATCAGGTTTGTGTAGGATTGTTTCAACTACCAGACTATTAGTTTATAGTTTATGAATTCCAATTTCATATAATTTTTTAATTTGTTTCTAGTTACTACTATTAAATATATTCATGTTTTACTTTATCTAATTATTTGTGAGTTCTTTTCACTTGTTTATCATAAGATGCAATAATTATTATATGTTTTCAAAATTTTATTTCATTGTTTCTTGCTAAGTGTTGAATGTAAAAGATTAATATATTTTGATTGTGTTAGGGGTAACACTATAGGTTAATATCACAAAAAATAAAGGACTTACTTCATTGATTTCAACTCCTTAATATGGTTCTCTATGTCTTTGATACATATTTTTTATAGATCTATTTTTTTCTAGATATCTGATGTATTTATTGTACCTTCATAGTACCTGATATATTCCTTTATATAATTATTAATTTATTTCTTTCCATTTATTTGAAATGTACTTTCTCATAATTTATGTGTATAAAATGTGTTTGATGCTATTATTATGTGTTTGATGTGGACTGATTCCACTCTCTTATGTGCCTTCTATGTGCTTGACTCTAGCATCTGAAGTGTTAGCTATGTGTTTTATTGTATAATTGATATTAGTATTGCTATGATTAAATTGTTCATGAATGTATTAAGTTAATCGTATCTTAATATCACATATTATAAGTTAATGACCTAGTACCTTATCTTATATGTGGTGTTTTTAAACCATTTATATTGAGATGTGAGTTTCACAAGTGCATCACAAATATCAAAAGGGGGCTAAACACCATACAACATCATAAAATTCAAATTTAAATTCATGCTCAAGCCTAAAAAAAATCCATCAAAAAAAATTACAATCTACATGGCTCATCTAGTAATTAAAATTGAATAAATTGATCAACATAAATCCAAACTTCAAATTGTCAATCAAAATACATTTTTTAAAATAAAACATTATTTACAAATATTATAGAATAGATTCTCAACTACTCAGCTAATTTCTCAATCACTTTCTCAGATACTTTATTAACCACTTTCTCAACTAATTTCTCAACCAAAACATCCTTTATGCTACTATGGTCCTTCAATATCCTTGCCTTTTCAAGATCTTCAGCCGCATAATTAATATAACCAAGATTTTCCCTTTCTTCTTTTCTAGCATCTCCTATAGAAAGTAGACTTGGATTGATAACTATCTTCTTCTTAAATAAGGCATTAGGATCCCATCCTTACTCTTTAATGATTTTTTAGAGTGTTTTTTTTCTATTTATTCAATAGAATAAGCTTCTCCTTGAATTGAATGGTAGATAATAAACTTTTTCATGTATTTTTAAAATGTACATTGAGTACCTCAACTTATTTTTTCAAGTTCTCATATTTTTCCTGAAATTTAAAATGAAATGTAATTATATGTGAAAAAAAAAAGTATGACATGAAATTTGATTAAAATGAAGATACATTACTAAATATGTTTCCTTCTCTACATTCACAATCATAAAAAGGTTGGCATCTTTTACCCATTTATTAAAATATGTCTAGGCTTCTACATTCAAATTTTATGACCTATTAAGCACAAAAGTCTACACATTATCATTATAACTATTATAAATATTAACTAACCTAGATATATCTTTGGTAAATAAGGCATCAATCTTTACGGGTTCATGTTGTACCAATGAAAACAAATTTTCTCAATAGGAGTGGTTGTGATAATGGGCATTTATTTCTTTTATCAATGCCTTTACCCCAAACTCCCACACATGTAAATTTGTAATTTATAAATTACTCCCTCCTAAATATTATCAGTAATACTATTTGATACCAAATTATTATGTAGAAAATGTGTAATGGGGGACTATGGGGTAAAGGTTCCTCCTAAGTAGTCACATGAACATATGTTGATACTCCCTAGATAAAATCATGTAGATTGAAAGTAGTTCCAAAATCACCACTTTTAATATTTAGATATTCCTAATCAAGTTACATATCCTATAAATAATTCAATCACTATGCACTTAATACACCTCTAATAGAGAAAGTGGGGAATTGGGAACATGATAATTACAGTGTTACTCTGCCAGTTGTTGGTAATTTATGTAATGGAAGAATCTTCCCCCTTGAGCGAACTAAGTTTGGGGGTGGAGGTAATGGCATAATGCTCCTAAGAGATTGAGTATGCCCTAAAAAATGTAAATTATTTTAGAAAAAAATAAATTTTAATACTCAAGTTATATGCTAATTTGAAATTAAAGGTTTATTACTTATATTTGGAGTTAGTGTATCCTCCAATTTATGCATTGTATTATGAGTTATAGGAGTATTTTAAGATGGTACATTATGTAAAATTTTAATCATAAAAAACTATAATAAAAAACCAAAATATTCAATTTTAAATACCTTCCATAGAGGGTCAAGAAGGCATAGTAAATATTATAGTTTGTTGCAGTGTGGTTATTCTATGACCTAAATTACTATCGAGTCAACTGAAATAATAAAAAAAAATAACTAAAATAATGCACTTTAAAGTTAATATATCATTTAAAATTTTTAAATATCAAACCTACATGTGGATATGATGCCAAAGAAACTCTTGCATGTTTTGAAATCTGAAATGATTGCAAAGATGATTCTGTAAACTCTAAATTTATAGATACTTCAAATCTAAATTATCCTTTTGAGGTAAATTATTTTCACAAGGCATGAAATCTTGCCTGTAACAAAAAAATTTCAAAAAATTATTAATCTTTACCTTGGTAAATTTTTAATAGATAAACACATATTAAACCTTAATTCAACAAATAAACAAATAAACTAACCTCCTAGTCCTCTAGAGATAAAGCATTTGTGCCCATATTTGGATGAAGCACAGTTGGAATCAATGCTTTTCAAAGGTAATATAAGGCCTCGTATTATAATTCTAGAATAAAATGTGAATGATAAATAGTGGAATTAGGATTGGTATAAGCATAATTTAAACCAAGCCTTATGTTAGCAGATCTAAAAGAGCACCAGCCATATCTCAAATTAGTAAGAGTACAAACAACGTAAACTAGTGCCCAATAAGAAAAATATGATGGTCTTCCTTGAAATACTATTATCACTTGTAAAAATTAAACCATTGATTTAAAAAAAGTGTCAGTAATGTCTTCCATGTGGAGGCCCCTCTTTTGACTATCTATAAAGAAAGAAAAAATGAGGAATTTACATCTCAAAAGTTGAATTTTGAATATAAAAACAAATTTATAATTACATACTAGTTCAATCAATGTGCAAGTCAAAATCTAACTCCAAATAATTCTTATCATCATATTTCAACATTAGTTTTAAACTCACTGGGTTTGCATTGTGAAATGAAATACCTATCAGATCATGAATCTCTTCTAGTGAGGTATCAAAGCAAATCATTCTAGAGTCCACACTCACAATGAATATCTTATATTTATGGTCATAGAAATACATGAGAATTTTTAATAACCCAGTGTCATAATAGGGCATGTATAATAGGCCACTAAATCTATATTTCAAAATCTAATCATTATATGCATCTAGATGTTCCATGAACCTCAAAATGTCTGGGCATTATAGGTTCTTGAAAATGAATTTTATTTCCATGGCTTGGGAATTACTATGGGTGGGGACAAAGGGGAATGAGAAATATCTACTATAAAATGTTAAAAATTAGGGTAGAGGGAGAGTATTTATAGGATATAAGGGGAAACTGAGCAACTAGACATCAAACTAGTTATATAAGTCACCTGACAGTGTGGCTTGACATCACCGTTTGACACTATTCGCTTAGAAAGCCATCCAAAATAACCATATAATTATATAAATATGGTGTACACTATCTAACATGTATCATATAGAGAATCCATTCAGATCCATTGAATGACATAGCTAAAAAACATAGCTAGATAGAATAGTTGTTTGACATAGTCATTTGACATAGTCATTTGGCATAGTCATTTGGCACAACTGAATGGCACAACATTGATGTAGACATCTGGTGTAACCATCTAGCACAATAATTCAACATATCCTTTTGATAAAATCATTTGTCATTTATTTTATGGTACAACCAAATGCTTTTACAAAAAAATAGGCAACTGTTTGTTTTTTCTCCTTCAGAATAATCATAGATTTGTCATTGCTTATAGATGATTCACCATACCTACAAATAAAATTTATCTAGATTAAACAAATATTTTCAATAGGTTTTCTAGTAGGTCCTCTTAAAAATAACCTTGGATAGGTGAGGATCCTTCTCCCTTGAAAAGTGAAAGGTTTGGCAATTGGAACCTAAAAGGGTAATTTAAACTCATTTGGCACAGTACTCAACTTGCCTCAACATCAACTATGGCCATTAGGTAGAATATGATGATGAGATTTAACTAAATTCCATTGATGATCAAGAGGTGATATCTTAGATAGTGGATAATAAGGGAATTAAATCTAAAAAAATCCCCTCTACACCTCTTATAAATCCTATTTGGTCCATAGAGGACCCAAATCCTACAACTTTGGCCATCTCTTAGAAGATCCTACAAGGCATCACACTAGCTTATCATCCTCAATATCCAAGTCTATCTCTAATTAAACCTCTATTCAATACTCATACCTCATATCCTATTATGTCTGATCCATTTACTCCTCAGCTTTGGATCCTCCTCTACCTCCTTTAGTTGATCTTCATACTCTACCTCTACCTCTACCTCCTTCGATAGATATAAAAAATAAGCTATGGTAGAACCAATATCAGACTACATTATGTTATAAATCCCAAGTGTAACTCACTTAGCCATTAGTACCTTATCCTTAGGGCACACAACCATTAATATTTGATGTGTCCAAAAGCCTAAGAGTGAGCCTAGAATGAGGTTCCCAATAGGCACCCATCTAAGTTCTCTCTCTTACATATCTATATCCTTCTAAGTTATAAGTGGTAGAATGAGGTTCAAAATAGGCACCCATATAAGTTTTACCTCTCACATCTCTATCTCCATTCCACCCCTCCTTTCACTTTACAACTCCTAGTTCTAGAACCCACCAGTTCTGCTCTACCCCCTAAAGTTCCCCATGTGGTGACTCCTCTATTTCCCATTTCTCACTCTTCATATTATACCTAAGTAAATTTGGTTTAGGTCATTTTGACAATCATTTCTTCCTCATTCACTTCCACTCCTTTCATATCACAACTTGGAGTCCTCTTAGTGTCTCCCTTTGGTCTACCTTTAGTAATAGGCACAAAACTGAGCTTCAAAATCTTACCACTTGTATCAAGGATCATTTCAATACCTAATTCAATTGGTTTGATGATTCCCTTAGTATTTTTGAGTCCCCTATCATCAACCCCTATGACTCTTGTCATCCTAATAAGACCATCTAATGTAACACCTAGAGTTGACTCAGGTAAGAGGCCAAAGAAGAAACAAAAGGCAACCGATACTCTAACTCCACCCTAAAGGCCTTATACCTCAATTTAACTCTTCCATATGCCTCAATAGACCCTCTAACCCTAAATATAATATTTTATCACCTGGATCCTTAGCCCCCTCTTTCCATTACCCATGGCTCTATAGGATTCACCTTCAATCAACCCATCTCTTCCCTATTGTTCCATGACCCATTCTTGGGAAAATTATACCTCAGGTGAACTTAAATCAAGAATAGTTGTGTGAATAAATGTTACATTGGGCCTCCCATTTCATTCTCCCTCATTTAAATCTCATACCCCTCTACCTCTATTTCTTCCCTTTTTCATTCCTTCCAATTCTTCCATCTCTCCTCTGCCTATGCTCTTTACTACCATTTCAACCACCCATCCTACACCTCTCATAACTTGAAGAATGGTCTTGAGGTTACAAATGTTGTAGATGGATATCCATGGTGATATGGATGTGTAATAGAGTTTTGACCAAGCTTTCATAATCATGAAAAGGACACTTATGCATAGTTTTGTCTAAGTGGGAAAGGATATGTTCTCCCTCACTAAGGTGAGGACTTCCACTAGGGAAGAAAGGTTGGATGAGGAACTATTATTCATCCTCTAAGTTACCCACAATATGTTTGAAAATTTCTTTGAGGACTTGTAGATCCAATTTTTCACTCTAGAAGCCCAAGTAAAGAACATGTTTCTAGTCAGGGTAATCAAGCAGGTTAAGGATGCCCTCTCGCTTTTTTTCTCAATACTTGGGAAAGTAGTGGAGACTCTGGCTGATACTAATGCACTTATCTAGAGCACTCAGTTCTAAATGGATAGGATTATATATATCAATGGGAAATACAAAAAGTTATAGGTGGTAGTAAACAAGGTATTGTTCTTGGAGCTTAAACTTATGTAGACCTCAGATTTGGGGTTATACCTAGTGGGAGAAGAATTATGATTTTAAAGCTACACAAGATATTTGTATAATATTTGTGCATTATGTACTCATTTCATCATGTACAATTGTATTTTGTCTTATCTCCATGACTTTTAAAATGTTATAATATGAACGTAATCCACTTTTGGTGCCAAGTATGAGAAGAAGATGAACATTCATAGACTAAAAATGTCTATACATACTTTTGATTATAAGAATAATAGATTTCTATTTTTGAAGAGATAAATAGATACTTATCTAGTTATGGTTACCTATGTGATTTATTACTTTATTCTTTGTGTGCATTCTCATGTATAATGTTTAATTAATTTTAGTCTAATTTAATTTGAATACTCTATTTATATTAACGAATCACTGGTTGTTCTTATTTATTAATTAATGCATGATAATTCCAACTTTCTATGTTTCTATTATCCAACATCTTATATGAATATGATACACTATTCTATCCACTAAAGTATATCCTAGCTATCCTCATCCTTAGCATGTTCTGATGCTTTAGGAACCTCTGCTAAAAATGGTGTAGTGAGCATGGAACACTCCTTTTGGAGACATGGTTAGACCAAAGAATAGGTAATTTTGTAGAAGAAGAATAAAAAAGGTCTTACCATACATGAAATAATTAGAGAACATATTTATGGAGATATTTATGATTTTTTTTGGTGTGAGTTGCCTAAATTTATAGCTAAATAGTTATCAAATTTGGACTATTATTGTTTTAACCCAAGAACAAAAGAAACAATAATATGGATTGAAGAAAAGATAGTCTAATTATAGAAACTGGAAACTAACTGGATAATAACAATAAATTATTGGGTTTTTAATACTATACATGGATATATAACTAAGTTTGTAGTACAAGGATATATATCTTTCAAAGTTGTGAAGGACTTGTTTGTCATAAGAATTTAAGGGAAATTTTTATAGTGACTACCTATCCTTGTGAAGATGTTGGTTATGGATAAGGCCATGATGCCTAATCCAACCAATATGGAGTAGTTGATTTGGGTGTCTGGGGGTGTGTGTGACATGATAGTGAATGATGATTAGATGAGAGAAAAAAGCTTGAACCTAAATCTATAATGGAGACATGACGAAAGAAGAGTTAGAATAAAATTTTGGATTTAGAATGTGAGATGTGACAATAAAATAAATAGAATAAATAGAAGAATACTTAGGTAGCTATGAGTAGAGTTAAGAGTAGTAGTAAAATAGATGATGAATGATTAAGAAGACATGATGAGATAGATGAAATAGATGAAGAAATAAGATGATGAAGTCCATTAGAAAGAAAATAGTGATGAAGAATAAGAGGAAGATGAGGTGTTAGAAGAAGAAGGTAAGAATAATGTATAAGTATAGTAGTTAGATGATAGATGTAGTGCACAAATACAAGAACATGTATTATCAGAACAAGGACATTTATAATTAAGAAAATAAGAAAAAAAAAGTCACAGAGTAATCATAGGTTCAAGCATAGAATAAGTCACAAGAAAGAATCATTCACTAGAAGATCACATGTCCTTGTAGCCCAATTTCTTATATTCAAGTAGAAGTTTTCAACTAGGAATATAGGAAGATAGTGGTTAGGAAGGTTCATTTTTAGAACAAGTACATAGTTGGGGTAATACAATTGAAACAAAATCAATTCAAAAGGCTTTAAAGGCCATAGGGTTTATTCAAACCAAGTAGAGAAAATAAGGAAACACAAAAAAATAGAGTGTATAGGTTGACTCTCCAAGTGTGCAGATAAATATTCATAATACCAAGTAGAATCACATATAATGTATCTTCCTCTTATAACAACTATGCAATATATCCCCTTAATACCAATTTACACAATGGGTGCTATAGGATCATTTATAAATTTTGAACCATATGATGGGTCAGTCAACCCTGAACATTAATTACTAACCTATGAAATGAGATGGCAAGCTAAGGGAATTAATGATGAAGTTATCAAGAATTATGAGTTAATAGGAGCATTGAATGGAAGAGTAATATATACTCTAGATAAATTACATAGGCAAGTTTATAATAGGTTAAGGAATGGCTTATCATAGAGTTCAAGATAAATAAATGTACCAGTCAGACTATTCAAGACTTGAAGGAGATAAAGTGGAAGTCAGGAGAATTAGTCTGTGACTATGATCATAGGTTCTTTGATGTTATGAACAAGGTGGAATTTTCCTTAGAAAATAAAGATAAAGCTACATTCTTTATTGAAGGATTGTGTTCCAAAATGAGATTTGCTATAACACAAACTCAATATGCTACTAAGGTAGATGCTAAAGTTGTTGCCCTATGAGTGGAGTAAATTGAAGACTATGAAGAAGATCCTATCATAAGTTTTAATATTGAAAAATCATTTTAAGATTTTATGAATAGGATGGAGTAATATCATGAGGCAAATAAACCTAATCTAAATATATGGTGCATGGAGTGTGGGAAAGAAGGGTTTTTGGCCAAAATTGGCCTACATATGAATTTTTTTTGAGATAGATTAGGCCACTCATTTGACCTTTCAATAACCTTCTACCCCCATGACTAGTCCCTTTTTGGTCCTAACTTGATGGTATAATATAGTATCCTAGGAGGTCCTAGTGTGGTGTGAGAATATGAATAGAGTTCTTGTTAAGTGGGTGATATAATGGTGGAAGGAGAAGACAAACCTCATGACCCTACCACTTGTCACTTGCAAGACTTTGAAACACTTTAAGCAAGTTTTTAGGTGAATTTGGTAATTTTGAGGAAAAAGCCTAGAAACAGGTCTAAAATTGCAAATGAAGGGTCTATCTAGTTTCTATGGTGTTAAAGCATTTAGGGTCATGAAATAGGTTTTTAAAAAGTCTCATATATTTCAACGAGTTAAAAATGAGGCCTAGATAAGCTATTATGCCCAAAAGACCCCCAAAAGTGCAGTAGATGACTTAAGGGTCCTCAAAATAGAAGCTACAAGTGAAACGGTATCTTTTTGAGGAAGTCATATTGGGTTTTAATTTAACCCACATAATTATGGTGTGTTTTACCTATTTAGACATGTTCAAGGCCTTTTTAAGTCATTTAGAGTGGAGGAGAGGAGTTTAGGAGCAAAAGGATATATTTTGGAGCCTTTTAGAGCTTTAGATGAAAATGTTTTTAAATATTTTGCTTAATATATGGGATAATATATCATATTAATCCATACATGGTGTCCCTAATATCCCCTCATAGGACTCTAAAATAATTTTTGATCATAAGAACTAGTAGAGGTAAGGAAAACTTAGTAGCTACAAATTAGGCATGAAATAGGTTTTCTACCATTAATAGAGGTTTAGGAATTTATAGAATTTATATAAGGAAGGAAAGGTAATTTAAATAAAAAAAAATCTTTCCCAAGTATCTTATTTCATAGGCAGGCTTTTGATTCTTCATGCTAAGGAAAAACCATTTTGGGCAGTTTTGGACAACTCTAGGAAAGACTCAAGTTTTCACTCGATGTGGTTAGGAAATAGAGGGTTAGGATATAATATTTTGTGAAGTGATAGTTAACCTAATGCAATTATACTTTGTGTAATTGGTGGTCTAGTTAATCTCCCCATCTTTATGAATAAGTGCTAATAGTTCATGGGTGTTTAGTTGGCCTACTCATCTAGATAGGGTCCAGATTTTCTTTTGTTGCTTCAATTTAGAACTCAATGAGGAATAATGGTTTTATGGGTGTTTTTTCAAGGTAAATTATGAACTATTATAATTTTTTTAATTAGATAATTCCTCCCAAGAAGGTACTTATGGCATAAAACCTATTTTCCTTCTTATCTTTGTGAATGGCCTATTTGATCAGTTTTAGAGTAATTAATGGGTTAGGGGGATAATGTAACTTCTCATCATTATTAAAAATAAACTTACACAATTTATCTTTCTCATCAATCCTTAGTATTTCATTTAATCCTTGATAGGCAAAACAAAGAAAGTTGTTAGTTGGAACTCTAATGGAGTTATAAGCAAGCTTATCAACTATAGAAGTTTTATTTTCTTATAGTGGTTAAAAAATAAATGTGATATCAAATTTTCACCTATAATATTTCATTTTAATCACCTCTCATCCCAAATATCAGTCTCAAGAAGCTAACATCATGAAGGTTGTAGTTAATATGTGAGACACAGTCATCTTGTTACTTGCTTTCACTTATAGTCATGGCATGTGCAGTCATAAACATGTTCATGTAGGTGTTATGAAGATTTAAAATGGGGTTTAACACAATCTTGAAATGTGATAAATCAAGATAAACATCTCTAATACCATACAACTTATTGTGGAAGTAATTTCTCATATCTACATAGGCCTACGACATTAATGCATGCCTACAAGTGCCAAAGAAGGAGTGAATAACGTTGAGACAATACATTGGTCTATTTTCAAGTTCCTTATTATTGAAATGTTTAATTTTAAAACCTTGAGGATAACTAATACTTATTATATTATCCTTTACCATGCATATTGTTCATGATTGTGCTCACTATCTTCTCTATAACTGAATGTACATCTATAGTTGCCCTCAGGAGATGGTCACATTGAAAGGGAGAATTTGAGTTGACTAAGGTTATCGATGGTGAAAATAATCCATTTTAAGGTGTTTAAATGGTATAAACCTCATTGATTATTCATATATCATACATACTATCAGTTTTCTCCCAGTCACTTCCTGTATACAGTAATGCACACCTATAGGTTGCCTTATAGAGATATGAAAGTGTTATATGGAGAGTAATGACATGATTTGAAGCATTCTTGAGGTCCTATACAGTGGTAAATACCATGATAATCATGTTTGGATCAATTGACTAGCAAACAGACTTGAGAAGTCACGTCAAGTAAAGGAGTTGTGTTTTAGGGACAAGTTCCCTAAAAGCTCTAAAATATATCCTTGAGAACTTTTGGTGTCAATATATAATGATGTTGCATATATGTTTGATCAATCCAAATGATCATAACTTATATCCCTATCCTAGGATAATACCTTTCAAAAATAAGTGAGAGATTTGGCCAATTGGTTTTCATGCTAAAAGACTTGAAAGTTTCACTTTTGTTCACTATGTTCATTCAATTATTTCTACATGTTTTGAGCTTTCAAGTGTTTTCACAACCCAAAGTTATAGTATGGAGGTATATCTTAATGATTGAGTGGCCTTATTAAGTTTATAAGACCATTTATGGTTCAAATTTCATAAATAACGGGTTATATAGTGAGGTATATACTTACATCAACACCTACAAGTATCATTACTAAGAAAACCCTACCAATATCTTGACTATAGATGCTCATCAAACTCATAAAGTGAGCCTTGGTATTTTTCCTAAAAAATGCATGATATGGAGTGAACTAGATGACTATGGGCTGATTGAGACCACAAAAAGCTTGGAAAATAGGATGTAAGCCTATAAAACATCATATACAACCACCTAAATGTCACCTATAGCTAAGTAAGGACTACCTATAGCCAAGAAGGTACACTATGTTGTTAAAAAGATCTAACTATCCTCATGCCTTATGAGAAGTTATTATGTTATTGAGTAATAATTATCATGAGATTAACTCATATCCACTTTGTGTATTCAAAAATTTGATAAGGTAGCCTCAAGCATTGTCCTTTTCTATACAAATGGAACTAAATTGAAACCTATAGCCAAGTAGGTAGGAGTGCTAGATCAATAACATTTTCATGGTGTAGAGAGACTAGTTTGGATCACCAAATTCATGGACATGCATTGGGGTTGATAAGCATAGTACATAGCATATTAAAATCATTATTTCAATTTTAAATTAGGGCTCAAGGAAAGGAAATGCACCTACAATAAACCCCTTAGGGCAAGCTACAACCAAGGATGAAGAATATGCTCTTGAAGAGACCTTCAAGCATGGATATCCTCAAGAGGGGTTTTAAGTTTAGAGTATAATGATGAGAGAGACTAAATAAAAAATCATGTTTTTTTCACATGATCCAAAGATCATACACCTTATCTCAGTCTATACAGGGACAATCAAATAAGAAACACAATCAAGTACATGGAGTATGAGAGTCTTACCTTTATCATGAGGGAATGGTGTTTTTATTTGAGGGAGATGGTACTCTAGGGTAATTTACATGAGATTTTGTATCAAAATTAATTCAATGATAAATCAAAATCACTTTTATAATAATGAAGATCACCTACATCTAGTGATAGGACTCTTTAGGACATGAAATACTTAAATTACATGGCTGTGAGTTTGACATAACCCTTGATCTCATAGATTTACTTATCATGACTAGGGGTATCATAAAGGGTTTTGTAAAGAATATATAAATATATATCCTTAAATAAAATTATTATTAGTCAAATATCAGACTGATTAGTGTGTTATACCTAATTTAAAGGCAACCTATAGTAAGAGGAGAGACAGTTACTTTGGAGGAGGGGTTTGAGGTTTTAAGACCTTTAAGATAGGTTTTAAGATATCTCTATGAAAAAAAGGGACTCGTAAACACATTGAGGAGTATGATCCATCCAAATATCATATGTGAGGGTGCCTAAACATTTATATGGTTAGATTTCAATGAGAAAGACCTACAACTATCCTTAAGAGCTAAGGTATAAATAAGAAGGTGGGATAATTCTTGTGAAGGCCTAAAGGGTTTAGATGATTCAAGGGGAGATTTTTGAAGTTTTTTTATGACTATTTGGAATGAAAATGATCTTTTACCTTTTTTTTAACCTTGTTCAATCCCCAATCTCTCTCTAACCATATAACATGCTATAGTTAGGCCATAGTCAAAATGTATTTGAGAGAGTGTTTTCTTAGAGACACTAACGAAGATTATTTTTCATTGAAAGGAAGTTTAACCTTTTAATTAAAGTTACATAAATTAAGGATAATATTAGAAAATATTTGATATAATCCTCAAGGTCATATTTTGACATTTTCTATATAGTGAAGACATATCTCATCAAGCTACAGGAATACTTTAGAACAACAGTCAGTTATATCAAATGATAATGTTAAGGACTTGATGGAAATCATGGGTTGTTAATGGGTCTTTAGAATCATATTGTAGTAATAAATTTTCTAAGACCTTATTACTCAGATCACCAAGTTGATCTATGGGTTAAGATAGGCTTGCAACCATACACAAAGACAACATAGTCATCAAGTATAGTTCATACTCAAGTGGTATAAAAGGAAGTTGCCTTCAAGAGATATGGTCATCTCCATGGATCATGTAAGGTTTTCATGGTTTCCAAAGGGGATGTATAAGAATATAAACTCAATTGAATATCCATTTTTCCCTTGAAAATCTCCACCTATAGATTTAAAAACATAGACCTATCAACTATCCATAAACTTGAGGAGGTTGAAGGCATAGTGGTTCACTATGGTGGAGTCATCTCATGGTTTTGAAAGAGTCACATAAGCAAATGGAAGTGTGAGGATAGAATATGCAAAGATGATAAACTTAAATAATCTAAGCAATTAGTCAAATTCAATTCAAACACCATGTTATAGCCTCATGAAAACATATTATATCCTCAATTTTGTAGCAAGATCATGAATAGTGGTCAAAGGAGGAGTAAATATTATGAATGTTTCAAAGGATAATAAAATAATGAACTCATAAAGTATGAATAAGGGTTAGATAAGACTATTGAATTGAGGTTCACCTCAAACCTACACCTATAACACTCTTGGAAGGCAAGCCTATTTTCAATAATGAAGAATGATTAAGAAGTAGCATAATTAAATAGTCACTTGAGAAAATGGGGTTTCATGAGAACAAAAAGAAGAAAATGATATAAAATATTATCAATAATACATTAATGACTTCAAAAATTCACGAAGTATGATCAAGGTCAACAACACACCTATCAACCACCTTTGATTTGGATAGTGAGTTAGATTCAAGATGTTTTCAAGTTGTTTAGAAATAAGGTAGAAGTCATTGAGACTAAGTAACCAAGGATGATTAAATGATCATATTGAAATCAAATGAGGGGATTGGTTTTCATCTATAGGAGGACTATGTTCAAATTTGGAGATGGTCAATGAGAGCAAACCTATCTTCAAGAGGGAAAAAGCTAGTTCAAGCAAGGTGATCCATGGTGGAGTCTCATAGTAGGAAGGTTTCAAAAGAACATGTGGATATGGAATAGAGTTTAGGTTGATTATAGGAGACCTCAAAATGTAATCTATAGTCAAACACTTCTTGACCATCACCTACATCCCTGAGCACACATGCATGCATGGATTTTCCTTAAGGAGCTTAAGTCATACATGAGTTTCATGAAGGTAAAGGAAAAGAAATAAAAAGTGAAATAATTAAAGGATAATTTTCATGAGAATTTAAGATTAACCTAATCATGCTAAGGCACAAATCAAGGCAAAAAGGAAGAGAACTTAGTTGTGAAACTATAGGCCAAAATATACATGATCTAATCATGAAATTTGGTGTAAATACTCATGAAAATATACTATACCTATGTAAAGTCTTGTTGAGGTTTTTTGAAAAAGGGATTTATTCACTATTTTAGTATAGTCAACCCTATATCTAATCACAATCAACATTAGAGCTTGTCTTGGAGGAATTGGCCATTTTGGGGCATTTTCAGGTCAAGTTAAAGAACTAAATTTGGTAAGAATAGTTTACATGACCAAAAATATCATACCATGCCATAATAAAAGTCATAGAAAGAGTTTAAATACCCATTATTCTTACATAGACCTCTTGCAGTCAACAAGGCAACCATTAGAGGCCAGTTGGAGTTTTATCAGTTCTAGGTAATAACAAGGAGTTTAGGACTAAGAGAGTTATTAAAATGGTATAATATGATGATTTAAACATATATTTTCCTATATAAGTGATCACATTTATGGGTTTAAAGATGTTTTTTGAAGAAAGATAAGTTTAGGCATAAAGGAAGCATGTAGACAACTTAAGCTAAAGTTTGGTAAAAAAGGGACAAGACAAATTACACATCCCAAAGAATTTAAACTTGGTAGGATTGGTCATATTGACCTACTACATGTATCCATAATATTTTTAAGTAATATGACAAGTTTAAGTTCCCATTTTTTATACACAATCCCCTCTATGTCTCATAATGGTCACCATTGGTGTAGGCACACTTTTTGGAGTTTTAAGGTGTTGAAGAGGGTTATAGGATTATGGAAGTATTTTAAAAGAATTTTAGGATGGTTTTAATCCCATTAATAACATTTAAAGAGTGTTCACACTCCAAACTTCATGCAAACCCCATAAGTAGTCTCAAAACTCTACAAACAGTTTCAAAGACATAAAGAGCAAAGTTAGTTTTTGATCATTTGAAAAGGTGTTATGAGATGTTTAAGGTTAAATGAAGGTTATTTAAATAAAATAAGATCAATGAAAAGGTCAAATTGGTCCTTTGGAGGAATTCAAGTTTTTTAGGCTTAAGACATCCAATTTTAGCCCCTCTTTAGATGGTCATATCTTTTCCACCATGAGGAGTTGGGATAAATGATTCTATTATGTTTTTATTAACCCTATGTAATTGAAATTAATTTTGGATTTATGTTTTTTAAGGGCTTGAGTTTAATTAATAATCACTAAGAGTGTAAGCATGTCCAAAATGCTTACAAACCCTACAGGCAATTATCTTTATGTATGTATCTTTTCATACCTTTTACATGGGATCTCAATATTTTCAAGGATGTTGAATGGGTATATGGAATATATATCCATGTAAATAAGTTGTGGAATAGAGGTCCACATTGTATGAAAAATCATCTTGAATTTGAGCTTGTTTGAGCTACCAAAGGAGATTTTTGACTAGTTATTAATTTTTAGACCCATATGTCCATAAAATGGCATATAATAACTTTTAAAACACATATAACATGTAAAGGAATCCATCCATCTCCTATAAAAGCTATTTTTAAAAATAATATGGCATGTTTAGGTGTCTAGGAGGCCTAAATGGCTAAAACGTGTTTACTTTTACAGGTATTCAAAGAGGGAAATGGTATAAATACATGGAAGAGGCTTAATGTGATATAAATAATCTTTATATGTCACTTTGAGATCTTCACAAGAGTTTATATCATGCCTTACTGAGATAAAGGGTCAAAAACCTAGTTTTTAAACATTTTATGGATTATTGTAGGTTTAATGGTGATTTACACCATTGTTGTAGGTCTTAAAGGTTGTCAAAATATTCATTTTATTCCTCATATTCATGCCATGGATGTTTGGATGTCTTCTACAAGTCTTGAAGTGGTCTTTAAGGTGCCAAATAGCCTTGGGAGTAGGTTTTAGGGTAGCTGGTTAAAGGTGGCTCAAGTTTGTGACCTCCATCAATGGGGTCTATGAGAGTTGTAAGTTTCATGGAGATTATTGAAAGTTGTATCAAAAATTTCAATTTTAAAATAAAATAAAACATCAAAAATCAAATTCTAAAAGATAACCTCCATGGTCAGTTAAGTACCAAATGCTAAGTCAATTAACTTTTGCCTAGCATCTTCTAGAAGAGCAAGTGGAGGGGGTGTAGAAGTACAATAGGAGAAGTTTGGAGGTTTGGAATATAAAATGGAACATTAAATTATTTTTAAAAGTCTTTTTGGACTTTTCCATTTTGAGTGGATAATGACATCATCATCCTCAAAAAGTTGTCTTCTAGTGCGTTTCTAGGCCAATGAGAGGGATTAAAGGTTATTTGGACTAATGAGGTTTATTTTTTTGAGGAGGTATTAGTTATAATTGATAAAAATGTGTTTGATACTCCATGGAAGGTGTTTATGTCTCATTTATTTAATTTTTTTGCTTGCTTCTTCTCTCTCTCTTCCCCTTTTCTCCTATATCTCCCATTTCTCCCTCATTTTTGTATGATATTCTCATTTGACAAGGAAAAATATAGTAAAAATTTGTAAGAAATACCTTTTGAATAAATAAAGATAATTTTTTACCTGTATATTTCCTCTAACTTATGTTTATCAAGATTGTGTATGATAGCCTTGTGAAGAAGTGTTATGCCATGTCAACATTGGTATAGGCACACTTTTTGGAGTTTTAAGCTGTGGAAGAGGGTTATAGGATTACATAAGTATTTTAAAAGAATTTTAGGATGGTTTTACTCCCATTAAGTTCATTTAAAGAGTGTTCAAACTCCAAACTTCATTTAAACCCCACAAGTAGGCTCAAAACTCTATAGGTAGTTTCAAAGGCATAAAGAACAAAGTTGGTTTTTGATCATTTGAAAAGGTGTTACGAGATTTTTAAGGTTATGTGAAGGTTATTTAAATAAAATAAGATCAATGAAAATGTCAAATTGGTCCTTTAGAGGAATTCAAGTTTTTGAGGCTTAAGATATCCCATTTTAGCCCCTCTTCAGATGCTCATATCTTTTGCACCATGAGGAGTTGGGCCAAATGATTATAGTATGTTTTTATTAACCATATTTAATTGAAATTAATTTTGGATTTAGTTTGGTTAAGGTCTTGAGTTTTATTAACAATAAATAAGAGTGTAAGCATGCCCAAAATGCTAACAAACCCTACATGCAATTATCTTTATGTATGTATCTTTTCATACCTTTTGCATGGGAGCTAAATATTTTCAAGGTTGTTAAATTTTTATATGGAATAGATATACACAGAAATAAGTTGTGGAATAGAGGTCCACATTGTATGAAAAATCATCTTGAAGGTGAGCTTGTTTGAGTTGCCAAAGGAGCTTTTTGACCAATTTTTAGTTTTCAGATCCATAGGTCCATAAAATGGCATATAATCACTTGTAAACCACATATAAAATTTAAATGACTCCCTCCATATCCTGTAAAACCTATTTTTCAAAATAATCTGACATGTTTGGGTGCCTAAGAGGCTTAAAATGGATAAAAAATACTTAATTTTGCAAGTCTTCAAAGAGAGAAATGGTATAAATACATGGAAGAGGCCTAATGGGGCATAAATAATCTTTATATGTCACTTGTATATCTTCAAAATATTTTATATGGTGACTTGTTGAGTTAAAGGGTCAAAAACCTAGTTTTTTAACATTTTATGGATTGTTGTAGGTTTAATGGTGATTTCCACCATTGTTGTAGGTCTTAAAGGTTTTCAAAATATTCATTTTATTACTCATATACATTACATTAATGTTTATATGTATTATAAAGGTCTTTAAGTGGTCTTTAGGGTGCCAAATGGCCTTGGGAGTAGGTTTTGGGGTAGCTGGTTAAAGGTGGCTCAAGCTTGTGACCTCCATCAATGGGGTCTATGAGAGTTTCAAGTTTCATGGAGTTTATTGCAAGTTGGAGGGGAAAATTCAAGTTTAAAATATAATAAAACATCAAAAATCAAACTCTAAAAGATAACCTCCATGGTCAGTTAAGCACCAAATGCTACGTCAACTAACTTTTGCCTAGCATCTTTTAGAAGAGCCAGTGGAGGGGGCATATAAGTCTCGTAAAAGTTTAGAGGTTTGGAAGATAAAGTGGAACATTAAATTATTTTTAAAATTCTTTTTATACTTTTCCATTTTGAGTGGATCATGACATCATCATCCTCATAAAGTTATCTTCTAGTGTGTTTCTAAGCCAATGAGAGGGCTTGAAGGTTATTTGGCCTAATGAGGGTTATTTTGCTAAGGAGGGATTAGTTATAATTGATCTAAAGGTGTTTGAGACTCCATGGAAGGTGGTTGTGTCTCATTTATTGAATTATGTTTGCTTTCTTTTTCTCTTTCTCTCTCTCTCTCTCTTCCCCTTTTCTCTTATATCTCCCATTTCTCCCTCATTTTTGTAAGATATTCTCATTTGACAAGGAAAAACCTATTCAAAATTTGTAATAAATACCTTTTGAATAAATAAATATCATTTCTCACCTATATCTTTCCTCTAACTTATGTTTAGTAAGCTTCTATATGATGGCCTTGTGAAGAAGTGTTATACCATGTCTATTGTCCTTCTTTCTTGCATTTTTTGTCTGTTTTCAAGCTAGTTACAAGTTTGAACTTATGCTCTTTACATCATTAATGGATGCTTGGTGTTAATTTTGTAACTCCTCTTTACTTCATGTATTTCTTAGTGAGCCTAGTTTAAGAAATGCTTATTCAAATTAGCTAGTTTGTGAGATTATGTGAGCAAGGATTGTCTTATGCTAAATTAGTGTTTGTTTCAAGCTTATGTGAGTGTCAATTAATTTGGTGTATCAACCTTTTAGTGTTCTTATTCATCTTATACCCACCTTTATAGCTATTTTATAAGTATAACTATTAGTTTAGGTGATCTACCAAGAGGAAGTTGACCCTCTCTAGAGGTTCAACCTCATCAAAGGATACCCATAGCTTGAGGTTACTCTAATAATATAACTAGGAGTGAGAAAGACTAAAAAATCTCCCTCAAAGGTATAATTATATGCTATAATAGTTTATGGCATGCTCAATGGGACCAATTTCAAATAATTATAGTCAATTTTGATGTTGGTTTAATCAATTTGCAGTGGTTATAGCTTTCATATTTCAGTATGTAGTGACTCCAAAGAGCACTCAACATTTTTGTGGAAGAGTAATACCTATTTTTCATGCCAAATGTGACTACAAGATCAACTTATATAGATTTTCCTTTTGATTTTTTTAAAATTATCTTTAAACTCAATAATAAGGTTAGTATTTGCTAACACTCATCCCTATAAAGGAAACTTTACTCCTAAACTAGTTTTCATGTTTACCTTTGTAAGAAGATCTTTGTTGGGTCCTTTCACTACCATGTCTGATCCTAGAGCTATGACTTTTATGGATTTAAATGGTTAGAGTCCTTTGGACCTCAATTAGTATGATCCTATCCTAGTATCAACACTTAAAAGTGTTCCTTACTTTATAGGAGACTATTCTACAACCCCTTTTGAGAACCTTAGAGATATATCCAACTTTTAAAATATTCATGACATCAATGAAGAAAATGTGGATATTAGTTGTTATCCATATATTTCAAGGGTAAGGATCTATATTGGTATATAAATCTTACTTCTAACTCCATCACATTATGAGATTAGTTAGGAGATTATTTATGAAAAAGATTTGAAGATAAGAGTGACCACTTGTCACTTGCAGAAGAGTTAACTATAATTAAGAGGGATCCTCATGAGGTTATGTAAGATTTCAATACCAAGTTTCAAAATACATGGGATAATATTCCAATCTCTATCAAGCCTAATATTAACTATGCTTTCCTTTACTATCTAAAAGTTCTCAATAGTGATATTGTAGTAATGATTTAGTCTATGGGAGGAAATACACTATCAAATGCTTATGAGGTGGCAATCAGAGAAGAGAATAGTCTAGTACAAGCTATAAATATTACACCTATCCACCAATTCCTTTGTTTCATGATATTCAACCACCTCCTATTAATATTCCTCCCTTGTTTCCATTCTTCCTATTCCAACACTTACAACCATACCTACACCAAAGTAGGAAAAGGTTTCAACTAGTCAATCTAGTAACTCCCAAGAACACAAGAACTTAAAATAACTTTAGAGCATGTTTCAATCCTTTGGAAATGAATTTGTGAATGGGAAGAAGAAATAATCTTAGTTAAATATACCTTATCAACCTCCATATCAGCCTCAACAATATTATTAAGCAAATAGGCTACCCTTCAAGGGAAATTTATAAGTCCAAAGACAAGGGCAACCTAACTATGCTAGGAAAAATAATTACAATCCTAATAATGCAAGTACTTATAATAATTTGGTCCCTTTTTAAAAAAACATTGTTTAATAAGGTAAGGGTACTATGCCCTAGAATCAATCATTCGATCAATCCATTTTCCCAAACCTTGATTTCAATCAGGATTTTAATGATCATTGGTAGTAGGGTACTAGCTATGGATTCAATCAGGGTCATACAGATCAGAATGTAGAAGTGCCTATGATGAAAAAACTAGAAGAGCCTCAACAATGCCAAGGACCTAATGAGGGACCAAACTAGTTGGGTGCTAAAATGGTTAATTATGAGCAATACGAGTGTTATGCATTCAATTAATAGGATAGTTCTATCTAAGCAAACATTCCAATGGCAACCAATACAAGGTTAAAGAGAATGAACATGGATGGTGACTAGGAAATAATTAAATATTATCCCACTCTTACTCTACGATCAAATCCAAATGAGCCCACTACTAATCCAAAGGTTTCAATAGCTCAAAATAATCAAAACCAAGGGAACGCCTTTATACCTCAAAACTCACAAGTTTAAAAAATGATTGTGGCTCCCAAAGCATAATCAAAAGTTGGTGGTTTTACCATCAATATAGTTGAATAAATTAAGATGTCTAATGTGAGTGTTATGATGTGGGACATGCTTTCTATTCTTGGTGAGGTGGATATCCTTCAAGAAGGTTTGTCAAAGATCAATGTTTCTGAGAAACTACCAAGCAAGGAAAATGTGGCTCTCACCAATACAACCAAAGGGCCTAATGAAAGACAATAAAATAAGGTGGTTAAACATAATATATATATATATATATATATATATATATATTGTTAATCATTGGTGACTCCTTGGTACACAACTACATGGCAGACAGTGGAGCAAGTACTTTAGTGATGCTAAAGTCAATATCAAATTAGCTTGGTTTGAAGTATGATCCCTAATCTAAAGAAGTTTTACAGCTTGATGGATCTTCTAACAAACCATCTAGTATTATTAGAGGTATAAAATTGACTCTATATGTTTTTATTAGTGTTTTAGTGGCTCAATATGTAGTGGTTTTAAAGGTGCCTCCTCACTTTTCTCTATGCTTATTTAGAGAGTTCACAGCTAAAATTGGGGGTTACCTAGAATTAGATTGGTCCTACATGGATTTAAAGACAAGGTATGGGACAAATGTGTCTATAAAAGTTGAGGCTATTGCCTAATTTCACATTGAACCTTATGGGCCAATTATCCCAAACATCAATTATACCATTCTAGATAAAAAGGATCACCTAGTTGATGAAGAACTAGACACTCACCTTGAGGGGATACTTGATATGTTCTTGGATGAGTTATGGAGTGAGAATCAACTAATTGATGCTTTGGGAGGTGTTGAATAAAGAGACATGGGGGTATATTAACTACATGAAGAAGATGAGTTCATGCCATCCCTCACTAGGCCACAGGAGGATACTAGTGGTTTATGGAAATTGTTTTTTGATGGCTAAAGGAGAAAACATGAGGTAAGTTCAGGTGTAAGGCTAATATCTCCCTCTAATAATAAGTAATTTTCATCTTACATGTTATAATTAAATTTCTCTTATAATGTAGTTGAATATGAGGGCCTTATTTATGGCCCTCAATGGGTTAGTAAGAGGGGAATCAAGCAGTTACAAGTGTTTGGGGATAGTGAGATGATAGTGCATTAGGTCAAAGGTCAAAACACCACAAATAATAAATTAATGAAATCCTATAAGCATAGATTCTAGGACATACTTGAAGACTTTGAAGCCTTTAACATGCAAGTAGTGCCAAGAGAGCAAAATTAGCATGTTGATAGGTTGGCAGCTATAAGGTCTCAATTTAACATCCTAAATGATTTGAAGAATTCCAAATTACAACCACATGTCAAAATGGTAGTGAGACCATCAATGTTAGATAATGAGGCTCATTAGTAGGTCTTTGATAATGACAAGCAAATTACTTGTTTTCTATTGTAGGAGGTAGAGTTTTCCTCAATGAATCAAGTTAAACTTCAACAATAATATGAGGATGAAATTGTTCAACTAAGGTCTAAAAAATTTCCTAAAGGGATACTCACCCTTGAAGTTATTTTATATGAGGGAGATCACATGAGAAAAGATAAGGAAGTGATGTCAACTAATGAAGAACACTATGAAAGAGTCCTTATCTTCAAATACAAGCTCCTCAAGCTTGTAAAGGTAAGCACTGAAGTATAAAGGCATGCTTTCATTGAAATTTATAAGGAATGTATAGACATTTTTTCTTAGGAATATAGTGATCTAAGAGGCTTTCATCCCAAGCTAGCCCAACACACTATAGAGTTGGAAGCCAATATCAAGCCTGTTAGGTAGAAGAAAAGGCATATCAACCCAAAAATTGAAGAGCTAATGAGGAAATAATAGACTAAATTGATCGATTCTAATATCATTTTTACCATCAAGCACTCCTCATGGGTAGCCAACCTGGTGTTGGTGAGAAATATTAATGGTGAGATCCAGTTGTGTGTGTATTTTAAAGACTTGAATAGGGTCTCTTTAAAATACAATTACCCCTTACCATCCATGGAAAAACTCCTTCAAATGGTTGTTGGTTCAAAATGTTTCTCTTTTAGATAGTTACTTAGTATATAACCAGGTGCTGGTAAGAGAAGAAGACCAATACAAGACTACCTTCACCATAAAGTTGGGCACATATACTTATCAAAAGATGCTATTTGTCCTATCAAATTATGGGGCTATTTTTCAAAGAGCCATGGAAATGGATTTCCAAGTCTTGCTAAATTAGATGGTGTTGGTCTACTTGGATGACATAATAGTTTTCTCTAAGAAGGCTAATGAACACTTGGATCACCTAAGTTTGATATTTGAAATATGTAAAGAATATGGGATCTCATTGAATACCAATAAGTGTGTTTTTGATATCCATGAGGGCAAAATCTTGGGACATATTGTCTCAAAATAGGGACTAGCTATTGATCTTGATAGAATAAGTGTTATCTTGTCATTATTCTTACCCAAGCATAAGAAGGGACTTTAGAGTTTCGTTAGGAATAAAAACTTCATGAGGAGGTTTATACCTAGTTTTTAAAGCTTAGTCAAACCCATTACTACTATGTTGAAGAAGAACTAGGTGTTCACTTGGTTATGAGAAGGTAAAGCAAGGTTTGAGGCTATAAAAAAATCCATTGCCTAAGCACCTACACTCATGAATCCTAAATTTCTCAAGGGATTTAATATTATATTCCTTTGTTAATATTGATAATATATCAGCTATGATAATGCAAAATAATTATGAAGGACTTGATTATCCAATCACATTTTTTATTCAAAGGCTTTAAGGGTATGATGTAAGGTATACTTTTATAGAAAAGAAAGTCCTAGAGTGAGAGACTTCCTTATTAACAAAGACCTAAACAAGAATAGGGCTGGTTGGATTACACTTATCATGGAATATGACATGAAGATCAAGGTCACTAAACTAGTGAGAGGAAATGGCTTATGCGAACACATGGTTGATGACCTTAATGAAGATAGAGAGGTTGTCTTGGTGACACAAGACAACTCACAAACAAATTCACCTCCACCTTACACTAGCTGGCTTTAGGATATGATAAGGTTCTTGCTAATAGGTGAGTGCCCACAAAGTATGGATAGGGAAAAGATAAGGTATTTTATAATTCAATTCATACCTTATGCATTAGTTTATTTAGTTATATTAATAAAATACCTCAATGGAGTGCTTTTAAGATTCATAGATGATGACTAAGTGACTAGGATTTTGGAGTAATTCCATGATGGGCCTAAAGAGGACAATTTGCTCCAAGGACTACAATAGAAAAAGTGATGAGGGTGGTTATTATGGGCCCAAACTCTTCAAGGATACATATGCATGAGTGAGAAAGTGTCAAAAGTGTGATCTATTTATAGGTAATTGAATATTAACAACCCTTCCTCTCAATCCAATTCAGGGAGAACAACCCTTCATGTAGTGGGGTTTGGAATTCATAGAGATGATCAATCCACCTTCTAGCAGAGGACACAAATGGGTACTCAATTCTACTAATTAATTCACTAGGTGGGTGGAATTAATTTATATAAAATAAGCTAATGATATAACACTTTTGTACTTCTATGATAGAATTGTAATGAGGTTTGGTGTACCAACAACAATAATGTTAGATAATGCTTTAGAATTTGCTGTCATGAGAACAAGTGAATGGGAACTTGAATTGGACATCTACCTTACTACATCCTAAAATTACTAGCCCCAAGGCAATTGAATTAAAAATTAAATAAACAAAAAATTGATAAGGATCATCAAGAGGACTATGGAAGAGAATCAGAGAGTATGGCACACATAGTTAACGACAACCTTACGAGCTGATAGAGTGACTCCAAAAGTTTCCATTAGAAACTCACTATTTGTACTTATATATGGGAAAGAATCCAAGTTTACCATCTATTTTGAGTTATGTATCATGGATCTATCCCATCATATTGACTTGATTGAGAGTGAAATTTTGAGTGTGAGGATGGCGGCAGAGCTCATATATCTTGAAGAAGTGAGAGATCTTGAAATGAAGACACTAGATTTACATCAAGATCAAGTAAAGAAATACTTTGATAAGAGATCCATATCAAGGTATTTTAAATAATGGGATATAGTCCTCAAGTGGGATTCAAATAATGCCAAGCTAGGAAACCATACTAGGTTTGACAACTTGTAGAGTGGCCCTTACTTGATCTACAAATTCAAATAATATAATGCTTTTCAGCATACCTAGTTAGATGGTGAGGTATTACCCATCCCAATAAATTTCATTAATATAAATCCTTGATATTTAAAGAGTTTTCATCTATTGTATATATTGTACATTTTATATAGTTTTTCATGTTTTCCATTAAGTGCCTCATGCACATCCATTTTTAGTTATTTGTTTCCCTTCGCTAAATGCCTTGGGCATAGTGTTGGTTTAATTCTTATTGTCCTTATTTATTAAAAATTAGGTTTTCATAAATGGACAACCTTGTATCATTTTCATATTAGTTTGGAAGAAAGACTTGTGACTCTATATACCTAATAGATCAAACAAGGCAACTAATATGTTGCATAATAGGCATGCAATTGTAGGAGCTCACCATAAATGTTAGCCAAAATTGGCCTACATATGAAATTTTTTCCTAGATGGATAAGGCCACTCTTTTTGACCTTTCAGTAGCCTTCTACCCCCATGAATAATCCCTTTCTAGTCATGATTTGATGATACAGTGTAATATCCTAGGAGGTCTTGGTGTGGTGTGAGAAGCTGAGTAGAGTTATTGTTAAGTGGGTGATACAATGGTGGAAATAGAATAAAAACCTCATGACCCTACCACATGTCACTTTCAATATTTTTAAACACTTTAAGCAAGTCTTAAGGTGGTTTTGGTGACTTTGAGGAAAAGGCCTAGAAACAGGTCTAAAACTACAAGTGAAGGATCTAGTAGATTTCCATGGTGTTCAAGAATTTAGGGGAATGAAAGATGTTTTCATAAAGTCTTATAGATTCTAATGAGTCAAAAATTAGGCATAGAGAAGCTATAATGCCCAAAAGACCCCCAAAAGTGCATTAGATGATTTAAAGGTCCTCAAAATAGATGTTTCAAGTGAAAAATTAAATTTTTGTGGAATTAAAATTGGTTTTGAATTCCTCCCACATCATCATTTATTTTTTTATACCTATTTATACATGTTCAAGTCCTTTTTAAGTCATTTGGAGTGAAGGAGAGGAGTTTGGGAGTAAATGGATGCATTTTGGAGCCTTTTAGAGCTTTGGATGAACAATTTTTTAAAGAGTTTTCTTAATGTATGGGATAAAATATCATATTAATTAATCCATGATGTCATTAATATCCCATAATAGGCCTATAAAATTAGTTTATATCACAATAACCAATAGAGGTAAGGAAAACCTATTGTCTACAAACTAGGCATGAAAAAACTTTTCTACCATTAATGGAGGTTTAGGAAATTTATAAGGTTTCCAAAAGGAATCAATGGTAATTTATAAACTAAAAATTATTTCCTAAGTTTTTAATTTCATAGGCATGCTTATGTTTCTTCATGATAAGGAAAAACCCTTTTGGGCAGTTTTGGATAGTTCTAGGAGAGCCTTAGGTTTTCACTCGATATGGTTAGAAAAGAGAGAGTTGGGATAGAATATTTTGGGTAGTGACATGGAAAATAATGGCCTTATTATTTTTTTCAATGTTTTTTGGGTTCATATCCCCATATTTATGAACAATCACTAACAATTTAGGGGTGTTTACTTGGACTACTCATCTAGATAGGGTCCATGTTTTCTTTTTTTTCTTCAATTTATAAATCAATGAGGAATAATGGTTTTAGGGGTGTTTTTTAAAGGTTAAATAAGACCTATTATGATTGGTTTCACCAAATAATTCCTCCCAAGAAGGTACTTATGTCATAAAACCTATTTTCCTTTATGTGTCCTTGTGAATGGCTTATTTAATCAATTTTAGAGAAGAACCTGGATTAGGGGATAATATACCTCCTTCTTATTATAAATAAACTTAGACAATTTATATTGATCATCAATGCTTATTAGTTCCTTTAAGCCTTGATAGGCCAAATAGTCAAGTTGCTAGTTAGAACTCCAATGGAGTTGCAGGCAAGCTTATCAACTACAGAGGTTTTCCTTTCCTATAGTTTTTATAAACTAAATGTGATATGATTTTTTTACCTATAATATTTCATGTAAATCACCTCTCATCCCAAATCTCAATCTCAATAATCTAACATCATGAAGGTTGCAATCAATATGTGAGACACAATCAACTTATTGCTTGCTTTCAATTGTAGTCATGGCATGTGGGGTCCTAAACATGTTCATCAATGTGTTATAAAGATTTTAAATGGTTTTTAACATAGTCTTGAAATTTTATAAATCAATATAAACATATATAATACCATACAACTAATTTTTGGAAATAATTTAACATACATACATAAGCCTATAAAATTAATGCATGCTTATAGGTGCAAAAGAAGGATTTAATCACATTGAGACAATACATTAGTTTGTTTTCAAGTTCCTTATGATGGAAAGGTTTAATTTGAAAACATTTATAATAACTAAGACTTTTAATATGATCCTTTACCATGCATATTGTTCATGATTGTGCTCACTATCTTCTCTACAACTGAATGTACATCTACAGGTACCCTCAGGAGATGGTCACATTGAAAGGGAACATTTTAATTAATTGGGGTTGTCCATGGTGAAAATAATCCATTTTAAGGTGTTTAAATGGTCTAAAAATCAATTAATATTCATATATCATACATACTATCAACTTTCTCATAGTCACTACATTTATAAAGGAATGCACACCTATAGGTGGCCCCATAGAGATATGAAAGTGTTATATGGAGAGTAATGACATGATTTGAAGCCTTATTGAGGTAATAGATAGTGGTAAATAACATTATAATCATGTTTGGATCATTTTAATATCAAATATACTTGAGAATTAACCTCAAGTGAAGGAATTAGTTTTGAATATACCTAAACACTTTGGTGTCAATATATAACAGTGTTGCATATAGTTTTGATCAATCAAAGTTATCATGAATTGTATCCATATCCTATGATAACACCTTGAAAAAATAAGTGATAGATTTTTACAATTGGTTTTCATGTTAGATGACTTCAAATTTGCACTTTTGTTCAGTGTTCATTCAGTGATTTCTATAGGTTTTGAGCTTTAAAGTGTTTTAAGAACCTAAAGTTATAGTATGAAGGTATATCTTAATTATTTAGTGGTAATATTGAGTTGAGAATACCATTTATGGTTCAAATGTCATCAATAATGGGTTGAAGAGTGAGGCATATACTTACATAAACACCTATAGGTGTCATTTCTCAGAAAACCCTACCAATAGCCTAACTATAGATACTCATCAAACTCATAAAGTGAACCTCAATTTTTGGCCTAAAAAATACATGATGTGGGGTGACCTAAATTATTTTGGGTTTATTGAGACCACAAAAATCTTAGACAAGATTATTTAGGCATAAAAAACATCATATATAGAGCCATATAAATGTCACCTACAACTCGCTAAGGATTACCTATAGTCAAGAAGATACACAATGTTGTTAAAGAGACATAAGGATCCTCAAATTACTTATGATAATTTATTATGTTGTTGAGGAATAATCATCATTATATTAAATAATATACACTTTTTGTATTGGAAAACTCCATAAGCCAGCCTCAATAATTGTCCTTGTCTATACAAATGGCACTAAATTGCAACATACAACCAATTAGGTGGGAGTGCTAAATCAAGAACCTTTTCAAGGTGTAGAGAGACTAGTTTGGATCCCAAAATGCATGGATACAAATTAAGGTTTATAATATAAGTAAATATTACATTCCAAGGATGATTTCATGTTTCAAGTAGGGATTAAGGAAAGGAAATGCACCTACACCCAATCGCTTTGGACAAGATACAGTCAAGGATGAAGAATATGCTCTTGAAGAGACCTTCAAGCATGGATATATTAAATATGGGTTTTAATTTTAGAGTATAATTATGAGAGATAATAAATAAGAAAATTTTTCATTCATATCCTCCAATCATCATACACCTTATCTCAATCTATACAGGGACAAGCGAATAAGAAACATAGTCAAGTACATGGAGTATGAGAGTCTTGCCTTCATAATGAGGGAATGGTGTTTTGATTTGATGGATATGGTACTATATGGTAATTTACATGAGTTTTTGTATCAAAATTAATTCAATGAAAAATCAAACTCACTTTGAGAATAATGGAAATCACCTACATTTGATGATAGGACTCTTTAGGCCATGATATAGTCAAATATAAATGATATGAGTTTTGACATAACCCTTGATCTCATAGAGTTAATTATAATGATTATGGGTCTCATGAAGGGGTTTTTAAGGAATATATCAATCTATATAATTAAATAACATTTTTATTAGTCAAATTTCACCTTTATTAGTAATCTAAAACCAATTTAAAGGCAACCTACAACAAGAGGAGAGATAATGATTGTGGAGGAGGGTTTCAAGGTTCTAAGACTTTTAAGATAGGTTTTAACAGATATATATGACAAGAAAGGGACTATTAGACACCTTTAGGAGTATGATACATCCAAATATCATATGTGAGGGTGCCTAAACACTTATACAATCAGATTTCAATGAGAGACAACTACATCCAACCTTAGGAGCTAAGGCACAAACAAGAAGGTGGGCCAATTCTTGTGAAGGCCTAAAGGATTTAGATGATTCAAGGGGAGATTTTTGAAGTTATTTTAGGACAATTTATAATTAAAATGATTTTTTAAAATTTTGTCACCCTTGTTCAATCCCCAATCACTCTCTAACCATATAATATGATATAGTTAGACCATAGTCAAAATGTGTCCAAGAGAGCATTTTCTTAGAGACACCAAAGAAGATTGTTTGTCAAATAAAAGAGGTTTAAAATTTTCATTCAAGTTGAATAAAACAAGGATAATATTATAAAAAATTTGATAACATCATCAAGGTCAATTTTTGACATTTTTTTGTATAGTGAATCCCTATCTCATCAAGCTATATGAATACTTTAGAATAATAGTCAGATGCATCAAATGATAATGCTAAGACATTGATAGATATCATGGGTTATTAATGGATATTTGGACTCATATTGGCAGAAATAAGTTTTATTATTCCTTATTATTAGGATTACTAGGTTGACCAAGGGGTCAAGATAGCCCTGTAATTATACACAAGGATAAGATAGTCATCATGTACAGTTCATACTTAAGTGGGATAAAAGGAAGTTACCTTCAAGATATATGGTCATATCCATGAATAATGTAAGGTTTTAATGGTTTAAAAGTTTAATGTATAAGCATATAAACTTAGTTTAACATCCATTTTTCCCTTGAAGATATCCACCTATAGTATTAAGAACATAGACTTATTTCCTATCTATAAGATTGAGGAGGTTAAAGGGACAATGGTTCACTATGGTGGAGTCATATCATGGTTGTGAAAGAGTCACATAATAAAATTGAAGTGTTAGGATAGAATATACAAATATGAAGAGCTTAAAGCATCCAATAAATTAGTCAAAGTCAATTCAAACACCATGTTATAGCCATCATGACAACATAGCCTCTCCTCAAGTTTGCATCAAGATCATGCATAGTGGCTAAAGGAGGAGTTAAGATTATCAATATTTAAAAGGATAATAAAGGAATTAACTCATAAATTATGAATAAGGGATAGATAATATTGTTGTATTGAGGTTCACCTCAGACCTACACCTAAAACACTCTTAGAAGGCAAGCCTATTTTCAAGAATGAAGAATGATTAAGCAATGGCCTAATTGAATAGTCACTTGAGAAAATGGATTTCATGAAAATAAAATGAAGAAAATTATATAAAATATTTTAAATAGTACATGAAGGACTTCAAACATTCATGAAGTGCAATCAAGGTCAACAACACACCTATCAACCACCTTTGATTTGGATAGTTAGTTGGGTTAAATATGTGTTAAATTTATTTGGAAAGAAGTTATAAGTAATTGATACTAAGTCACCAAGGTGGATTAATTTATTATATTTAAAACCAATGAGGGGATTAGTTTTCACCTATAGGAGGACTATGTTCAAATTTGGAGATGGTTAATGAGAGCACGCCTAGCTTCAAGAGGGGAAAAGCTAGTTCAAGCAAGGTTCTCCATGGTGGAGTCTCATAGTAGGAAGGTTTAAAAATAAAATGTGGAAATGTAATAGAGTATATGTTGATGATAGGAGACCTAAAAATTCAATCTACATTCAAGAACTTCTTGACCATCCCGTACATCCCTGAGCATGTAGGCATCCATAGATTTTCCTTAAGGAGATTAAGTCATACATGAGTTGAATGAAGGTGAAGGCAAGTCAATGAAGAGTGAAATAATGTAAGGAAAATTTTAATGATAATTTAAAATTAACATCATCATGATAAATCATAAACCAAGGAAAAAAGGAAGAGAGCTCAGTTGTGAAACTTGACCAAGCAGGCACATGTCACATATTTTGCAAAATAGATTTACATGCCAAAATATGCATGATATAATCATGAAAGTTGGTGGAAAGAATAATAATGATATATTATAACTATTTAATATATTTTTTAGGTATTTTGACAATGTTAATTATTCATTATTTTAGTATAGTCAACTCTATGTCTAATCACGGTCAACATTGGAGCTTGTCTTAGAGGAATTGGCCATTTTGGGGCATCTACAGGTCAAGTCAAAGAATGAAATTTGGAAATAATAATATAAATGAAAACAAAAATCATAAAATTCCATCATAAAATTCTTATAAAGAGTTTAAATACTCATTGTTATTACACAGACCTCTTGTAGTCAAGAAGACAACCATTGAAGGCCAGTAAAAGTTTTATCAGTTCTAGGTGCTAACAAGGATTTTAGGCCTTGGAAATGTATTAAAATGGTTTTATATGACTTTGAAAACCTATATTGTCCTATATAAGTGATTAAATGTAGGTGTTTTAATCAAAAGTTTGAATAAAGATAAGTTTAGGCATAAAAGAAGCGTGCAAGCAACTCAAGGTAAAGTTTGGCAAAAAAGGGTATATCAGACAAAATATGCATCTAAAAGACTTGAAAATTGGTAATATTGGTCCTCATGACATAATATACCTATATATAATATTTTTAAGTTAATATGACAAGTATAAGTTCCTGATATTAATACACAGTCCCCTCTATGTCTCATAATGGTCATTATTGGTATAGGCACACTTTTTGGAGTTTTAAGTTATGGAAGAGGGTTAAAGGATTAGGGAAGTATTTGAAAAGAATTAGGGAATTTTTTTAATCCAATTAAACACATTTAAATAATTTTCACACTCTAAACTTCATGCAAACTATTGTGAAGACTAATTATCCAGTGATTACCAATTCACTAGTCTGATTAAACATTAATTATCAACCTAGGGTGTGTAAGCTTTTCAAGAGTGTCAGCACTATATATGCATTAATGATTCAAAAATCAACTTGATTTTATAGATTAAGTACAATGAATTTATGATGAATATACTAGACAAATATATTATGAAAGTGTTATGACATAATTATAGAGCTATTCCACACTTATGTACCATACATGCATCACACTTGTATAATCAAACTTAATAGTAAAATTAACTTACATAACACACTAATGATTTAAAAGGGTCAATATCTTCACAATATCTCATTCTAAGGGGCCCTCCCTCATTTATAAATGAGCTCCAATACCTCTCTGAGAGAATTCATAATATTATTACAAATTCAACTTTCTCATTACTCAATTATGAATACAAATGCTATAGTTCAAAAACTTTTGCTATTACCTTCTCAAAATTATCTAACTCTTAGTCTAATCTAGGTTCTACCTTTAAATACAAAAGGACATTTATTGAATCATAACCAAAAACACAAAACTAGGAAAAAATACAAATACTTAGAAACTACCCCAGTCAACCTTCAAGCGGTTAGTAATTAAAGTTAATTGTTTTGGGTTTGATTGGGTTAAATACAAGGTATGCTATTTTTCTATTTTATTTCCTTTTATATTTTATCATTATCTTTATCTTTCCCATCTTTGGAAGCACATCTAATGACTCCTTACATGTAAAGAATCCATACAACAACTATGATTCTTCCCAATCATCCATTTGGTTCCCCAAGAAATTTGGATGTGTCTACAAGATCTCCTCAATAATGACTCTATTTTGCATAGTGGCTATAGACATTATGTAGTAGCTATAGACAACCTATAGGTGAAACCTTTAGTTTCTTGTGGGAAATTTTTAGTGGCTAAAAATAAGCTATAGGTGAAGCCTATAGTTGATATGGGTATTCTATAGTGGCTGTAGGTAACCTATAGGTAAAGCCTATAGTTTCTATAGGTATTTTGCAGTGGCTACAAGAAACCTGTAGGTGAAGCCTACAGTTGTTGTGAGTACTTTGTAGTGGTTGTGAGTACTCTGTAGGTGAGGAATACAATTTATATGGTTATCCTATAGTATATATGGATTATAAAGATCCTAAATCCTTTCATGACCCTTCAAATTCTTATTAGATAAAGTCACACCAATATAATTCAATTAAGGAAAAGCATCAATAATTCATAACACACACACACACATATCAATGAACATAAAAATCATAACTTAATTAATTAATTTGATTTAGTGATGGATAGTTATGGGATTTACATGGAAAAATACATATACTAATCATGGATAAGGCTATAAAATTAAGCAATTGGTGGCCTCATCACAAACCCCACAAGTAGGCTCAAAACCCCACAAGTTGTCTTGAAGGCATAAAGAGAAAAGTTGGTTTTTGATCATTTTAAAAGGTGTTATGATATGTTTAATTTTAAATTAAGGTTATTTAAATAAAATAATATTAGTTATAAGGTCAAATTAGTCCTTTGGAGGAATTCAAGTTTTCTAGGACAAAGATACCCAATTTTATCCCATCTTCAGATGCTTGTATCTTTTACACGAGGAGGAGTTGGTAAAAATTATTATAGTATGTTTTTATTATAAATATTTAATTTAAATTAATAATGTATTTATTTTTTTTAATTTATTGAGTTTTTTGAAAAATTTCTAAGAGTGTAAGCATGTCTAGAATGCTTGCAAACCCTACAGGCAATTTTCTTTATGTATGCATCTTTTCATACCTTCTACATGGGAGCCTAATATTTTAAAGGATTTTTAAGGGGTATATGTAATATATATACATGGAAATAAGTTGTGGAATATAGGTCCACATTATATGATAAATCATCTTGAAGGTGAGCTTGTTTGAGCTGCCAAAGGAGCTTTTTGACCTGTTTTGTGTTTTTAGACTCATAGTTCCATACAATGGCATATAATCACTTGAAAGACACATATAACATGTAAATATATACATAAATATCCTATAAAACCTATTTTTAAAAATAATATGGCACATTTGGGTGCCTAAGAGGCCTAAAATAGCTAAAAAATGCTTACTTTTATAGGTCTTTAAAGAGGGAAATGGTCTAAATCCATGAAAGAGGCCTAATTAGACCTAAATAATATTTATATAGAACTTTTAGATATTAAAAATAGTTTATATGGTGCCATACTAAGCTAAAGAGTCAAAAACCCAATTTTTTGACATTTTATGGATTGTTATAGGTTTAATGGTGATTTACACCATTATTGTAGGTCTTAAAGGTTATAAAAATCTTAATTTTATTCATCATATGCATTCCATGGATATATAGAGGTATTTTATAGGACTATAATTGGTCTTTAAGGTGCCAAATGGACTTGGGAGTAGGTTTCAAGGCATTAGTTAAAGGTGGCTCAAGCTTGTGACCTCCATCAATGGGGTCTATGAGAGTTTTAGGTTTTATGGAGTTTATTTCAGGTTGGAGGAGAAAATTAAAGTTGAAAATAAAATAAAACATAAAAAATAAAACTCTAAAACATAACCTCCATGGTCAATTAAGTACCAAATGCTAAGTCAACTAACTTTTGCCTAACATCTTCTAGAAGACCAAGTGGAGGGGGGTGTAGAAGTCCAATAGGAGAAGTTTGGAGGTTTGAAAGATAAATTAGAGCATGAGATGATTTTTCAAATTATTTGGATACTTTTCCCTTTTAAGTGGATCATGATATCATCATCCTCAAAAAGTTGTCTTATAGTGCGTTTCTAAGCTAATGAGAGGGCTTGAAGGCTATTTGGACTAATGAGGGTTATTTTGTTGAGGAGGTATTAGTTATAATTGATCAAAATGTGGTTGAGACTCCATATAAGGTGGTTGTGTCTCATTTATTGAAGTTTTTTTGCTTTCTTCTTCTCTCTCTCTTCCCCTTTTATCTTATATCTCTAATTTCTCCCCCATTTTTGTAATATATTCTCATTTGACAAGGGAAAACCATATAAAGTTTTTTAATAAATACCTTTTTAAGAAATAAAGATCACTTTTCACCTATATCTTTCCTTTAACTTGTGTTTATCAAACTTGTGTATGATAGCCTTGTGAAGAAGTGTTCTTCCATGTCCATTGTCCTTCTTTTTTGCCTCTTTTTAGGTGTTTTAAAGATAATTGTAGGTCTAAAATTGTGATATTTCCAACATTAATGGATTATTGGTGTGAGTTTTTGAACTCCTCTTTTCTTCATGTATTTATTAGTGAGCCTAGTTTAAGAAATATTTGTTAAAATTAGCTAGTTTATGAGATTGTGTGATCAAGGATTGTCTTATGTTGAATCAATGTTTGTTTAAAGCTTATGTGAGTGTCAATTAATATGGTGTATCAAAATTTTAGTATTATTAATCATCTTATACCCCATTTCTACCCCTTTTCTAAGAATAATTATTAGTTTAGGTGATCTACCAAGAAGAAGCCGACCTTGTTTGGAGGTTCAACCTCATCACAGGTTACCCACAGCCTAAGGTTGCTATAATATTATAGCTAGGAGTGAGAGATCCTAAAAAAATCTCCCATAAAGGTGAAATTATATGCTATAATAGTTTCTAGCATACTCAATGGGACCACTTTCAAAGAATATTGGTCAAGTTTAATGCTAGTTTGATCAATTCATAGTGGTTATAACTTTCATCTTTCAATATCTAGTGACTCCAAAGAGTAATCAACATTCTAGTGGTAGATCAGTGAATATCTTTCATGCCAAAGGTGACTACAAGATCATATTCTAGAGGTATTATTTTTGAATCTATTGAATTACCTTTAAATTTATCAATAAGGTTAATATTTACTAATACTCATCCCTATAAATGAAACTTTCCTCCTAAACTAGTTTTCAAGTTTACCTCTACAAGAAGATATTTGTTGGGTTCTTTCACTACCATGGCTGCCCCTAGAGCTTTGCCTTTTGTGGATTTCAATATTAAAATTCATTTAGACCTCAATCAGTATGACCCTATCCTAGTGGCATCCCTTAAAGGTGTTCATTACTTCATGGGAGACCATTCTAAAACCCTTTCTAAGCACCTCAAAGATATAGCCAACTTTTAAAATATTCATGAGTTCAATGAAGAATTTTGGCTATCAGGTTAGTGGTGATATCTTTCAAGGGTAAGGTTGTATATTGGTATAAAATCCTTAATTATAACTCCATCACATCATGTGATTAGTTAGGAGATGCTTTGTGTAAAATGTTTGAAGATAAGAGTGACCACTTGTAACTTACAAAATAGTTAACTACAATTAAGAGGGCTCTTCATGAGGTTATGAATGATTTTAATACCAAGTTTCAAAAGACATGGGATAGGATTCTAATATTTTTTATGACTAATCCTAACTATGCTTTCCTTAACTATCTAAAATCTCTCAATAGTGATATTGTAGTAATGATTTAGTCTATGGGAGGAAACACACTACTGGATGCTTATGAGGTGGCAATCAGAGTAGATAATAGTCTAGTACAAGTTGGAAAGCTTACACCTAGTCCACCAATGCCTTTATTTATTGATATTCAACCACCTCTTGTTTTTATTACTCCCTTTTCTACCATTATTCCTCTACCAACACTTTCTTCCATGCCTACACCAAAGTAGGAAAAGGCTTCAACTAGTCAATCTAGTGACTCCCAAGAATGCAAGAACTTTTAAGAACTTAAGAGCATGGTTTAATCCTTGTAAAATGAATTGGTTAATTTGAATAGGTATAAATCTCAGTGTAATAGACCTTATAAATATCCATATCATCCTTAATAGTCTTATGAAGTAAATAGGCTACCCTTCAAGGGAAATTTCCAAGGCCAAGGACAAGGGTAGCTTAACTATGCTAGGAAAAACAATTACAATCCTAATGATGTAATTACTTCCAAAACTTTGGTCCCTATTAAAAAAACATTATTAAATAATTTGAGGGTAATATGAATTAGAATTAGTCATTTGGTCAATCCATTATCCCTAACACTAAGTTCAATTAGGCTTTCAATGATTAATGGTAGTAGGGTGCTAGCTATGGATTTAATCAGGCTCTTATGGCTCAAAATGTAGAAGTGCCTATGATGACAAAACTAGAAGAGCCTCAACAATGTTAAGGGCCTAATTAAGGACCAAACTATTTGGGTGATATAATGGTTAATTATGAGCAAAAAGAGTAATATGTATTCAATCAACATGCTAGTTCTATCCAAGCAAAAATTCTAGTAGAAGCCAATAAAAGGTTCAAGAGAAAGAACATGGATGGTAACCAGGAAATAGTTAAAGAGTATCCTAATCTTACTCCTTTACTATCAAATCCAAATTATCCCACTACCACTCCAAAGGTTCTAATAGCTCAAAAAAATTATAACCAAGGGAATGCCTTTGTACCCAAAAACTCAAGTTCAAAACATGGTTGTGGCTCCCAAAAAAAAAGCAAAACTTGGTGATTTGCCCATCAATATTGTTGAACAAATGAAAAATTCCAATGTGAGTTGTTTGATGTCGGACATGATTTTTATGCCTAGCCAGGTGGATATCCTTCAAGAAGGTTAGTCAAAGATTAATATTTTTGAGAAGCCACCAAGTAAGGAAAATATGGTTCTCAACAATGCAACCAAAGGGCCTAATGAAGGACAATAAAACAAGGTGGTCAAAACTCCTCCCTCATACATTTATATAATCATTGGTGACTCCTTGGTACACAAATGCATGGTAAATAGTAGATAAAGTACTTTATTAATGATAAAGTTAATTGTAGATCAACTTAGTTTGAAGTATGAACCCCAATCTAAGAGAGTTTTTTATCTTGATGGTATTCTACAAAACCATCTAGTATTATCAAAGGTCTAAACTTGACTCTAAATGTTTGTCCTATTGTTTAAGTGGCTCAGGATGTAGTGGTTCTAGAGGTTCCTCCACACTTTTCTCTATGATTATCTAGAGAGTTCACAACTAAAATTAGGGGTTACCTAACAACAAATTTGTCCTACATGGATTTCAAGACAAGGTACATGACCAAGGTGTCTATCAAAGCTAATCCTATTACCCAATTTCACATTGAGCCTTATGTGTCAAGTAACCCAAACATTAATTGTACCATTCTAGATGAAGAGGACCACCTATTTGATTAAAAACTAGACACTCATCTTGTGGGGATACCTGATATATTCTTGGATGAGTTATAGAGTGAGAATCAACTACTTGACCCTTTAGGAGGTGTTGAAGAAAGAGACATGTGGATCTATTTCCTACATGAAGAAGATGAGTCCATTCCATCCCTCAATGGGCCATAGGAGGATACTAGTGGTTTGTGTAAATTTTTCTTTATAAGATGAGTCCATTCCATCCCTCAATAGGCCATAGGAGGATACTAGTGGTTTGTGTAAATTGTTCTTTGATAACTCAAGGAGAAAGAATGGGGTAGGTGCAGGTGTAATGCTAATATCTCCCTCTAAAGATAAGTAATTTTCATCTTATAGGTTCTAATTTAGTTGCTCTTGCAATAGAGTTGAATATGAGGGCCTTATCTATGGATTTAAATGGGATAACAAGAGGGGAATCAAGTGATTAAAAGTGTATGGGGATATTGAGATGATAGTACATTAGGTCAAAGGTCAAAAAATTATAAAGAATCCATTAATGAAATCCTACAAGCATTGAGTGTGGGACATACTTGAAGACTTTAAAGCATTTAACATCCAAAAAATGTTAAGAGAACAAAATTAGCATGCTAATAGGCTAGTAACTATAGGGGCTCAATTTTAAATCCAAAATGAGTTGAATAATTCTAAATTAAAACCATATTTCAAAATGGTAGTGATATCATTAGTGTCAGACAATGAGGCTCATTGGTAGGTCTTTGATAGTGACAAGAAAATTGCTTGTTTCTTATAACAAGAGGCAGAGTTTTCCTCAATAAACCAAGATAAAATTTAATAGAAATATGAGTATCAAATTATTCAACTAAGGTCTAAAAAACTTCCTATAGGGATAGTCACCCTTGAAGGTCTTTTCCATGAGGGAGATCACATGAGGAAACATAAGGTAGTGATGTCAACTGATAAAGATAACTATGAAAGAGTTTTTATCTTCAAAGACAAGCTCCTAAAGCTTGGAAAGATAAGAAATGAGGTATAAAGGCATGCTCTCATTGAAATTTTTAAGGAATATTCAGACCATTTTTCTTAGGAATATAGTGATCTAAAAGGCTTTGATCTTAAGATATACTAATACACTATAGAGTTGGAGGTCAATGCCAAGCTTATTAGGTAGAAGCAAAGGATTATCAACCCAAAAATTGAAGAGATAATGAGTAAATAATTTACTAAATTGATTGAGTCTAATATCATTTCTCCCATCAAGCATTCGTCATGGGTAGCGAACTTGGTGCCAATGAGAAAGAATAACAAAGAGTTCTAATTGTGTGTGGATTTTAGAGACTTAAGCAAGGTTTCTTAGAAATAACATTACCCCTTACCATCTATGGAGAAACTCATTCAAAAGGTTAATGGTTTATAATTATTCTCTCTTTTGGATGGGTACTTAGAATATAACTAGGTGATGGTAAGATAAGAAGACAAATACAAGACTAACTTCACCACAAAGTGGGGCACATATGCTTATTAGAATATGAATTTTGGCCTATCAAATGCTAGGGCCACTTTTCAAAGAGCCATGGACATGGATTTCAAAGGCTTGATAAATCAAATGGTGCTAGTCTACTTGGATGACATAATAATTTTCTCTAAGAAGTCTAGTGAACGCTTGGATCACTTGAGGTTGATATTTTAAAGATGTAGAGAATATGGGATCTCATTGAATCCCAATAAGTGTGTGCTTACTATCCATGAGGGCAAAATCTTGGGACATATTGTCTCAAAATAGGTACTATCTATTGATCATGATAGAATAAGTGTTATCTTAACATTATCCTTACCCAAGCATAATAAGGGAATTCATAGTTTCCTTGGGAAGATAAACTTTATGAGAAGGTTTTTACCTAGTTTTAAAATCTTAGTCAAACCCATTATTGCTATACTAAAGAAGAACTAGGTATTGACTTGGTCAAGAGAAGGTAAAGTAGGATTTGAGTCTATCAATAAAGCCTTTTCCCAAGAACCTACACTCATGAATCCTAATTTCTCAAGGGATTTAATATTGTATGCCTTTGCCAATATGTACAATATATCAGCTATGTTGATGCAAAATAATGGTGAAGGACTTGAGCAACAAATTGTATTTTTTAGTTAAGGGCTTGAAAGGTATGAATTAAGGTATACTTTTATAAAAAAAGAGTCCTTTTAGTGGTAAGAATCCTTAAAAAATTCAGATCAATGCTATTTAATAGTAAAATCTATCTTATGATGTCTCATCCTGGAGTGAGAAACTTCCTTCTTAAAAAAGCATTGAACAAGAAGAGGGCTAGTTGGATTACTAAGGTCATGGAATATGATGTGGAGGTCAAGGTCACTAATATAGTGAGAGTCAAGGGATTATGTCAACACATGGTTGATTACCTTCATGAAGATAAAGAGGCTGTCTTGGTGACACAAGATAACTCACAAATAGATGCACCTCTACCTCACACTAGCTAGCTCTAATAAATGACAAGGTTATTTATAACATGTGAGTGCCCACAAGGTATGGATATGAGAAGGTATTTTAGACTTTAGTCCATACCTTATACATTAGTTGATGGGGTTCTATTCAGAATAGACCTCAATGGAATGATTCTAAGATACATAGATGATAATCAAGTGACTAGCCTCTTTGAGAAATTCTATGATGGGCCTATAAGAGGCCATTTTTCTCCAAGGAATATAATATCAAAAGTGATGAGGGATAGTTATTATTGGCCTATCCTCTTTAGGTATGCATATGCATGGGTGAGAAAATGTCAAAAGTATGCTCTCTTTATAGGTAAGCAAAGATTGGAAGCCCTTCCTCTCAACCCAATTAAGGTAGATCAACCCTTCATGTAGTGGAGTTTTAACTTCATATGGATGATCAATCCACATTCTATCAGATGACATAAATGGGTACTCATTGCTACTGATTACTTCACTAGCTGGGTGGATTCAATTACTCTAAAAGAATCTAATGAAATAATAATGTTGTAATTTAATGATAGCATAGTAACAAGGTGGAAGAGAATTAGAGAGTGTGGCACACAAAGTTAATGGACTTGTAGATTCAATTAAAAAAAATAATAAGGATCATCAAGAGGATTATAGAATAAAACTAGAGAGTATGACACATAAAGTTAAGGATAACCTTATGAGCTGATAAAGTGATTCCTAAAGTTTCCATTAACAACTCACCATTTGTCCTTATACATGGGAGAGAATCCAAGTTTCCCATCTCTCTTGAGCTACCTAGCTTAGATATAGCCCATCATCTTTATTTGATGGAGAGTGAACCTATGAGTGTAAGGATAGAAGATCTCATGGATCTTGAAGAAGTGAGAGACCTTTTAATGAAGACACTAGAGCCACATCAATCTCAAGTCATGAAAGCCTTTGAAAAGAGATCTATAGCAAGGGATTTCAAATAGGGGGATATAATCCTCAAGTGGGATTCATAAGTCCAAGTCAAGAAACCATATTAAGTTTTATAACTTATGGAGTGGCCTGTACTTGATCCATAGTTATAAACAACATAATGATTTTTAGCTTGCCCAGTTAGATGGTGATGTATTAATCATCTTAGTCAATAGGATTCATCTAAAGCCTTGCTATTAGAAGATTTTTTAGCCATTGTATATATTGTAAATTTTGTATAGTTTTTCATGTTTTTCTCTAAGTTCCTTGTGAACATCCTTTTTAGTTATGTGTTTGCCTTCCCTAAGTGCCTTAGACATAGTGTTGGTTTTATTTCTTGTTGTCCTTGTTGCTTCAAAAGGAGGTTTTTAGAAATGGATAGACTTGTATCTATTGTAGGATTTAATTTTCACCCTTGGAGGCGGTTATTTTGGTCCCTTTCTAATTGATCTACACTATGGGAATAACCCTAGGTTATGGGTCACCTATGGTGGGGTTGGACCTCCAGAGAAGGCTAGCTTCCTCTTGATGAATCACCTATACTAATTTTTACACTGAGAAAAGGGTTAAAAAGGGGTCAAGGGCTCATAAAATTTTTAACCAAGTGATGCAACAAATCTAAATGATAACTCACATAAGTATGAAGTAAACACTAAGGAAGCATAATATAATGCTATCTCACACAATCTCACAAAACTTAGATAGTTACATAAGTGTTTCATAAACTAGGTTTAGGAAGCAATGAATGAAGGCAAAGAGGATTTCTAAGACTCACTTAGAGCTTACATTAATGATAAAAATAACACTAATTCAGACCTACAACTACTTGAAGACACTTAGAAATGAGAAAGAAAGAAGGACAAAGGGCATGGAAGATTCTCCTACACAATGACATCATGCACAAGCTTTGCTACATACAATTTAGAGGGGAGGGATAGGAAAAGAAAATATTTATTGATTTTAGAGGTCTTTCATAATTTTTTTGATAAGGTATATCCTTATTAAATGAGAGTCTCTGCTCTTCCATAATTGAGATAGAGTTTCTTCTCAAAAGTGAGAGAGATTTTCTTATAAAAATTGAGAGAAAGAGATATAATATGTTAGAAAATGAAAGATATAGAGAAAGGGGAGGAGTGGGGGAGCATGTCATCCAATATAATTAAATGATCTAACACTATATTTTAATGAATGTTCCACCATATTTTGATCAAATTAGGGTCAATACATCATAGAAAAAATATCCTTTATTTGCTTCAATAGTCCCTAAATCTTCTCATTGTCTAAGAAAAATGCACTAGGAGAGAAGAAAGTATCTTAGGATGATGAGTCATGATCCTTCTATGAATAAAAACTATTAGGCACCCTAAAAATCTATTAGATGCTCATATTACTTTCTCCAATCACCATATCTCCATCTTGAGACTCTACGCCATCTTACACTTGACTTGTTCATGAGGATAAAATCCTCATGTCTTAAAACTAATAAAGCCATGATATGCCTACTTTAGGTAGATAAATGTTCTTGTTTGTCAAATTTATAACTTTAATAGATGAAACACTTCTTCATAATCACATACCTACCGTCTACTTCAAGATATGAGCATAGGCCTCACTATAGATTAAAAACCAATCCTATTTATTAGTTTTCATATAGTCAATATGCCAAAGAGATTATAGAATGCATAACATAATTCTTGAATTATATTAGGTATAAATAGACCTATTCTTCCTCTAAAACTTGTGGAATCTGACTTAATGTATGCGACATTGCAAACATAAGAAAATTGAGTCTACATGCTCTAGATCCTCCAATAAAGGTCTCGACTAAGCTTCAATGGCATCTTTTAAAATATATACCCTAGTTCAAAATACATAGAATTCAACCTCTTTTTTAAGTCCTTAACTTTTGAATTTAAATTTTGATCATTGATCTTGATCTGAGCTTCTTATATTGTGTCAATTGTCATCTCTTCATTTATCCCATAGGATCTTGCTATTAGCCCTTTGACTTCTTGACCTCATGCATACCATCAATGTTAATTTGTATAAATGAATTTGAATCATAGATATTTTACCAATTTAATGTAGTTGAGACATTTGGCATATTCTCATTTATCTTTGAGATCCACTGACTTATTGACTTCTTGCTTACCATTGATCTGATTTGGTATGATTGAATGTGTACCATTGATCAACTTGGGCCCACTAACTTTATCAATCATCATGAACCATTAGAAATATATTTAGGTACCTGAGATCTTGACACTTTTCATCAACATGTTCATGCTGACCTTTTGACTTGATGCTCACCATTGATATTTGATGCATGATCAAACATGTACCATTGAATCTTTAGGACCCACTACTCTATAAATTACCTGCTCACTATTAGATCTTCATCTTAGCTCCCAATATTTGTACACTTGTTAGATCTATGTTTAACCTTGGAATATTTGAATTTAAATGGCTATTTGTTGAAGCTTAAACTTGATGTATGCATGCACATTTTACTTTGTCAAGTATAACTTTAAAGCTTTATATCTTGAGATAGAAAATACATCTATACATGAAATTTGTAGAGTGTGATTAAGGCATGAAAACATCATGTCCATAAATATTTTAGCTTTAGAGGCTTTCCAATAATACTTATTAAATGTACAATCAATTTGATGCATTCATTTTTGCATGATGTACCATGATGGTTTGGTCTCTCTAGACTTAAGCTTGAACTTTCAAGGATCAAAATGAGTTTTTGAGGCCTATGAGACTTTATTTATGTTCATGAAGGTCATGATCACCATGATAAACTCTAATCATCCTCTCTTTCTAAGCAAAATATTGGTATGTGGGCTAAAATTAGCTAACATCTTTAGTGACTCAACTGGGAAGCATGCCTACTATGATTGAGAATCCAGACCATTTATCTTGTCTAGTCCATTGGACATCGAGTCTTTACTCTAGTTCAACATATTGACCTGAAGCTAAAATTGGCTACCAACACTTGGATAACTCCACTTGAAACAAACAAGGACCAAAAAGAACAAAAAAAACAAAGTTTTGAAGGCACTTAATGAAGGTAAACAAAAAATAGAAGGGAAACTAACCTAAATAAAGCAATGAACACTAACCTAAGGAAATATAAAAAATAGGGCAAAAGGGAAGCATACTACTGCTTGTGCTAATCACTTATTGAAATAAAACACACCTAGAACAACTAACCTAAAATAAGATGTTTCCCTCTAGGATCAAATGGAAAGATATTTTGTGCACCTTAGAACTTTGAAACATTCTTTGTTTTTCTTGATATATTTATTCTACATCTAAGAGTAATTGGATTCTCATGTCTTCTTGGAGAAACAACTAGTTCTTCTACTACCAATTTTAGGTGCATGAGTTGTAGACGTGAGTCCAAGACCCAATCATACTCCTTCCAAATTTTTGGAATTTTAAAAAACAACTTCAATTATTCTTTATTTATGAACTATTGATCATGAACATATAAGACAACTTGATCTATCTCCTTTGACATATTTTCAAGGTTGACCTCTAAGGGGGACAAATATGATCTTGTGACTTCTTGAAGCCACTTAAGCTCATTATTAGCTTCCAAAAGTAGAGAGATGTCTGAAGTTAAAGAGAAAAGCTGATAATCATGTTTGAAAAGTTCAAACATGTCATATCCTAAGAGAGCAAATACTTCTTATTTGATGTAATCACTTTCTTCAGCCTGTAATGGGTCACATTCAAGTAAAGAATAACCTAAATGAAAGACATCAAACAAATCTAAAGATTTGTTCTGATGAAGTTACAATTCAATTAGGGTTTCTTCAAGCTAAATGTACAAAGCAAGCATATCAATTTATTGACCATATTCAAGAGGCTATGATTCTTCTTTTGATATCTCATATTGGTCAATCAAAATTGCTTCATCTTCAACATCAAACAGATGATTGAGTATACTCTCAAACTGATTGATACTTATGTTCTACTACTTATGTGATCTCTTGTGTTTCATGATGAATGGTAGATATTGAGTCATCAAGGAACTCATGGGAAACACCTTCAATTTGTACAATTGGATTATACTCCTCTTGAACATCAGCAACCTCCTCTTCATTTAATAGTTCTTGCACTTGCATCTCAGCCTCTACCTCAGCTTTCTCTTACACAGGTTCTATCTTTTCATCATTATGGAAGACTAAACATGTTTATATTTTCTAAGAGGTGTCATAATCTTGATTTTTTCTTACTAGTCACTCAATTCACATTCATTTTCTATTTTTTTAGCTACATATTCTTGATTTGCCTCACAAAGGAGAGGTTCTTTCTCAAAGAGTGGCATAGTAGACCCTTGAAAATATTTAATAATATAAGAAAGTGTCAGGGGCAAAATCATTGAGAGGGGGGGTAAATTAGTGAGCCTAAATAATCCAACTTTAATTTTTATCTTTACAAACACTTAACTAGTTACCACATGCATTCATGAAGCATACACATAATTCATAATAATAAGCAAGAGAGACAATGCAAGATCAATCACATAACACATAACATATGTGGGAAACCCTCTTAGGGATTAAAACCCACTAGAACCTATAATTAGACTATTATCATATAATAAAATTATCCAATTTATATCATTTATAAATGACCAAGGAATTACAATCCCTATTTAGTGAGACTACAATCTCACAAGGTACTTCAACACCTATCTAGCTGAGCTACCATAATAACTAGAACTTTTAGAAAGTTTCAACTTGAAAGGAGTATACAACCACCTTAGATGATAATCTACCATAACAAAACCTATAAACACATCCATATTTTAATTTATGTCTTCAACACCTAATGATGGACCTTTGTTTATCACTCTTTCACCTTTACTCACACTCAATTTGTAAGAAAACTATTCTGCCAATAGAATTATGACCAATAGGTCATATAAATAATCCTAAAATTAATATACTTTCAAATCATCCATAAGGCACTCTAAAATTAATTTAATCCAAAAAACACACACAAAATCCTCTCTCAAATCTCTCCCAAGTCTCTCATACAAAGTCTAGAAATCACCACCTTTGATTTCACTATTTATATAGCAATCCTAATAATCACTACCTTGGTCAGAAATTAGGCATGCCTTATCCCTTTATGAATATATCACATAAAGACAAGGATCAAAATAATATTCATAGGTTTTCCATATCATATATGGGTCACCCTTAAGTAGCTACACCTTTTAATAAGGCCTGTATAGCTCTTATAGGTCTCATGGAGACCTATTCACCCATTTAACACATCATCAAACAAAAAAAGCCATAGGAACACTTAAAAATGAATAGTTCCACTCCTTATGTCCCCTTAGACATCCTCAAATTATTATATTCATCTTAGCTTACCTTTGAATATGCTCAATCAACTCAAATATAAATATTATACATAGGAACACCATTACCAATCATACAATCAACTTCTTAAGCATTGTTCATATTCAAGATAGATTTATCACACCTTAAAACTACTAATAAAGCATCCTTATGGAGTCTAAAAATCTCCAAAATTTAAAATTCATCATGAGACATCAAAACAACATCAACATAAGCTAAAAAATCTTTCTTGGGTCACTTGTAGAAAACAGGTGAATACACAGTCATCTTTGGAGCACCATATCTTTATCTATACACACTTAAAAATCTATATAGCCATATGTATCTTGGAGTCCTCTACCATTTCAATTTTTACTAAATGAGAAAATTAAACTTCTATCAAAATATATGGACAACATATAGAGCTCTAGTTTTTCCCTATGTTAAAATCAAATATTTGAATTCGAATGGTCTAGTTAAACTTTAGTCATAATGCTCACATCTCATGTCCTCACTGCTCAGATCAAATACACACTATCAATATTTTCTAATATTTAACAAATAGGTGACAATGCTTAGACATTAAACCTCAATCAGATTAACCTCATCTCGTGTAATCTTATAATGTTGACTCTATGTGTTCCATCGATCTTTATAGATCAACCAGGTATTTAACTATCCATGCTCACCATTCAATGAATCTTTACGAACACTTGTATGTTGGATCCTTATCTTATACCTTTGCTTATTTTTTAAAAAATTTGCACCTATCCTCATCTCACTAATTCTTAACTTCTTGGATCCATGTGCACTATCGAGATTTCTCAAGCTTTAACTCTTTCAAAGATGACTAAGTATGAGGACCTTTTCAATATGCCTGCAAGGCCATTTTTAAAACTTAATAACTTCTTCTGAACTTAGATACATGATCTCAAATTTAGACCAAATGATATATTCACATAGGATAATTAAACCATTTAACAAATATCTCTTGGGACCCTCATGTGTGTGAGATATAATGCCATTAAAATGCCTTATCAAAATATTTTGTCACAAAGCCAACTATGTCAAAACATGCATGAGAGGTCAAATTTATAAAAGCATATCTTTTGATGAAATTTAAAATATGATCTCAAATTTATTTCAAATAAACTATGCTCAAAACTAAATAAACCCATATGATCAGTTTCTCTTGACACCTTCACATGTACAAGAAATAACACCATCCAAATGCTCACTCAACTCTTCTTGCCACAGTGCAAAATTGGCTAAATATGGGAAAACATAGTCAAACTGCCTCATAACCCAAATTTGCATATGCACATATTTTGACATGATTCATTACATTATCTAAAATTTAGTCTAAATAAACTAGGCTCAAAACTAAATAAACCCATATGATCACCTTCTCTTGAAATGTTTGTTGACCAAATTTGACCCTGTAGGTCAAATTGGGACCCCTATAGGTAAAAAATTGATTTTTAGGTGTTTTTAGGGGTCTAATATTTTGTCATGGGGTATGTTATAGGTCTTATAATGTAATTTGATACTATATTAGCCTTGGTCTTAGTCATATTAATCTTTGTCTTTTATATTCATTGTAAGGGTCATAAATGCAAGTGGCATAGTTACCAAGGTATCCAAGTGTCTTAATTTCATCTCAAACATTAAAGAGATTGGATTCCTTATTAGGAATGTTAGTCTCATCTTAAAATTTTAGGTTATCTAATTGAATAGCAAGTAATCAATTGAAAAAGGGGAGTTTGAAACTTGTATGGCCCATGAGGGAAGGTGACACGTGGGAGAAGGTTATGAAACATATTTTAATCTTCCTTAGTTTCATTTCCATGCTTGAAATGCTCTGTAAGTGCCATTTTTGAGATAAAACCATTCTAATCCTTCTTTTCCTTTCTAAACACATAGAAGTGGTTTATGATTGGTACAAACACTTGAAGAGTTTTTAGGTAAAATAAGTTTGGGAGAAAGCATTAAAATTATATAGATCAATTTTCATAGCAATATATATAATATTGGTAAACCATGATTTATGAACCATCCTTTACAAGATAATTATGTTTTTATGCTTACCAATATGTGCACCCTATAGGTTTTGCTCTTGTATAGATATTTTCATACAATCTAGTTGATAATATGGTTTATAGATTATGTTTAATATATCCCTTCATGTTCCCCATACTTTTTTTCATGTTTTAACGTGTTTAGATGAGCCAAGTATCTTAAGTTATAGGAGAAATCACTTTTCTATGTAACAGACAGGTTTCCATCATTTTCAAGACTTCATGCTTTGATGGTGACTTCAAGGGGTTGTTTTGGGTTCATTTACATGTTTTCAATTCTCTAATTATTCCTTTTACCTTTAAAATTCATTCTTCAAAGCAATTTACATGAGTTTACAATCATATGCAACATATACAGTCTTCCACCAGTAATGAACGTGTACAAGTGCCATGAAGGAAGAAATGGAATAGATGTTTTGAAGTTGGTTCCAAGACCATCATGATGATAATCAAATATTTTTTCAATTTTTAAAGATTCCAAGTCTATCCATGAGGTCAACTAATACTCATTATAAACACTTACATTCACTGCCTATATATATAACTCAGAATTCTCACCTATAGGTGTTCTCATGAAGAAGATCATGTTAGAAGAAGAGTACATAAGATTAAAAGGGTCCCAAGGAGTAATAATAGTCATTTTTTATTCATTTAAATAGATCAAGATCCATTATAAGGTAAAATTCAACACACACTATTTATGACTATACTCACTGCTTGTAGATAGGAAAATATTCATCTATAGGTGGCTTGACAGAGGGTTTAGGTGTCATATGAAGTGATAAGGCACATAGTGTAGCTCATATTGAAGTTATAACATGTTAAAATTATCCTAAAATACATGTTTATAAGGCTATACTTTTGGAAAATTTTGAGAGTCACCATCTCAAAAGGCATTGACTATATTCAGGGCTCTTTTCCCTAAAAGGTGAAAATAGAGCACCTAGCCCTTTTGAAGGGGTATTATGACAATGATATATTGAATTTTTATTAATAATATTTAAATAATTTTATATCCTCTATATAGGATAAATAAATTTAATTTTTTTTAAGGTTGATGATTGGTAGAAGATGGTTATTGGGGGGACTCAAAGTTGCTATTAGAACACTAAATTTCTTCACTGCCATCTGTAGGATTTTGAACTTCAAAGGAGATCCACTTCCCAAGGTGTAAATGTCAAGAATATTATTAGGTTTTAAGAGTAATACCAAGTTCAAAAATAACACAAATGACTTATATTAGGCTTAAATTGAAATGTCATGTCAGATGCTCATTTATAGGTGTATAATGACTTAGAAAAGGTCAGCTACAACTTGCCTATAGGTGCTAATAGAGATTTTAAGTGAACTTGAAGGGTAATGATATTATATAGATAATAACCTAACATTAAATTTTTAATATATTTTTTTATTAAATATCTAAAATATCATAACACATTTTCCAATGCAAAATCTACACCTATAGGTCTTGATGGCTCCAACATAATCAGCTGTAAGTGATTGTATGCTGACATTGACTTAGTTAAAGGATACTCTAAGTATTTGTCATAGAAAATATATAGAATGGGTGAATAAAATAACCATGGTATGTATTTTATGGTTTAAATATGACCCAATATCAATGTAAGTAGCTCTAATAAGGTGATATGCACATAGAGGTAGGGGAGTATACATACAGGGTTGGCTTACCAGTCAGACCTAACTAAGTAAGAAAATGTTTAAAGATATAAGAATGGACTATGATATTTGGATTAAATTTTAAATGTGATCATAATGGGAAAGAACATCATAATACTTTCATAAAAATCAAATTAGATGAAAATCCCCAAACAATTAACACACAGTCCATTGGAAGAAACCCTACATATAGCCCATTTCACACAGTGTATTTTGGTTTTGGGAGAGTTGAGGTGTAAAATAACCTAAAAAATGGATAAATTTTGGCATATATAATCCATATAAATTTTAGGGACTCCTCCAACAATCAATTTTCAAGATGAAATAGGGGAAGTACCCTCTATTTTGTCTCAGATAAAGGGTACTTCCCCTCATGCATAAACTAGTAGGTTTGGAAAGAAGGGATGAAATGATAGACCAAGAGTTGTATGGACACAGAAATGAAATGTATAAATTTTTATAAAATATATAAAAACATTAAAAATTAATACAAAAGTGTGAAACTCAATATGTGGTCTAAATCCACAAGAGTTATAGTCAAGCCTAAAGGGTAGGGTTTTGGCCTAGAAGCAAAATGGTAGGTCACTTTCACTTCTAGATCTTAGTGAGACTTATAACTAATTGAAACATGTTTATGGGATGAATTTATATGTTTATGAGATATTAATATATAGGGGAAGTCATTAAAAGACCATTTTTTGCTTAAAGGTAACTTAGGCCTATAGGAAATGGAAGAACAAGATTGACAGGCCAAGTTGAAGTGCTCACTCTCTTTTGAGGATGTACACGGTAATAAAAGAAGGATAGATGTGTTATAAAGGGTATTTAACATTTATCTTGTGAATTTTTTTTTAAAAATTTAACATCCCATCTTTATGAATGAACCTTAAGAGGGTAAAATAGGCTTAAACCCTTGTTAAACCCTTGCTAGTGACTAGTTTGAGGAAATGGAGATAAAAAGCTACTATAATGGAATATTTTGCCTAGGATGATGATTTGAGGTTGTATAATACTCTCTCAAGATACTCCCCATCAGGGTGAGTTTTACAAAATTGTATGGATGGGGTATAAAATAGGATTTTCTTGACCTTTTTATGTGTTTTATAGGTTTCAAAACGATTCTAAAGATGATAATCACATGGATGGGAAGATTTATACTTAATATAAATACCCATTATAATTTATTTCTTTATAAAAACTCCTAAGTTTTCAAACAATAGATCTCATCTCAGCCAATCAAAATTGACATAGTGGCCAAGCTAGTGAGAAGGATGGAAAACTTTAATTAAGATGATTTTAAGGTGTGTCTAATGATTATGAGGCCATGGAGGGTCTTGAAACATTTAATTAACTCCCTTTTATGTATTTTAATGGAAAAATTAAGCCAATTTTAAGGCCAAGTGTGAGGGGTGATTGAAAAAGGAGTTTTTTAGAATATAGGAAGTGATGGCTCACTTCTAGGAGATTTAGATGAGTATGAATGCAACCAATGCATGAAAAGGCATGTATGAACCCTTTACATTCATTATAATCATTATATATATCTCTAGTTAGTTTTGGGATGTTAAAATAGGGATAAATCATGAAGGTAGTTTTTTGAGCTAGAATGAGAACTTCTATGCCACATTTCAAGAGTTTCATGACTTGGGATGACACTTGTGCTTCCTAACCTTGCATGGTTCATGTCATATATTTTTATCACGAATATTTAACCCATTTTATTAGTTTTACAAGTGTACTCTTGGCCTTTGGAATTCTCTCTTCTCCTTTCTCTTTCAATTTCTATAAGAACTAGCCATTTTAGCCTTTATAAACTATGGTCCACCTGAGTAATGTAAAGCCCTTCTCATTTGCATACCATTTGATCAATAATATTACTAATTTTCATATATTCTATAGTTTTTCATAGTGTTTATACTTGAGTGATGGATATTTCTAAGTGAACACTATGGATTCCTTAGCATGTTGTCTTATTCTCTCACCTATTTATAGCTTTTTTGTAGGTCATGTGAAGTGTTCTAGGAAGTATCAAGGTTAAGTGAGTTAGTCTATTCACTAGTGAAACTATAGGCCTCTTTTCTATCCCTCTTATCTTAAACATTCATCCATAACCTCATAATGAAACATTGATGTGAGAATATTCAAGTTGGGAAAGTATATGTTTGGTTAGTCCTTTGTTCTCATGTGTAACATGTATCTAGTTAGAAGTCATCAACTTAGTTGGTGTATCACCTCCATTAGGATAGTTTAATTTTATTTTTATCTCTCATCTTTCCCTCACAAAGTTTAGGTATAGTAGTGATCTAATATTTTACATCAAGGGAGCTATCCGTATCTAAATATTCACCTCATTCATAAGCTAGCCACAAGCCTAGAGGTGTTTCAATTATGCCATTTGGATGAGGAAAACTAAGACATCTCCTCAAAGGGTGTAATCCAAGTGATAATATTTTGGCATATGTTAGTAGGACTCTTAGTCCAATAATTTGAAATATTTTTGGTGTTGTATTTTAACACAATAGCCTTTGGAGGCATCTATCTAAACATCAATGATGATTATTAGATTACATCAACTAGTCAAGTAAACTAGGTATTCATTTTGAATATTGTTGATAATAATTCCTTGTGTTCTTTCATCCTAATGAAATTTCATGGCTGACTTTGGTGTTGAGTATTGTTTTACATAAGTTAGTGAGGTTTATCATGCTTATGACATTCCCTATCAGCCTTGCTATGATCTTTACCAATTTCAATATGATTCTTAATAGCACCAATATGACCATTTTAAACCTTATCATGAGTTGTATCAGTCATATAACTAGCCTCCTTAATATATTATTCCTTCTAGCCAACCTAGTCACTCATATAACTAATCCATTAAAACTTTCAAGAAAACACTTTTGGGGTATGATAAGTACATGTTAGATCTTGACACACTAAGGAGGCATGGTCAAGATATTCCTAGTCATTTCATTCATAAGGTGAGAGATATATTAGAGCTAGTTAAAAGAGATTGGGCACCTATTGAGAGAGCCAATTGGCAAAGGCTCACAAGTGAGATGATAGATGTGAGTGGCCTAGTTTCATCCTTAGAAAATATGATAAAAATTCATGAGAAGTATCGTCACCAAACCTATTAGCCTTAATATCCACTTACCCAAGATATATATTAGTCCTAATTGACACTTGTTCATGATCCCAATCAAGCTTATCAAATCCATATTTTTCCCAATCAACTAGAATAGAGAGTTAGGAACACAAACCTTATTTTTGAATAAAATCTTGATATAAAAATTGAGTTTGCCAATAGGAAGATGTAGATGTATATATAATTAGTAAAGGAAGTGGAATTTAAGCCCTTATTTACCTCTCCCATTACATCCCCACCTCAATAAGTGACCTCTAGATATGAGATTCTAAGTTGGAGACAAGGTGGATAGTCTAAGCCTAAGAAGATCCCAAGTTTTTTGAACACTTCATCCACTAATCAAATTGCATCACTACCTCTAAAATATAATCATAATCCTAACATCATAATCTGTAATAAGGTAGTGTAATCATAGGTAAATAAAGAGGATAAAAGTCTTGATAAAGAGTGTGAAGTTGAGAAAGAGCTTGATCCTATGAAATTCCCTCCCACCATTCCTCAAGAGACTCCTTATCTTCCATGTCAACCCTCTTATAATCATTATCCTCATGATGATGCCTATGAAATTTAATAAAGACTTTTCCAAGAGAACCTAGCCAAGAAAATTGAAGAGCTAGGGTCAAAGATGAATTTGATAAATCAAGGTGTGATGGAAGATTTAGACCCAAAAGAAGATCCTATGCCTAAACACACCCCATCTAACCCTCCTCAAGAGAATGCTCAATAAAAATAAAATATTAATGAATTTATTTTAAAATGGAAGGAATAAAACCAAGCTATTTTATCCCAAGTTTTTCCTCCCCTTCCTCAAGAGCTCCCAAAAGAATCCCCTACAATTCATTCTCAATCTGATTTTTAGTTCTATGTTTGACCTCCACCAACTAGTTCATCTTGTCCTTACGCCATCACCCTTTGCCTTGATGTAAATATGGTATGGGGAAATAAATAGAAATAGTTGGTTGATAAAAACTTATAACTCTTGCTTAAAGAAAACATACCTCCTTGGAATCCTAATTGGGCTAGATCACATGATTTCAAGATGCCTAGTCTTGGCATCACCAAGAAGGAGAAGGAGATGGAAGATATTGAAACCATTGAGAAGTAAAGTAATGTTATGATATCTTAAATTCAAATTGAGATCCCTCAAGAGGTTTTAAATTTTAAATAAGAGTAAATCATTATAGAGATTCCCTTTGGTGTTCACAAATGCAATTCTGCCTTTTTGTATGAAAAAAACATGCTGAAGACTCTTTTACAGCTATCTATGGGGAATGTGAAAAACATTTGAAGAGGGTAGTACTTGAAGAATAATATACATCTTATCAAAAAAAATTGTATAATCATATCAATCATGAAGATTATTAAGGATGGAGAGCAATTTCAAATCATCCCCAAAGAGGTTGGAGTCTTAGAAAAATATCTTAAGAGCAAGGTGGAAGTTGTTCTTGAAGATGACCCAATACCTCAGCCTAATTTTGAATCATCCTCAGATGCATTGGAGATTGAATAAAACCAGCTTGATGACCTCATAAATCAAGAAGATAATTTTGAAGAGGTAGTGGTTCTAGATGATAAAGAAGAAAAAGATGATTGGTAGCTATAAATGAAGTTATTTTAAGATCTTGAAGAGATTTGCCAAGTTGAGGGTCAAGTATATGATAAGTTGAAGAGATAATATTCCATGGAGGATAATGACCAAGATTGGGTAGAATATGAAAATATTATTGATGAGATAGAAGAACTTGTAGCTGAGAAGAAACCCAATCTTATGGAGAGCACTATGGAAATAAAGAAGGTATGCCTTGTTAAACACCATTGGAGGTTGTAATTGAGGGTCCATATGAATAAGTTGAGGATATTTGGATGCAATAAGAGTTAATTTACATATCCAACCTATTTTTAACTACTTGGTTCTCATCGAACATCATGCCAATGAAGTTGGAAAACATCATGAAAAAGTTGGAAGCATCAATGTCAAGGATCAAAAGACTATATGTCTCATTAATTCCTTCATGTCATGAAGAAATAAGGGTTTCAAACTTCCCCTTTGATCCAAAAGGGAGTTTTATCTCATGTTATTTAGTGTTTGATTTAGTTTGTTTAGTTTGGTGTGTGTGTTCCATAAGTGCTCATGAAGCACATGTGTGTTTACTTTTGCTTTATGTGTGTCTTTTATTTTATGTAGTTGAGGTAGTCAATTGGTCTTGTTTTGATCAATGATTGTTTTAAAAGTATTCTCATTGTGTTCAAACTTTATATGACTCCCTGAGCCTAATGGATTGATAAGGCTCCTAGTCTAGTTAGTATAGCAGGCATACTACCCCTATGAGTCACCAATTTGTTGACCAAATTTGACCCTATAGGTCAAATTGGAACCGTTATAGGTAAAAAATTGAGTCTTATATGTTTTTATGGGTATAATATTTTATCATGGGGTATTTTATAGTTATTTTAATGTAATTTCATGTTATATTAGCCTTGGTCTTAGTCATATTAATCCTTGTCTTTTAAAGTCATTTTAGGGGTCATAAATGTAAGTGACATAGTTACCAAGGTATAAAAGTGTCATAATTTAATATTAAACATAAAATAGGTCAGATTAGCTATTATTAATGCCAATATAATCTAAAAATTTTAGGTTATCTAACTGAAGATTAAGTAATCAACTGAAAAAGGGGAGTTTGACACTTATACGGCCCATGAAGGAAGATAAAATGTGGGATAATGTCATGAAACATATTTTAATATTAATTAAGTTAATTTACATACTTTACATGATTTTTAAGTGCCATTTTAAGCTAAAACCATTTTACTCCTTTTTTGTCTTTCTAGACACACAAAAGTGGCTAGAAGGTTTATGCTTGGTATGAACACTTGAAAATGTTTCGGGTCAAAATATTTTGGGATATGGTATTAAAATTATATATATAAATTTATATATAAATATTTTTAATATTAGTAAAACATTGTTTATGAACCATCCTTTACAAGCTGACTATGTTATTTTGCTTGGCAATCTGTACACCCTATAGGTTTTTCTATTATATGGATAGTTACATAAAATATAGTTAATAATATGGTTTATATATGATTTTTATTATATAATCTCATGTTCCCCATACTTATTTTCACATTTAAAGGTTTTTGGATGATCCAAGTATCTTAAGTTGTAGGAGAAAGTACTTTTCTATGCAACAGGTAAGTTTACACCATTTTCAAGACCTTAATGATTTTATGGTGACTTTAGGGGGTTGTGTTGGGTTGATTTACATGTTTTAAATTATCTCATTATTTGTTTTATCTTTAAACTTCATTCTTTAAAGTTAGCCATATGTAACATATACAGTCGTACACCATTAATGAGTGTGTACAAGTGCCATGAAGGAAGAAAATTCACATTGGAATAGATGTTTTAAAGTTGGTTACAAGAGAATCATGATGATAAGAAACTATTTAATAAAATTTTAAATATTCCAAGTTTATCCATGAGGTCAAATAATACTCATTGTAAACACATACATTCACTCTCTGTATATATAACTCAGAATGCTTACCTATAGGTGTTCTCATGAAGAATATCATGTTGGAATAAGAGTACATAAAATGAAAAAGTTAATAAGGAATAATAATAGTATATTTATAGTCATTTAAATAGGTCAAGATCCATTGAAAGGTCAAAAGTAACACACACTATTTATGATTGTACTCAATGCCTATAGACAGGAAAATGTTCATCTACAAGTGGCTTGACAGAGGGTTTAGGTGTCATATGAAGTGTTAATGTAAATATTTTAGCTCATATTGAAGTTATAACATGTTAAAATTATCTTAACATACATTTTTAGAAGGCCAAAATACTAAGCAAAGTTGAGAGTCACCATCTCAAAAGGCATTAACTATATTCAAGGTGTTTTTCCATAAAAGGTGAAAACAAAGCACCTAGCCCTTTTGAAGGGGTATTATTACAATTATATATTGACTTATTATTACTCCTATTACACTCATTATATATCATATATATAGGAGAAATACTTTTCAAAGTTTATAAGGCTGATGATTGGTGGAAGATGGTTATTGGGGGGCCTCAAAGTTGTTATTGGAACACTAAATTTCTTTACTACCATCTATAGGATTTTGAAACTCAAAGGAGATAAACTTCAAAAAATGGAAATTATAATAATATTATCATGTTTTAATAGTCCTAAATTTTTAAAAAATCACACCAATGACTTATAGGAGGCCTAAAGTAAATGTCATGGTTAGATGCTCATCTACAGGTGTATAATGACTTAGAAAAGCCACCTACAGCTTGCCTGTAGGTGTTCATAGAGATTTTAAGTGAAATTGAAGGGTAATTATCCTATATAAAAAATCACATGATATGAAAGGTTTAATATTTTTTTATATAATCTCTAAAATATCATAACATGTTTTCCAATGTAAAATGTACACCTACAATTCCTGATAGCTCTAATACAATCAGCTATAAGTGACTGTACGATGACAATGATTTAGTTGAGGGATACTATAAGTATTTGGCATAGAAAATATATATAATTTGTGAATTAAATAACCATGGTGTGTATTTTAGTGTTTAAATAGGACCCAATACCAATTCAAGTAGCTCCAAGAAGGTGATTTGCACCTATAGGTAGGGGAACATACAAATAGGGTTGGCTTACTAGTCAGGCTTGACTGAGTAAGAAAAGGTTTCAAGATACAAATATGTATTATGAGAGTTGGATGTAATTTTAAATTTCCTAATAATGGTAAATCACCTTATAATACTCTCATAAAAAACAAATTAGAAGGAAACCTCAAAACAAGTAACACACAGTCCATTGGAAGAAACCCTGCATACAACCCATTTTACATAATTTGTTTTGGTTTTGTGAGAGATGAGGGGTAAAATGACCTTAAAAAGGGATATATTTTAGTATATATCATCCTTTTAAATTTTATTTACTCTTCCAATACTCATTTTTCAATATGAAATAAGGGAAGTATCCTCTATTTTGTCTTAGACAGAGGGTACTTCCCCTCATGCATAAAATGGCAGGTTTGAAAAGAAGGGATGAAATGATGGACTAGGAGTTGTATGGAAATGGAAAGGAAGTGTATAAATTTGGATAAAATATGTAAAAACATGAGGAGTTAAGCATAAAATTGTGAAATTCAATAGGTGGTCCAAATCCATAAGAGTTGTAGTCAGGCCTAAAGGGCAAGGTTTTGGCTTAGATGCCAAATGGTAGGTCACTTTCACTTATATCTCTTAGTGAGCCTTATAAATCATTAAAACATGTTTATGGGATGAATTTAGATGTGTATGAGCTATTCATATGTAGGGGAAGTCATTAAAAGACCATTTTTTGCTTAAATACAACTCAAGCCTTCAGGAAATGGAAGAACAAACTTAATAGGATAAGTTGAAGTGCTCACATCTCCCTTGAAGATGTGCATGGGAGTCCAAGAAGGTTGGATGTGTTATAAAATATCTTGAACATTGATCTTGTGGATTTTTTTTTCAACTTCAATGTCCCATATTTATGAACAAACCTTAAGAGGGTAAAATAGGCTAAAACCCTTGTTAAACCCTTGCTAATGACTAGTTTAAGGAAATGGAGATATAAAGCTACTATAATGCCATATTTTTCCTATGATTCTGATTGGAGGTTTTATAAGACTCTCTCAAGATACTCCCCATGAGGATGAGTTGTATAGAATTTTATGAATGGGGTAAAAATAGGGTTTTCTTAAACTTTTTGTGTGTTTTTTTAGGAGTCTAAAGATGCCAATCACACCAAGGGTAAATTGAGACTCAAGATAAATCACCATGATAATTTATTTCTTCATAAAAAATCCTAAGTGTTCAAACAATACCTCTCATCTCAGCTAGTCAAAATTGGCATAGTGACCAAGTTAGTGAGAAGGGTGGAAAACTTTAAGCAAGTTAATATTAAGGTGTTATTGATGCCTCTTAAGACATGTAGGGTATTGAAACATGTAATTAAATCCATTATATATATATTTTCATGTAAATCTGAAGGCAATTTTGAAGTGAAGTGTGAGGGGTGACTAAAAAAGGAGTTTTTTAGATTATAGGCAGTGATGGCTCACTTCCAGAAGATTTAAAATGAGTATGACTATAACCAATGCATGGAGAGGAATATATTCAAACCTTAACCTTAATTAAAATCACAATATCTATACATAATCAATTTTTGGATGTTCAAATAGGGCTAATTCATGAAGGCAATTTTTTGAGCCAAAATGAAAACATTTACACCACATTTCAAGAGTTTGGTGACTTGGGGTGATACTTATGCTTCTTAACCTTGCATGGCTCATTTAAAATATGATTATAATGCATATGTAAATCTTTTTATAATTTTTACAAGTGTATTTGTGACCTTTTTATTTCTCTCTTCTCCTCTCTCTCTCAAGTTCTATAAGAACTAGCCATTTTGTCCTTTGTAAACTATGTTCCACATGAGTATCATGAAGCCCTGCTCATTTTCATACCATTTGATCAATAATATTACTGATTTTTACCTCTTCCATAACTATTCATAGTGTTTCTACTTGAGTGATGTATCTTACTTAGTGAAGACTATGGATACTTTAGCATGTTGTCTCATTGTCTCACCTATTTGCAACTTCTTGTAGGTCATGTGAAGTGTTCTAGGAAGTCTCAAGGTTAAGTGAGTTATCCTATTCACTAGTTCCATTAAAGGCCTCTTTTCTATCCCTCCTAGCCTAAACATTCATCCATAACCTCATAATGAAACATTGATGTGAGAAGATTCAAATTGGAAAAGTGTATGTTTGGTTATTCCTTTGTTCTCATGTGTAACATGTAGTTGGTTGGAAGTCATCAAATTATTTTATGTATCACCTCCCTTAGGATACTTTTATTTCAATGTTATCTATCCCTTTTTTCTCACAAAGTCTAGGTGTAGTATTGATCCAAAGTGGTACATCAATGGAGCTATCCCTATCTAGAGATTCACCTCATTCATAAGCTACCCACAAGCCTAGAGGTGTTTAAAGTATGCCACTTGGATGAGGAGAAATGAGAATTATCCTCAAAAGGTGAAAATCCAATTGAAAATAATGTCTACATGTGTGAGATATTCCATCATCAAACTATGTACTCAACTCTTTCTGGCCACATTTAAATTTGGCTAAGTATGGAAAAACAATGAATTTTGATTGAGAAACTAACTTTACAACCTCATATATCTAATCATTATTTAATGAAAAACTTTAGATATAGTACATAACAAATAATGAATAATTTTATCACAACCATATGAACAACTTCCGTTGACTCATTCCCATGTAGCAATGGTGACATCATCAAACTGCCTATTCATATTTTTTGCCATTGGACCCAAAGTGTTTGGATAAAAATAATGATGTGTTAAGTGAATTACACTCATTCACACAAGCACTCAAAGCATTATTGACCTCTGGGAGGACTCATTACATATGATGAAATTATGATACTCATCCCTAAACCTCTCTAACCATGCCAAAATAGAAGATCAATCCAAGCATACTTCAAACACACTAGGACAAACATATTGCATACTTTGTCAGTATCAATTAGCCTATCAATGAACTTATCAACTCATTAGGACGTATCCATGACATTACCATGACATCACTAAAAATCTCCAAAAATCTCCCCCTTTGTCATTGATGTCAAAAACCATCATATATAGCAACATGCAGCTCACCTTTTCCCTCTTCAAGCACTCCCAACATAAGAAATTTATCCCCTTTTGACATAATGACAAAGTGGGAACCAAAAAATCCTAAAGACATAAAAGGACTCAAAAATAGGAAATGAACATCTTAGAAATATTATACAAACTCCCCCTTACCTTGAGCCAACCTCTTCTTGTCTTGATAATTTCCTCTTGCTCCATGCCAACACTCTCTTCAATCAAGTACTAAAACCAATGAAGAAAAACACACAAAAAACCATATATATGATGAAACACATTAAGAAACCTCTAAGAGAGACTACCCCTAAGAAATATAATAAATTTTACCTTCTGAGCATCTTCAAATCTCCATACACCATAAAAAATCACCACATATGCTTACTAGCCTTCTTTCTCAAGCTATCATAAGAACCACCAATGAAACATCATGCCACGCACTAAATAGGAAAAATTATCTCAACTAACCTACCAAATATTTTTGAAACAAACATACCTTGATATTTGGGATATATTGAGCAAAAATCCCTCTTCTTCAAACTAGGCCTGTCTAGCCTCCTTGAAGCCCTACCTGGAACTTGCAGAGCCCACAATTTTTAGTAGGTACATATTAAATATCTTTAAATCCATATATGGATCACTCTCATATCCCCCCTGAAACACACCAATTTGAATCACTAGGCTCGTCCTATTCAACATACTTCATTCACAAACTTACTAGCCAATTAGCCCTCTATATTGACAAAAACTTGAATAACTTGAGAACCAAAAACCTTCAAAACTCTATGAAGATTGATTTTACAACTAATTTATCCCATTTAACATATTAATAATACTTATACCTCAAATCATAATGGAAACCACTTTTCTAGTAGAGCCCAAAACACTAGAATCTTAAAACAATCAAAGTCAACAAACATCCTTCTGGTCAATGCACACCTCTAAAACTTCTTTCAGACCTAGATACACCCATCACACACTTATGGACCAAAAATTGAGCCACCATAACTTTGGAAACATATAATTCCTATAACCCATTTTAGGCCTGCTTGCCCTTAAGCCAAAAACTAACAAAATTAAGAGCACTCAAAAATCTTCAATTAACACAAACATACATTTAGACCATAAAAACACCTTGAGCACATCACAAATAAGTGTATATAACTTTATGAGCATCAAAATATTCTTGTCACTTTCATCAAGTGAATTAAACCACTTGGAACCACCCATTCTGACTCTGTACTACAACTCCTTCACAAACCTCTAAAACATACTCATAAACTTGTTGATCCCCTTTAACCAAAGACCTCTAATTAGCATTATCATCTTGAGCACACAAACATGATTCTCCACTAAAATTAGTCTATTAATAAGCATGGACAAAGAACTCCTCTACACCACAATGCTCTACCATGGTATATAACCAGGAGTTTCCCGCACTCATATTCTTTCTCCTCTTTGGTCATCTAATACTTATAGTTTTTATTCTTCTTCTTTTGTTTAGGAGAAGAAACTTACTCATCCACTACAACATTATCCTTTTCTTCTATGATTGGATTGAAAATACATAGAGACAACATAGATTCATTACATATCTTTTCATCTAAAATATGCACCTTGTAGTTTGGAACCTAATTATTAGGCACATATAATTGATGTTATTTACATGAGACATGTTCAACAATAATGGGATGTTTAATTGGATCCATACATACCTCATAACTATCTTCATCCAACACCTTGGTATTTTATTTTAACTTGATATCTTCATTATCAACATGACCAAACAATGAGATCCCTTGGCACTCTTTAACTTCTGAAGCATTCTTCACCATAAAAAATAGATTACTTAGATCTACATTCTCACCATGACTCACACTTTTCACCTTTGGCTTCCATGTGTTAACATGTCTTCTTATTTTCACTCTGGGAGCATGATTAAACCTATTCTAACTTATAGAACTTTGCTTTTAGAACCTAGAAATGTGACCTCTCTATTCACAATTATAACACATCATATATTTTGCAAGAAAAAATATCTTGTCTTACCTTATTTGGGTAGAAATTTTCAACATGTCCTATGTCATGACAATTAAATCACTTAACTCTATTCATACCTTTTTACTGATGACCCCATCATAGTTCCATGCAAAATCATTTATAACAGGTCTCTTATATTCTCTATCCCTATGACTAAATTGATTACATGTGTAATAGTAACCATTGAATCTTGCATACCTCATGGAATTTGGCTATCTGATCTAATTTGTCTTCATTCTGTCAACACCTTTAGTCCTTGTCTGATGATTTATCTTCAAAGTATGATTTTCATAGTTCACATTAGTCTTCATCTTATCTTGAGTAACATTATTTTATTCTTCTTCATATCCAAGACCAGTTTTATCACTAGCTTGCTTTTGACCACTTAGAATGTTGTCTAGATCACATGAGCTCTTTTCAAATCTCACAAATGAATTCACCTTACTATATGTTTACTCTAACTTAGATGTTAAAGACTAATTTTTAGAAACATACCTTGAATATTCATCTTCTTTAGCTTTTAGGCTTGTAGATAGAATCAATTACCAATTGAGATGCTTGATTATATCTTCATTATCATTAGTGTCTTCATTTAATATTGACTCAAATACACTAAATTTATCCTCATAGTCCTTGATATTATATTTCATCTTTTTATTAATCTTTTTCTTAGTATTTATTTCTTAAAGAACATTCATTAATATAGTCTCATAGTCTACCTCATCTTCATCATTATCTAAATCACTCCAAGTAGACACCTTCTAATGTGAGCAAATTCCTTCTTCAACCATGAATAGATATTCTTCTTCAAAAGGGCCATCATATTCATGATCATATTTTGAGTCAATGTCTTCACTCTCATCTGATGAATTGCAATATTATTTGGTGTATGGGCTGTTCTTGTTTTTTAAGGACTTCTTGTTGTTAAACTTTTTGAATCCTTTCTCCCTGTATGTCTTTTTATATTAATCCTAGCCTTCACCATTATCTTCATCAACATTATTCTCATGCTTATGAGGGTAATTATAAGTAAAATATCATATCTATCCATAGTTAAAACATTTAAAGGATAGTTTACCCTTATACTTCACTAAGCATGTGTTTAATTTCCTAGTAATCAAAGTAATTAGTTCATCCTCATCAATGTCAGATATATCATCCTCTTTGGATTTATTACCTTAGAAATTATTCTTAGGTTTCATATTTATCTTGGATGTAGCTTCTTACTTTGGTGGTATATCATCATTTATTCTCATCTCACATGCAGTACAGGTGCCATGCAATTGATCCGTCTTCAATTGAGTAAGATCATGACTCTCTTCTACAGTAGATAATTTTGGATCAAACTTAAGAGATAGAGATCTTAATTCCTTTTGGACTATACTTTCCTCTTCAAGATTATCTCTATGACCTCTAATGATGTTCATAGTCTCATCAACTCTCTGTAGAAAGGATTCCATAGAATATTCTTCCTTCATCTTTAGACTTCTAAATTGCCTTCTGTGAGTCTACAACTTAGAAATCTTGACCTTTGAATCTCTATAAAAATGATCTTCATTTTTTCCCATATCTCTTTAGAATATGTACATTGGATTACCTTGGTGCATTCAGTCTCTAAAAGACCATAAGTGATAACACTCATTACCTTGGAATTATTCTCCAACAAATTATTATCTACAAGACTAGATGGAGGAATAATAAGAACAACATAACCATATAGAATAGATTTATATACATCAAACCCTTAGGATATAATATATGTCTTCATCCTTATACTCCATAAATCATAATTAGATACATTGAATATTGATGCTTTATTAGTAGAGAAACCTCCTTGATGACTACCCATATTGTATCTCGGATCACCTTCAAAATGTTAAGCCTTTACCAAAGGACCTACTTTGATAATAATTATTAGATGTAAAATCACTAAGAAGGGGTGATTAAGTGATCCCAAAAAATCCAACTTCAATTCTGATCTTTACAAACACCTAACTAATTACCACAAGCATTCATGAAGCATACACATCATTCATATCAATAAGATAGAGACACAATGCAAGATCAATCACATAACACATGACATACATGGGAAACCCTCTTGGGGAATAAAACCCAGTAGAACCTAAAATTGGAAATATAATAAAAATATCCAATTTAGATCATATAAAATTGATCAAGGAACTACAATCCCTATTTAGTGAGATTGCAATCCCACAAGGTGCTTTAATACCTATCTAGCTGAGCTATAACAACCACCATACCTTTTAGCAAGTTTCATCTTTTAAGGAGACTATAACCACCTTATATTCTAAGACTCCATAACAACACCTATGAACACATACACCTCTAAATTGATGTCTTCAATAGTTGATGATGGGCCTTTGTTTATCACTCTTTTACCTTCACTCATACTCAATCTGCAAGAACACTATTCTACCAACAAAATTATGACCAATAGGTCATATAAATAACCCTCAAACTAATATAATACTTAATTCATCCATAAGGCACTCTAACCTTCCTTTTCTCCACAAAACACATGCACAAGCCTCTCTCAAATCTCTCCCAAGTCTTGCACACAAAGTCTAGAAATCACCATCTTTGATTTCACTATTTATAGAGAAATATTGATAATCACTACCTTGGTCAGCCATTTGGCATGCCTTATCCATTAAGGCATCTTTCACATGAATACATATCTCAAAAAAATATTCATATGTTAACAATGGCATATATGGGTCACCCTTAAGCAACTACACCTTTTAATAAGGCCCTTGTAGCTCTTATAGGTCTCATGAAGACTTATTCACCCATTTATCACATCATCAAATGAAAAATAAAATATGAACACTTCTAAAACCATAAGTCCAATCCTTATGTCCCCTTAGACATAATCAAATGATCATAGTCAACTTAATTCATGTTTTCATATGATCAATGAACTCAAACAAAGACCTTATACACATGAACATCATTACCAAATAAACAATCAACTTATTGATCTTTGTTCATACTCAAGATAGATTGATTACACCTCCAAAATAATCATATAGTATCCTCATGGAGTTTACAACACTACCAAATAACAAAGTCATCATGATACATCAAAACAACATTAACACAAGCTCAAACATCCTTCTTAGGTCACTTTCAGAACATAGTCAAACACAGTCATATTTAGAGAACCATATCTTTGTCTGTACACACTTCTAGATCTTAAAATCCATATAGCCAAATGCACTTGGAGTCTTCTACCATTTTTATTTTTACTGCATGAGTAAATTTAACTTTTATCAAAAGATATGGATAAAATATAAAGATCTAGTTTTTCTCTATGTTAAATTCATAATGATTTCATCTTATGTCCTCAATACTTTGATCAAATATACATTTTCAATATTGTTTGATATTTAATGCATAGGTGCCAATGGTTAAATGGTAAACATAAGTCACATTGACTTTATCTCATGTAATTTTATGATGTTGACTCTACGTACACCATCGATCTATAGATCAACCACGGCTTTAACTATCAATTCTCACCATTCAATCAATATGTATGAGCACCCACTCACCATTGGATCATTATCCTATACCTTTGCTTAGTCATTAAATATCATGCACCTATCCTCATCTCACTGCTTCTTGACTTCTTGGAGCAATGTGCACCATCAATCTTGCTCAAGATTTAACTCTTTAAAAAAAGACGAAGTATGGGGACCCTTTCAATATGCCTGGAAGGCCATTTATGAACATTAATAACTTATTATATACTTATATAAATGATCTCAAATTTGGACTGGATGATCACCTTACATAATAGAATCTAACAATATAACAAAAAAATCCTAAAACCCTCATATGTGTAAGATATAATACCATTAAAATGCCTTATCAAAATCTTCTATCATAGAGCTAACTATGCCAAATCTTGCCTAAGAAGATAACTTTAAACAAGCATATCTTTTGATGTGCTTTAGTGCATGATCTCAAATTTAGTACAAATCAACTATGCTCAAAATTAAACAAACCCATATGATCAGTTTCTCTTGACACTTTTATTGGAGAGTTGTTATGATGATGTCATGGTGGTGTCATAGAGATACTCCTATTAAGTGGATGAAGAGCCTTGATAGTCTATATGACAATGATAAAGTGTGAAATATGCTTATTATTTTATGCTTGAAGGTGGCTTGGTTGATCTTTAGTGTTGACTTGGTTAGAGATGTTTAAGGATGAGTATGGTGATTGAAGCATGTAAAAGTGGTCCAAGATGTTATCTATGCTTTGAGAGATTATGTTCATAAGTGGAATTCATCTAGTTTATCATGGTTTTCATCTAGACACTTTGGGTCCAATGGTATAAAATTTGATTAGGTAGTTTGATGATATAACCATTGCTATGTGGAAAGGATTAAAGGGGAGTGGGTCATATTATTGTGATCATAGTAGTCCATAGTTGTTATGTGTCATATCTCAAGTAATGCATCAAAGCATGATTAAACATATGAGGGTGAAAATTTGGATTCTCAGTCATAATTCATTGTTTTCCGATACTTAGCCAAATTTGTATTTGGCTAAAAAGAATTAAGCATGTTAATGAGGTTATTATTCACACATGTGGAGGTTTTAGGAAAAAGTGATCACATGGGTTTATTCAGTTTTGGACCTAGTTTATTTGTGCTAATTTTTAGATCATGCAATATAGCACATCAAAATAAATGCATGTGAAAATTTATACTCCCTACCAGTTTGACTATGTTTTCCCATAGCCAATTTTGTAGTGTGGTATAAAGAGATAAGTGAACATTTTAATGGTGTTATATCTTACACATGTGAAGGTGTCAAGAGAATATAATCATATGGGTTTGTTAATTTTTGAGCATAGTTTATTTTCACTAAATTCTAGATCATCCACTAAAGTGTGGAAAAAGTTATGGATGCTCAAAGATGGCCTCTTAGGTATATTTAAACATAGTTGGCTTTGAGACAAATTTTTTTAAGAAGACACTTTAATGGCATTATATCTCAACCATGTGAGATTTATAGGATTGGTGTGTCACATGGTTATATTCTCCTATGTGAGGATATCATCTAGTCTAAATTTGAGATCCTAAATCAAAGTGTTAATGTTATTATGGTTAAAAAATGGATTCTCAAGAATATTGAATGGGTCCCCATACTTATTCATTTTTGAAAGAGTTAAAGCTCGATCAAGATCAATGATGTGCATAGATCCAAGAATTTAGGAGGTATAAAGATGAGGATAGGTGCATGATGTTTAATGACTAATAAAATTACATGATAAGGATCCAATGGTGATTGGGAATTCATATAGTTGATCAAATAGTGAGCATTAATCATTAATGACTTGACTGATCCATAGAGATCAATAGAGCATGATGAGTCAACATTTTGAGATTGCACAAGATGAGGTCAAAGTGATAGAGGTTTAACATTTAGCTTTGGTGTTCTATGAATTAAATCTCATATAAGATTGATGGTGTAAGATTTATCCTAAGCTGAGAGTTCATGAGATTTGAGAATTGTGTTCAAAGGTTAACTGTGACCATTATCATTCAAATATTTGAATTTAACATAGGAAAAACTAGAGCTCTATATTTCATCCATATAATTTGATAGATGCTGAATTTGCTCATGTAGTAAAAATAAAAATGTTAGATTACTCCATGGAACATCTAATGAACCTAATTTTAAGATCTGAAAGTGAGTGTAGTCAAAGATATTGAGCCTAGAAGCTGACTATGTGTGTTTATGCTTTTTCTACAAGTGACCCAAGAAGGATATTCAATTTTATATTGATGTTGTTTTGATGTTTCATGATGAATTAGATATTTTAACTTGTTTTAGACTCCATGAGGATGATTTATGTGGATTTTTGAGGTGTGATCAATCTATCTTGAGTATGAACAATGCTGAAGACGTTGATTGTGTGTTCGTTCATTGTGACTTTGTGCAATAGGTCAGTCTTTGAGTTGTTTGAGCATACACAAAGGTGAGATAAGTTGATTATGACCATTTGAGAATGTTGAAAGGGATATAATGAATGGAACCCTGTATTTTAAAGTGTTTATGTGTTATTTTTTTGATTGAGGGAGTGCTAAAGGAGTGAATGGGTTCACATGAGACTTATAAGGGCTACAAGGGCCTTATTAAAAGGTGTAGTTCCTTAAGGGTGACCCATAGATGCTATGGCCAACCAATGAAGATTTTATTGAGCCATGTCTTCATGTTAGAGATTCCTTAAGGGCTAAGGCATGCTTAATGGATGACCAAGGTAGTGATTATCAAGATTACTCTATAAATAGTAGAACTAAAGATGATGGGTTCTAGATTTGATGTGAGAGACTTGGGAGAGTTTTGGAGAGGTGTGAAGTATTGAAGAGAAGAAGAAAAGAATCCAAGTGTGCCCAATGGTTGGGTTGATGAGCAAATCAGATTGAGGACTATGAGTATGACTTGTAGGTCATTTGATTGATGGTAAAATAGTGCTCTTGTAGGTTGAGCATGAGTGAAGAGGCCTAGAGTGATCCAAAAGGATGTTTTGGATGTCTTGAGAATGACCAAAGGATTTTTGGTGTCTATGAGAGATTCATGGTTGGTTTGGGAGACTAATTAGAGTGTGGATAATGTGTATGACTATCTAGTCATATTGTTGAAGTTATGATAGAGTTGTTACTAAAAAGGATGCATTGAGTGTGTAGAGTTGAAGAGTGGGGATAGTGGGGATAGTTGGGATATGTAATGTGTCCTAATTTATATTTGTGTGTTGGTTCAAGTATGTAATGTGATTTTATCAATAAAGAGTGCTTTGGTGATAGAGTTATTACTAAGAAGTATAGAGTGGTCCAAAAGGTAGATTTAGATGCATTGAGTGTGTAGAGCTAAAGAGAGTTGATATACTTAGTATCTCCATTAGATTGGTAGGTAATCAGTGTTGAGGTGATGTGTTCTTAGGTATTGTTGTGGGTTCTCAACATCTAAGGGGGTATTGACCTCCTTGTAAGGTAAAACTTTCTAAATATCTAGTTATTATGGCAGCTCAACTAAATAGGTGTAGTAGCTCCTTGTGGGATTGTAGTCTCACTAAAACCAAGAATGGTAGTTCCTTGATCAATAGATTTTTGGTCTAAATTGGTTCTCATTTTTATAGTATAGTAGTCCAATTGTAATTTCTAGTGGGTTTTATTCCCCAAGAGTGTTTCCCATGTATGTCATGTGTTATGTGTTTGATCTTGCATTATATTTCTTATTCATTACTATGAATGATGTGTATGCCTCATGAATGTATGTATTGATTGATTAAGAGTTTGAAAGGATTGGAATTGAAGTTGAAATATCTAGGCTCATTGCTTCAAACCCTAAATAATTGTACCTTTAATAATTTTTTGGTCCCCCTTTTGTACCAAATATATGGACCATGCCAACTAAACCTATCTAAGTGTGAGGCAATATTTGGAGTGGTTGTTCCCTTTTTATAGCTTATAGTGCTAGCTAGAGGAGTCCTTAAGGATCCCATGCTAGCTAGTAGGCAGTTGTGTGGCATCAACCTTTAAAGGACATCCTTGTTAGAGCTTGTACATGGTATTTCAAGAAGCACATATGTTAGAAGAGTAGAGTAGGTGGGATTATAACTCCCTAGTGATAGCTCATCATATAGTGTATACTCATCTAGCTTGGGTAGCATAGTGGAGATGTCAGACTCATGATAGGTCACCACTTGGTATATGCCCATCTAACCTGGAACAAAGATGCCTAATTGACTATAAAAGAAGGCTTGTATTTGAAGATCAAAAGAGATGACTGAGGTAGTGAAGCTTTGGTAAAATAGATATGCACCATTAGTGTTTCATAGTTTATATAAGATAGATTAGGAATTTTAATGTATAGCCCAAGCGTGCTTATGAGCCTCTAGGAATGGGTAGTGATAGGAAAGAGCATATGCTTTATTTTATATCTTGAACTTTATATGATGAACTATGAAGTTAATGAAGAATGTTGTTGAAACATTAGAGTGTTGATTCTTATAGTATAAATAGTGTAATGTTATAGTTATGACTTACTTTATAATAGAAATGATATAGTTCTTTACATGAATGCATTGTAATATAGAGGTTTATCCTTGGTCACTATTGGTATCCATGTGCCATATAGTGAATTTGATCTACCTATAATAGACTAAGTGTTGGAACCTAAATACACCAAGGCTCTAAGACCCATACCTAGATCGCTACCTTAAGGATGAGAATTTGAACCCAAGTTATCTTGATGACTTTTTTAAGTGACCAAATGACCCTATACTAGATATTCTCTTAGCTTTTGCCACTAAGAGACTTACCTATCTATTTATGGACATGTACCTTAGGAATTGTGCCATTAAGAAGGCTTTCACCTATTGAAGCCCCCTCAAATAACCTAGCATTGGAAGGCCACTTGAACCCCACTTTATAATGTTTAAACCCAAGTTGTGTGATGTTTCAACTAGCCTAATGTGGTCTTGTTCCCTTTTTTATTGCTTTTCAAGTGAGTGCACAAGGCTTTCACCTTGTGTGAAATTGATGCTAGTTTAATAGTGTGTTGAATGTTATGTGCCAGACCTTACTATGTTCATGCCTAGCTCCATCAAGTCCATAATTAACTTGGGTTGATAACTAAGAGCATGACTAAGCACAAAATATGATCTAGTGGACTTTTCTACAAAATTTTGGTTTCATTGCCAAGACCCATGTTAAATTTCATTTCCATAATGGTGTAATAAAGTGATGATCTGACTATCACTCTATAACATCGAGCACTAGCTAGGGTAAGTGGAAGGTAGTTTTTATGTAAAAGAATCCCACATGTAAAGGATATGAGCCAAGAAAATGGGTGCAAGCCAACCTATATGATGATTTATATGAGGTGTTATTTTGTGATATACCTAAGCATGTGTACTGATTATTAGTTTCCTACACTACTACTAGAAGGTGAAGTTATGACTTACATGTCGAGTGGACCACCAAGTGAATAGAGAGGTTAGAGAGATTGGATGAAGTTTGGATGTGTGTAATAGATAAGTGGTGGAATGATGTGTTGAATAGATACATGTTAGAGTTTGCAGTGTTAATCTTCTCATGCCTTGAAGAAATAAAGTATGAGTTTATTCATGAGCCAAAGGGCACATTCATTAGAAGATTCAACATAAAATTAAATAATCTTTTGGTGGATTATGGTATAGAAACCATAATAATGGAAGACTAAAATCCTTGTGTGTATGAGCAAGTGCAAAAGGTGAGAAGGGGAAGTGTAGGTGAGGCATGATGGTAGAGGATGAACAACCTAACACCCAAGAGTTCTAAAAGTTAAACTATAATAAGTGATGGTGTACGTTGATGGAGGATCTAGAACCTAGAAGTGATGAAAAGACCCATAATGAGTGGGAAGGGCATGGGGAAAGATTCTTTGAATTATAGTAGCATGATGATAGAGAGGAAGAAGTAAGAAACTAGGTTCAGTAGTTGGGTGTAGGATGTAGTGAGTTCTTATAAGATGTGGTGATGGAGGACGTGTCAGAAGCACCTACCCCCTTTGAACCTAAATCACAATCTCATGTGATGAATTCTCCATCAAAAGATAGAATAATAGTAACTAAACCTATTATTGACATCAAATTTGATAGGATTTGACAATTGGATAAAGAGTTTATTATTATGAAAGTGATTCCCTATGAGGAACTGAGTGAGGATATGATGAATTTATAATACGTCAATCTAGGAACCATGAACACATGTGCAAGAATTATTGTGTAGATTATGTCAGCTACGCTAACTAGGCAATAACCTATAGGAAGTGGCATGATACCACAAATGAGTGGTACTACACTAATAAGTTCAATAATGTAGATGATAATGTTAGGATCAATACCCCAAACTATAATTGGAGTTGTTAGAGGGATACTTCTAATGCAAATACAAGGGAGATAAGCACCTTAGAACTTGACATGAACCCCTTAGTAGATCTACTATGAGATGGTAATGTACTTACCTAAGTATCACATCATCAATAATGTCACAGAGCATGTGATAAAGTATGAGTTGTAATGGCATGCTTAGGGCATCACTTAGACTGAGTGCAAGGTAACCTAGTTCATGACTCCTTTAGTGGATTGTACCTATAATTGGTATGAAAATTTTGATCTAAGCCAGGTTATGGTTAACTAAAATATGCTAAAGGAAGCCTTTTTGAAAGAGTTTTATATCCCTAAATTTGAGCAATAGATCATTGCAACACTCAATGAAACTAGCCAAGGGTTATCCAAAAGTGTGTTCTTGTATGATGCATGATTTAAAACTCTTCTCTCTAATCTTCCATATGACATTTACACCTCCCAACATGCATAATGGTTTGTTGGAGTCCTATTAGTACCCTTTAGATGAGTGTTATCCATGAATACCTTCATAGACCCCTATGAAGTGCTTGAATTTATGCTCTGGGCTAAGGTAATAGGCATCACTAATACCAAGATCAACCCATTCATGAAAGTGTAGATTGCATCCATAACCTCCCAACTAAAGAATTTAAATGTTGGTTCATCACATGACACTCATAGTAGATTATGGTGTATTGACTATGAGATGGGGGGGAATGACAAAAATAATTTACCATGAAGAAATGTTTGTGCACTACTTATCAATTATGAACTTTGTCATGGGCCTCATGAATCTAATAACTATCCTCTACTATAGCATGCCAATTAAGTGAACACTACCATTTACTAAAATATGCAAAATGATTATATGCACTCCATAGTAGACTATCAAGTCATTGATGATATGTACCAAAATATGGAAAGAGGTATGAGGTAGGTAACAACATCAGACCATGATTAGGTGGGTCAATGAAATGAGGGCTATGGCTAGCAAAATATGGGTTATGGGAACCAATGAGGTACGCATAGGTGTGGAGTAGGATGTGGTGGAGGAATATTCTCACCACAATCATGTTACAAGTGTGGGTGACTAAGAATTATTAGTGTGACTTCCCCATACACCCAATGTGTAGGTATTATCAAAGACCACATTTGGTTAAAGAGTGCCTAGAATTGTACAAAAATATGACACAAGCTCATCTAGACAAGGGTGATATAATGGTTAGGTAAGAATACAAAAAATAAAGGTGGGATCCCAAGCCATAACAAACTAGCAAAGAGCCACATAAGGTGCAGGCCATAACTTGAAGTGGTTTTTCCACTCAACCACCTATCGTACTAAGCCAAGAACTATGTTTGGAGTATGGAGAGTTAATTCATACTAAGCACATAACACATCTTGAGCCAAAATTTTTACCCTATCCTGACTCTACATAATAGAAGGATGTCCTACAACAAGCCATGAGTATGATACAAAATATATAGGGTGAACTTTAGTTAGCTAGAGATCTAGAGGCACAAGCCACTATTTCATGCAGAAGACAAGACAACTAGGAGGTTGAGGTATATGAGTTTACTGAGATCTTACACCTTCTACAAATTGAAGGGATATTTCCCCTGTAGAAAGATTTGTTATTAAAACATGGAGGGAAGAAACCAAAAAAAGAGGATATACCTCAAATTATTAAAGTTAATATGTTGTATATGGAGTGAGCACATAAATTAAGGTAAACAAAAAATGTAGAGTATGACCAAGAGTTATTGATTGCTTCCACCATCAATAGATGGTCAATTTGTGAAATACTTATTGACATGGGCATCGAGGTTAATATTGTAACTAAAACCATCTGGGAGAAGATGGGATAGCCACCCTTGAGACCCTCACCTCACATGTTGTTTATGGAAAACAAAACCCAAGTGAAACCTATAGATATCTTGAAGGAAAGCATTGTATATGTCATGGGCACCAAGTTCTAAGCCAACTTCAAGGTCATCGAGTTGGTAGAGTAGGACAACTATCCAGTACTCTTAGGTAGGCCATGGTGCTACATGAATAATGCAAACATTCACTTTAATAAGTGCTATATGAATTTTTAAAATGGAAAAGAGTGGGTGTTGATACCCATATCAAGTGACAAAGAGCCTCCATATGTGGAGAGTGTTGATATTGAGGACAAGATCAACCACATTTACAACATCATGATGTAGGGTGTTGAAAAGTTCAAACCTGATAAAAAAGGCATGCTTGAATGAGAGGATGGATAATTAACCTCTAATGTAACTAATGTAGCCTATAAATGATGGGTAAAAGAGGCTTATAAGGTCACTAGCTAAAGGTGCTACCTAGTGTACATATTCAAGCCAAGACTAACCATAACAAGATTGATCAGGATTGAGTGTAGTCAAAGGAGATGGGTTTTCCACACTAGAAAGGCTAGAAAAAGGGTGTTTTAGATAAGTAAAGGGAATATTATAAAACTCCTATAATATTAAGGAATTTAGCCTATAGATAAGGATTTCCATGATATTAAAGCTTTCATCTCAAAAGAAATAGATAGAATGGGTGCACTGGTTCATACCTTGAAGTGTATTACTACTCATTGGTGGGAAATGTAAAGACCTAACTTGCCAACTTGGAAAGACGTAAAGGTAGCAATATGCACTAGGTTTGGTAAGAGTAATGAAAACTTGGACATACCCACCTACTTATGTTATTCCAACCCAATCACGTATGTATGATTATGTGAAGAAACTTGGACTATATGTGGTGAGAACATGCCAAAAGGCCTATGGGTGCATGCCTTATACATAACCTTGAATACCTAGGTATGAACGTGGTACATTGTAAATGAGATGTGCCATGAGATAAGGAACTAGGAAATACTCAAGGAGAGGTTTGTGCACACCTTCTCCTTTTATTCACAAAATTTAGAACTATTAGAGTTGTTGCAAGGCATTCATAGGGCAGTTTTTGAAGACACCACCATCCTAGAAGAGCACCTTAATGAAATTTTTAGGGAGAAAGGACTAGTGATTCTAACATTATTTGAAGAGTGGGAACTCAATAGTGATTCCATTGAGGAAGATGATGAGACCTAGAAATATCTCAATTGGAATTCTCTAATAGGAAGGCAAACCCGTACACCTTATGGATGATAATGTCCTAGATGATGATGATCTGACACATCTTCAAATTGAAATAGCTAAGGGGATAAGGCAGGTTGAAAAATCTCATTAGGTTAAGAATTATCCCTACTATGCACTAGTTAAGATTACTAAAGTATACATTAGTGTAGAAGGTGAGATAAATATTTCCACCATAAGTACTTACTGGTTTGAAGTGGGTATGACACGAATTATAGACCTCTTAAAAGAATTCTAGGACTTGTTCTCATGTAGCTATTATGATATTTAAAAGACTCGCCCTTCTCTTGGAAAGATGAGCATTAATATGGTCTATGGTGTGAGGTTAATCAAGAAGTGATTGTACCAATGAATACCAATCTTTATGCCAAGGTGAAAATGGATATTGATGGAATTCTCTCCACCATCATCATCTACCCTATGTAAGTATCTGAATGGGTGAGCTTGATGATCATAAACATCAAGAAGAATGGGTGTATTTAGATTTATGTCAAATATATACTCTTGAACACCACCTATGTCAATGACCCATTCTCGACCCCATTCACTAATGAGGTCCTAGATGGAGTTGTAAGATATAAAATCTATACCTTTATTGATGGTTTCTTAGGCTACCATTAGGTGCAGATTGAGGAAGAGGATAAGCCTAAAATAACCTTTGTGACTAAATGGTGTTATTTATCTTAAAATGTGATGCCCTTTAGACTCAATAATGCACCATAAATATTCTCTAAGGTAGGGATCACTAATTTCAAGGACTTTATCCATAAGTTCCTCCAAGTGTATCTTGATGACTAGACTATGTATGGTCTTCTAAAAGACCACTATGACAATCTACATCTCATGTTTAAGAGGTGTATATAGCTCTAGATATTTTTAAATATAAATAAGTGCATCTTCACAAATCCATTTAGGACATTAATTGGGCACATAATCTATAAGGATGGTTTTCTTATTAATCTAGTGAAGATAGCCATCATAATCCAGCTCTAGACTCCTTCAATGTATAAAGATGTTTGCAACTTTACATGCATTATGTCTACTATAGGAAGTTCATTAGGAAACATGAAAAAATAATAACACCTTTAGAGGAGATCTTGCATAAGGATGGCCCATTTTACTAGGGTAAGGTGCAAGGGGAGGCTTTTGAAACACTAAAGCTAAAGCTGGCTAGTGCACTAATTTTATAGTTTTTAGACTAGACTACTCATTTATACATCCACATCAATGATTTAGGCTCTACCATTGACACTATATTTATGCAACCAAGTGAGAGTAAGATGGACCACCCCATCTCCTTTGAAATTATGAAATTAATTCAAGTGGAGTATAATTACACCACCACCAAGCATGAGGCACTGGAAATGGTCTATACATTACAAAATTTTTGTCAATACTTATTAACAACCCTATTCATATTTTTCATAGATCATGAGGTGCTCAAGTACCTTGTGAATAAGATTATTTAACACTAGTGCATATGCAGATGGATTATTCTCTTCCAAGAGTTCTAGTTCTCTATTGTCATTAAACCTAGAAAGTAGAACTTGGGGATAGAACATTTGTCCTGTATAAATTCTAGCGATGCAGTGGTGCTAATTGAGGATGACTTACTAGACACATAGATATACAAGGTCTAGTTCATCCCTAAATATCTAGTAGAGATTGATACTTTCTTAATGTTTGGGTTTATGCCCTAGACCTTATCGACTAAATAGAAGAAACAACTTGTGGTTCATTCCACCCCATTCTAGCTCATTGAATGGGATCTATATAAATTAATTAGAGATGAAGTCCTACATCAGTGTGTTTTGGAATATGAATGGAACTCCATTCTACAATAAGCACATAAATGGATTATAGGATGCCATTATGTTAGAGATACAATGGTACACAAGGTATTTAAATTAAGCTTATGGTGGCCAAGATTATTTTAAGATGAAAAGGAGTATGCTAAGGTATGTGACATATGCCAGTGCACTAAAAATCCTAACCACTAGATGAGATGCCTCTCATTCCCATTCTTGCCCAGGCACCATTCAAAAAAATAGGAAATTGAATTTGTTGGGATAATCACTCATATAACATAGTGTATAGGTATATAACATATTTTAGTAGCCACTAACTATTTCACCAATTGGGCTAAAGCCATGTTGACCAAATATTACACAGCTACAATAACCATGCACTTCATATGGGAGAACATCATAAGTTAGTATATGTGCCCATTGAGTTTGACTAATGAATAGGGCACTTATTTCATTAATGAGATGGTGTGCATCCTTTTGAATGAATATATGGTGGTTCACCACAAAAACACCCCTATCATCCCTAGGCCAACAACACAACTAAAGTATTCAACAAGATCTTAGGAATATGCCTAACAAATATATGTGAAATTAGTCATAAGGATTGGGATGATTGTATATCAGTAGTACTATGGGCATATCACATGATTTAAAAGTGCCTAAATAAGGCTACACCATTTCAATTGGTGTTTAAAATTGAATTAATTCTATCCATGGAATTCATGGTGCCCTCCTTATTCATTACATAGATTGGTCACTTAGATGACCAAGAATATTTAAGCATAAGGTTGGAAGACTTAGAGCACATGAATGAGAAGCATTCCCAAGCCAAGTGGAGTTATTAGATTGAGAAGGTGCACCAAAACTATTGGCATGATAAGAATATCAAGCACAAAGAGCTGACTAAAAGAGTATTAGTGTTGATCTATGATTCTAATTACTTTAAACACCCAAGAAAGTTACAAATATGATGGATGGGCCCCTACATCTCCACCAGATATTGGATATATGTGCATGTAAGTTGCACATATTGATTGAAAAAATTCCCCTTGGGCATTTCAATGGAAACTGATTAAATCCCTATAGGCATTAGGATGGTGCTCATGCCATGAAAATACCAACTTCTTGGTCACAAGTCAGTTGGGAGTAAGCTGATCAGGATATTATTTAGTGTAAGCCAAACCATTATTTTAATTTTTTTGTGTCCTTTATATAGTATATAAAGGTAGTGAGTGATGTGTAGTAGCTACAAGAACTTATGTGTTATCACTTCATGCATAATTCCAATCAAGTGAATCAACCACTTGTGCCCATAAGTGCATGAGGCCAGACATCTAAGTAGTGAGCACATAAAGCTTCCTAGGTGCAAGTAGAATAAGCAAAGATATATATGCATAAGATGAATACTAAAAGGTACTTGAAGACCCAAGAATGAACCTATATGGTTTTACATTTGTACAAAAGTTAAAATAGGGTACATCAATTGATCCTATGCTAGAGATCAAAATGGATAGTGAAGATGTTCAACATGATTGAGCGCAAGGTAGGAAGTGAAGATGCTCAACTCAGTTGAGTGCAAGGAAGTAAGTGAAGACACATAATCTAATAGTATAAAAAATAAATAGGGAAGGAGATAAAGTGATAGAGGGATGTCATAAAGGATTTATATGGGGTAAGATAGGCTAAGGTAAGATGATGTATAAGAAATCATACAAGGCAAAGAAGTGCACTTGAAATAGAAGCATTGATAGAAAATAAAGTGGAACTGAGGAGGTTGAACCACATGTTTTTGAGGCTTTGAACCTAGGTTTCCACAAGGAAGGCAAAGGTCATGTCAAATTTTACAAGAGCAGAAGGATAATGTCTAAGACATCTAGTATCCACCTATAAATGAGCTAGAAATGACCATTTAAACCACATGTCACTTTGCCAAAAAATATGTTAGAGAGAATTCAATGAGGTTGTGTTGTTGGCATAAATATACACATTTAATGCATATAAGACAAGATATTTTCAAGGATCTCATATATTTTTGTGTTTTCCAAGAAATCAAGGTGCCTACACCATTAAGCTTGCATTAATGATGATAGTTGACATGAGAAGAGTATAAAATAACAAATGGTAAACTTACTTAGGTTACAAAGTTTAAGATTACTTAGACTTAAAACAAACCTGAGCAATAAATAGAGATCCAAAGAGAGAAAGAACCCTATAATAGTGAGATTTTGAGTGATTCAAGCACCTAAAGTAAATGAAAGCATAGCGAAAAAGAGTTCATTCAAAGTGAGGCTAGTGTAAAGGGTTATAAGAGAGTTTTAAATAGATAATTAGGTTGAAGTAGGAAGATATCACCCAAGCCACCATTAATGGATAGTAAATCTTAGAGTTAAATGTATAGTCATAGATCTCATGACTATAGAATTTCCAAATACCATTTGAGGCTTTGACAAGCCACACCTCCCTAGGTTTAATACAATCCATTTTAGGAAGGCATCAAACTTCATGCTAGTGTAGTTAGAACCCAAGAGGGTGAAAATAATAGAAGAGATGATGGATGCCAATACCAAGGCATAATTGATCAAAGTAGTTAACATCACTGAGGTAGATACTAAAGCACTAATAATGATGCCATAAAAATATATGCAGTTTCCACCAGATGTTTAGGTGGGGGAAAGTTGGAACTCATTTATACATAATTTACAACTCAAAGAATGAAACCATTGAACATCAAGTCACTTCTAATACTTGGTATAGGACTAGATGGTAGACACAGGTACAAGATGCTAGAAGGTGATGCCCTATTTGATGTCTTGATTTGAGACAAGTTGACTTCTTCTAACATAACTCAGCTCTATGAGTTGCTTTCCTTAAAAAAACTAGAGGAACTTGTCTAGTTCTTTCTCTCATGAATCCATGAGGACCACATATATTTTATAAAATGATACATAAAGATATATATGTAGATGATAAAAAGGATAATTGAGCTCCCAGATAGTAATAGAGACATCCATCAACTAATGGATGATAATGAAATGGAGTGTGTCACAACACTCTTCAACTACTTCAAGGGGGGTTTTGTGTTCCCCATTATCAGGTGTGAAGACCTCGGTATGAGGGCAGTGGTATGCCTCATGAGTTCCAAGTTGTGTCTAGGTGACTAGTGGAAAGATGTGTCAAAGACATACCTCTACATTACCTATCACATGACATATGGCATACAATTTAATATCACCAAGTTCATTACAGAGGAGCTGATCAAGAATGTGTTAGAATGCCATAACACCAAGGGGATATTTAGGTGGGGATCCATCCTCATCTTGATCATGATGGAAGAAATTATGATCCCAAATAAGAGTGAAGACAATCTTTGGGTCTTCCCAAAACACCAAGAATCCCTTACATAGAAGTATAAGGGATACACCTGCCCCACCACTTTTATCCACAATTATAAGACATGTGTAATGAACTAGTGTGAAATGTATATCAAATCATTTATATTAGAGTGGTGCATCCCCTAGGTGCTTCCCAAAAGTATGTTCAAGATGACAACTTTTGCTATAATGCAACACTACTACATTGTGCACTTGGAACTAAAGGATGGAAATAGGTTAAGATGGTTAAAGCTCCCCTTCACCTTCTTGGTAGACTAATTCAATGATGTGCTATACCAAATCCCAAATGCATAGTAAATGGACATTCTAATTAAGGAACTAGATGCAAAATGGTGAATATTGAGACATAGATTTCTTCACACAAATGGAAGAGCTATGAAATATGAAGAAGATGCCTTAGATTGTATAGACATCAATCCCATTCAAGAGGTCACCATTCTTAGATTCATCCATATATTCTACTATGAGATGAAGCCACAGAAGAAGGATTTCAATGTTGGGTTGAGCACCAAGTAAAAAGAAGACCCCCCACTCTAGATAGGGGATGAAGGAACTCCAACACCAATCAAAAAGAAGAAGTCTCTAAAGAAAACAAGGGGAGACTTTAGAGGAAATAAAAGAATGAATCAAGCTGAATATTTCTTTAAAAGGAGAATCATATCCTTTTACCTCCATACCAAAACATGTGCACTTCACTCGAAGACTTCCCCTAGCATAGGGGAAAATAAGAAGAAGAAGGCTCCTCTAATGGCACAAAGGATAATCTTATCCGAAGAAGAGGAAGAGGATTTGGAGGTAGAAGAGAGTGGGAGGGGAACTTACATTGTACCCAAGGATGTAGAGTCCTCATCAAGTGAATATACCCCCTCCCTACCACCTCAAAATAATCTCTAAAAGTGAAGGTAGAGATTGAGGAAACTTGACTTCAGTGAAGTTAAAATATAGAGGGTATAGGAGTTTAAAAAACAAAAGGAATAAATTACTAAGGCAAGGGTGCCAAAATAATTCATTAAGATTGTGAAGTCTAAAGAATAAAGAAAATAAGAGGAGAATAAGGCTCAGATGGAAGAAGGAAGTAAGGAATGAGAAATAGTAAAAAACCTCAGGGAGGTAACTCATTCAGGCATGTTGATGGATGAAGAATTGTAGTGCTAGTAGAAGGACATGGGCCTAGACAAAGGGCATATTGAAATGACACTAAGGTTTCACTACAAGCATGAATAAATGAAAGCCAAGGACACGTCCCAATCTAAGATTAACTGGCTAGAAGTTTTGAAAATAAGAGTGAGAGAAAATAAATGCACAACACAAGCTATGCAAAGGAAGGCCGAGAAAGAGAAGGCCCAAAGAGACGAGGTAGAGAGAAAGGCCAAAAAGGAAAAGGCTAGGATAAAAGAGAATGAGGAGAAAGAATCCAAAGAGGAAAGGGAAATAATGATAATGGAAAGAGAGGAGAAGGTTGCCGCTAGCATGGAACCAAAGAAGGAGAGAATGGTAGAGAAGGTGCCAAGCACCCCCAATAGAATAGCAAAAGAAGTTGTACAAAAAGCATGCCCTACCCTTGAAGGGGAACCTAGAGATAAATAAAGTGATATTAGTGCATTAGAGAAGAAAATAGAGACAAAGATAGAGGTACTATTAGGGTAAGAATAATAGAAGTCTAGTGTAATGGAATCTCATGCCAAAAGGCCTCTATGAGAAGAAATGGATGAGGGGAAACACCCACTAAAGAACCCACATGAGAAGAAGAAAACAATGGTGAGTTGAGTGACAAAGAAAGAGGATAAGTGGACATAAGGGAGAAGTCTAATGACACACCCCAAGATGAAGAAGAAGAAAAAGAGGGAGAATAAGAAGGAGAAGAAGTCACTGTCATAAGCAACAACACCAATAAGGAAGAAAAGTTGGGCAAGGATGAGGAATAAGAGTCAGGAAATAGGGAAAGGGTGTAATAGGAGTTTAAGGAGGATGATAAATTCTACATGATGGAGTGCATGCCATCAAACACTACCATAACCATAATGCACCATCAGGTGTCTTGAGTATTAGATTTCTAAATGGATGAGCCTAAATTTAAGGTTTTGACAAAAGAAATTTAGAGAACCAAGAAGTTGAAGGAAGGGTATGAATACCAACTCCTAAATCCTCATGATATGAACCTTATGAACTTAGCTAATGCTGTGATAAAGATGGTCTTTGTAGTAATAGGCAAGAATATCATCAATGATGTTTATGTATATAGCTGGAAGAAGATAGTGAAAAAGGCAAAGAAAGAGCTTAAGGAAACCAAGCTAAAGATTCAATAGCTATTTGGGTACATAGAATAGATAGAGCCATCCATTTTGGATGGAGTGGATACCTCAAATATGAAGGAATTTTACCAAGTTTATGTGCTTATGGAAAAGATGTTCCCTAGCATAAGGTCAGAGCTCTAGGAGAAAATGGACCCTTGTGAGGCCTTAAGAGGAAAGTTGAATAAGAAGATGGATGTGATGGAAGACCTTTTTTTCAAACTTGAAGAGGGAGTAGAAGAAGTAGATGCTTTATTTTTCAACTTCACCACCCAGGCCATAGTCATTGATGTGTACCTCAAGAAGGCAAAGGAGGAAAAGGATGCTTTATTCCAACACTCCTTCATAGTAAGCAGGACTAAGCACATTCAAGTAATGGCAAAGGCCAACTCCCTGAGCACCCAAATGAAGATCTGGGAGCAAAACCTAGAGGCGCTCTTCTACACTTTCCAAATGAAGTCCAGTGAGTAGGGAGAGATCTTAGATGGTAGGGTGAAACAAGTTAAAGAAAGGCTTAAGTCCTTTAAAAAGGAACTAGAAATCATAGACATGCTTTCTCTTGAGGATAGATCTACTAAATCAAATCATACTATGGAAGAAATAAAGGGAACTATTAAAAATTTTGAGATATTTAAGGTAGAATTAAAGTAGGGTGCACCTAAGTTTTGTGCATCAAAGATGTTAAAAGTCTAGTCTAGGGTAGACTAGTAATTTTATATGGGGTAATGTTAGGCCCCCTTTTATACCAACTATGTGGACCATACCAACTAGACATATCTCTATGAAAGGAAATATTTAGATTGGTTGCTTCATTTTTGTACCTTTTGGCACTGACTAGAGGAGTCCTTAAGGATCCTGCTCCAACTGGTAGGTAGTTGTGTGGTGTTGACCTTCAAAGGACATCCCTACCAAAACATGTATGTGGTAACTCAAGAAGCACAGATGATAAAAGAGTGGATCATGTGAGATTTTAACTCCCTAATGATATCTCAACCTTCAACATGCACTTATCCAACTTGGGTAGTTTAGTGGATTTGATGGAATCATGACAAGTCACTACTTGGCATGCACCCATCTGACCTAGAAATGATATGCCTAATTGCCTATAAAATAAGGCTTGTATTTAAAGATCAAAATAGGAGACTAAGGTAGAAAATTTCTAGTGAAATAGAGGGATACCATTAGTATTTCATAGTCCACACAAGCTAAATTAGTCATTCGAATGTATATCCCAAGCTTGTCTATGATCCTCTAGGCATGAGTAGTGATAGGGAAGAGCATATGCTCTATTTCATATCTTGAAATTTATATGTTGAACTGTGAAGTTAATGAAGAATATCATTAAAACATTAGAGTGTTGATTATTTTAGTATAGATAGTGTAGTGTTTTATTTATAACTTAGTTTATAATAATAATGATATATTTCTTTACATGAATACATTGTAATATGGATGTTTATCCCTAGTTACTAATGGCATCTTATGCCATACAAAAACTTTGGCCTAGATTTAATAGACTAAGTGTTGGAACCTGAATTCACTAAGGCTTTAAGACTCATGCCTAGAGTGCTACCTTTAAGATGAGTATTTGAACCCAAGCTATCCTGATGACTTGTCTAAGTGATTGAATGACCCTAAACTAGCTATTATCCTAGCTTACATCACTAAGAGCCCTATCAAGCTAGTTATAGGCTTATGTAATAGGACTTGTGCCATTGATAAGGATCATGCCTATTATACCACCCTTGAATAACCTAGTGTTAAAACGCCACTTGAACCCCTCTTGACAATGTTTAAACCCCATTGAAACCCAAGTTGTGTCATGTTCCAACTATCCCAACATGGGTCTGGTCCCTTTGTTATTGCACTTCAAGTGAGAAAACAAGGATTATGCCTTATGTGAAACTAATTCTAGTGAAATATTGTGTTAAATGTTGTGTTCTAGACCTTAATATGCTCCTTCCTATCTCCATCAAGTCTATAATTGACTTGGGTCGATATATAAGCACATGACTAAGCACAAAAGCTAATATAGTGGACTTTTCTACAACACAATTGGTATCAAAGCAGGTTCTTTGGAGGAAGCCTAATAGCTTGAAGGTGATCATAGATATAAATATGGATAAGTAGTTGAATAAATAAAATCAATAGTGGAAGTTTGTGATTAAGGCACATGAATGATAGATATGTACTTTGAAGAAAGATTCCAAAGAAGATGAGAATGTTATCAATGATCTCAAAGTTTAGCTAGTAGACTCCAAGATGAGTTTATGTTCAAAATACAAATACATCATGTTTGATAAATTATCTTGCCATAATAGTAGAGAAGATGAAAATGAATAATAAAATAAGTATCAAGAATAAATAAAGTCTATTGAAGTACATGCATGCAAATTGAAATACATGGCCAACAAGGTCAAAAAGGATGAAGGAAAGATCAATATTCTTGAGGATTAGTTAAGGACTGCAAATGAAAATCTAAAATCAAAATAAGATGAGTGGAATCAAATGAAGGTTGAAATGAATTCATTGAAAAGTGAGCATGATCTTATTATAGTCAGGTTAAACAAGATGGAAAGGAAGTATGAGAAGCCTAAACAAGTGAAGAAGAATAAAAACTTGACGAGCAATGTGAAAAGGTCAATTAGACAACCTAATGCTATAATGTATGCTATTTTATTTCATGATCATTGTTATACATGTAATAATTATGGTCATAGAGATAAGGATTGTAAAGGGAAGTTAGTCAAGAATGTATCCTCATGGATCCTTGGAAGAAGAAGTAATTGGTCTTGGAGAAATCATAACTTAGATCAGTCAAGAGGTATGTTGAATGATGTTATTTGTTTTAGTTGTCATAAGAGTATACATATTGCTATATTCTATAAAAATGGTGTCAAAAGGTATTCAAATTATGTCAAAGGATATAGATCTCCTAGAAGGTCTGAGAAAGGACAAACTTAGGTATGAAACCCAGAGGTAATCATTGTTAGTTCTTCTAGTCATATGGTTGATAAGAAAGTTTCTCTAGTAGGCTATGTTGTAAATCAATATAAGATTAAGGATAAAGAATGTAAGATGGATGTATAAGAGAATAAAATTCAAAATTTGGTATGTAGACCTGATTCAGTAAATACTAAGGATATTAACTCTATTGAGTCCAAGAGTCTTGATGGATTGTTTTCCAAGGTTGAAAAAGAATCATAAATAAAGGAAAGTAAAGAGTTTTTGTTAAAAACTTTTATTGACAATTATAAAGTAGAGAATGTGTCAAGTGTCCATTTAGAAAAGGAAAATAAAAATTCTACTCATGTTAAAAATAAAGAGACCAATCTCAATTAGAAGTCCAATATACTGGCTAAGGCTAGTTTTGAAGTGTGTATAGATCTAAGTAAACATTCTACTGTTACTAATCAAGTTTCATGAAAAGAACATTAGTTGTTAGTATCTAGTAATGAGATTCCAAACTGAAAGGTGGATTATTTAGATGAAAAGGTATTTCATGAATCTGTGTTATCTCCATGTGTTATCAATTATATCTTAGAAGAGGAGAGTGATATAGAAAAAGAATTAATTGTCATAGTTAAGCCAAAGAAGAAGAAGAACTATAAGCATAAATTGAGCAAGGAGGAGGAATATGAGGATTTGTTTTTGTTTTATATCATTGAGGTATATAAGATGTCTCTATCTATGCTTCTTAAGAGACTCCTATCAAGTGGAGAAGCAAGTGTTACTGTGGTGTCTTTCAGTTGGAACAATCGACAGGGTCAGATTGAAGGTTCCAAGTGGCTTAATGAGATTGATGAAAATGTTAAGAAGTTTTTGGTGCTTATAAAGGTTTGTGTATTTTTTTATGGTGTGATCCAAGTGATTTTGAGGTCTAAAGGTATATATATATATATACCAATTGAATATTTTTGAGTGCTCTCAATTTTCTTAGTTTTTGGCTTAAGCAAGAAGGCCTAAAATGAGTTATAGGATGTATGAGTTGGAAAAGGTATTGAAGATAAAAAATTATACTAGAAGAGTGTGATTGGTTTCTCCAAGTGTGGAAGTATTTTTATGGGTGCATGTTGACCAGAAGGAGGTTTTTTGACCTTACTTGTTTTGAGTTTCTAGGGTTTTGGGATCTGCTAAAAAATTGGTCTACCTTATGAGTTGAGTTTTTAGGATTATTAATGTGTTGAGTGGTCCAAATGGGTGGTCAAATAAAATTTTATAGAGATTTTAAGGTTTGTGGTTATCAATTTATTCATGTTTTTGTCAATATGAAGGGCTAATTGGCTAGTAGGTTTGTGAAAGAAGTATGTTTCGGAGGATGAGCTTGGTGATTCAAATTAGTGTGTTTAAGGGGGAATATGAGAGTTATCTAGATATGGATTTTTAGATATTGAATATGTTTCTACTTTTTTTTTTTGGGCTCTACAAGTTTTAGGTAGGGTTACAAGGAGGCTAACTAGGCCTAGTTTGAATAAGAGTGTTTTTTGCTTAGTTTATCCAAAATAACAATGTATACGTGTTTCAAGGTGAGTTCTCAAGTTGGTTTAGTGCAATTTTCCTATTTGGTGCGTGGAATGAATTTCTATTGATAGTCCTTATAGTAGCTTGAGAGAGAAGGCTAGTAAGCATGTTTGGTGATTCTTCATGGTATGTGGAGATCTAAAGATGATCCAAAGGTGAAATTTCTTAAATTTATTAGGTGGAGTCCCTCTCAAATTTTTATTATTGTGTTCCATAAATTTTTTTGTGGTTTTTTGTGTTCTTTATTCATTGGTTTTAGTGCTTGATTAAAGAGAGTATTGGCATGAATCAAGAGGAAGTTTGTCAAGGCAAGAATAAGTAAGCTCAAGGTAAGGTGGATTTTATATAATATTTATATGATGGTACTTTCCTATTTTCATAGTATTTTCATGTCCTTAGGATCAGTTTGTGCCCAGTTTTTCATTGTGTCAAAGGGAGAAAAAAAATTTATTGGGGAGAAAGTTCCTATTGTAGGAATGCTTTAAAGAGAGAGGTGAGCTATATATTGTTATATTGATAGGTGTTGACATCAATGAAAAATGGGGATATTTTTGGAGATTTGTCATGATGATGTCATTGTGGTGTCATGGAGATGATACTATAGAGTGGATGAAGGGCCTTGATAGTTGATATGACAATGACAAAGTGTGCAATGTGTTTGTTCTTGTATGCTTGAAGGTGGCTTGGTTGATATTTAGTGTTGACTTGGTTATAGATGTTAAAGAATGAGTATGGTTATTAGATCATATAAAATATGTACCAAATATTTTATATATGCTTTGAGATCTTGTGTGCATAATTGGAATTCATCTGGTTGATCATAATTTCATCTAGACGCTTTGGGTCCAGTGGCAAAAAATTAGAGTAAGAAGTTTGATGACATCACCATTTCAACATGGAAAGGAGTAAAGGGGAGTGGGTTATATGGTTGTGATATTAATAGTCCCTAAAATCCTCAAGGTCATATTTTTGACACTTTTCATATATTGAATCCCTATCTCATTAAGCTACATGAATACTTTATAACAATAGTTAGATGCATCAAGTAATAATGTTAAGACATTGATGTAAATCATGGGTTGATAATGGGTATTTGGACTCCTATTGGTAGCAATAAATTTTATAAGACCTTATTATTAGGATCACTAGGTTAAACTAGGGGTTAAAATAGGACTATATCCATACACAAGGAAAACATAGTCAGCATGTACATTTCATACTCAAGTGGTATAAAAGGAAGTTACCTTTAAGAGATATGGTCATCTCTATGAATCAAGTAAGGTTTTATTGGTTTCCAAATAAAATTTATAAGCATATAAACTCAATTTAACATACATTTTTCCATTGAAAATCTCCACCTACAACCTTAGGAACATAAACCTATCAATTGTCTATAATCTTGAGGAGGTTGAAGGCACAGTGGTTCACTATGGTGGAGTCATCTCATGGTTATGAAAGAATCACATAAGCAAATGGAAGTGTGAGGATATAATATGCAAATATGATGAGCTCCAAACATCCAATAAATTAGTCAAAGTCAATTCAAACACCCTACTATAGCCATTATGAGAACATAGCCTCTTTTCAAATTTGTATCAATATCATGCATATTGTTCAAAGGAGCTGTCAAGATTATGAATGTTTCAAAGGATAATAAAGGAATGAACTCATACAGTATGAAAAAGGGCTAGAGAAGACCATTTTAGTGAGTTTCACCTCATACCTACATGTATAACCCTCTTGGAAAGCAAGCCTATTTTAAATAATGAAGAATGATTAAGCAATGGCCTAATTGAATAGTCACTTGTGAAAATGGGGCTTCATGAGAACAATAAAAAAATAATGACAAAAAATATTATCAATAGTACATGAATGACTCCAAAACTTCATGAAGTAGAGTCAAGGTCAACAACACACCTATCAACCACCTTTGCTTTAGATAATGAGTTTGGTTCAAAATCTATTCAAGTTGTTTAAGAAGAAATTAGAAGTCATTGAGACTAAGTAACCAAGATTGATTCAATGATTATATTGAAAACCAATGAGGGGATTAGTTTTCACCCATAGGAGGACTATGTTCAAATTTGGAGATGGTCAATGAGAGCAAGTCTATATTCAAGAGGGAAAAATCTAGTTCAAGCAAGGTGATCCATGGTGGAGTGTCATGGTAGTAAGGATTTAAAATAACATTTGGAAATTTAATAGAGTCTAGGTTGATGAGAGGAGACTTCACAATGAAATATATAGCCAGACACTTCTTGACCATCACCTACATCCCTAAGCACACATGCATCCATGGATTTTCCTTAAGGAACTTTAGTCATACATGAGTTGCATGAAGGTGAAGGCAAAGAAATGAAGAGTGAAATAATTCAAGGTGAATTTTCATGATAATTTAAAATTAAATTCATCATAATAAGGCACAAACCAAGGCAAAAAGGAAGAAAACTTAGTTTTGAAACCTGACCAAGCAGGCACATGTCACATATTTTGGAAAAATGGGTTTACAAGAAAAAACATACATGATATAATCAAAAAATTTGGTGGAGGGACTCATCATGAACTTATATAAATATTAAACATAAATTTTAGGTTTTTTTTATAATGGGAATTATTCATTGTTTTAGTACAGTCAGCCCTATGCCTTATCACAGTCAACATTGGAGTTTGTCTTGGAGGAATTGCCATTTTAGGGCATATATAGGTCAATTCAAAGCATGAAATTTGGTAAAAATGGTATTAATGACAAAATAATTAATACCATTCCATCATAAAAGTTATATAAAGAGTTTAAATACTTAATGTTCTTACACAGACCTCTTGTAGTCAAGAAGGCAACCATTAGAGGCCAGTTGAAGTTTTGTTAGTTCTAGGTGATAACAAGGATTTAAATCCTTATAGAGGTCATAAAATGGTATAATATGATGTTTTAAACCTATATTGTCCTATATAAGTGATCAAATTTATTGTTTTAAAGAAAAAATTTGAGGAAAGACTTGTTTAGGCATAAAGGGAGCATGCATGCAGCTCAATGTAAAATTTGGCAAAAAAGGGTCTAAAGGACAAATTATATATCCAAAATAATTTAAAATTGGTAATAATGACCAAAAATAACTATAAATAATATTTTTAAAGTCATATTACATGTGTAATTTCCCATTTTTTATACACAGTCCCCTCTATGTCTCATAATGGTCACCATTAGTGGAGGCACACTTTTTGGAGATTTAAGTTGTGGAAGATGTATCAAAGCTTAGGTAAGTATTTTAGAAGAATTTAAGGATTTTTTTAATCCAATTAGACACATTTAAAGAGTGTTAAAACTCTAAACTTCATGCAAATCCCACAAGTAGGCTCAAAAACCCATAGACAGTCTTAAAGGATAAAGAGCAAAGTTAGTTTTTGATCATTTTAAAAGGTTTTATGATATTTTAAATGTTAAAATAAGGTTATTTAAATAAAATAAGATTATTTAAATGTTTAAATTTTTCCATTTAATTAATTTTCATCTTTTAGGCCTAAGACACCCAGTTTTAGCCCCTCTTTAGATGCTCAAATATTTTACACCATGAGGAGTTGGGGAAAATGATTATAGTATGATCTGAGTAGCAATATGAAATTTAAATTAATTATGGATTGATTTTGGTTAAGTTTATAATTTTTATGAACAATTTCTAAGAGTGTAAGCATGTCTAGAATGCTTATAATCCCTACAGGCAATTGTCTTTACATATGTATCCTTTCATACCTTATGTATGGGATCCCAATGTTTTTAATTATGTTGAAAGGTATATGGAATATATATCCATGGAAATAATTTGTGTAATAGAGGTCCAAATTATATGAAAAATCATCTCGAAGGTGAGCTTATTTGAGCTGCCAAAGGAGCTTTTTGACTAGTTTTGTTTTTTTGGACCCATAGGTCCATAAAATGGCCTATAACCACTTGTAAACTACTTATAAAATGTAAATTAATCCCTCAATATCCTATAAAACCTATTTTTCAAAATAATTTGGCATGTTTAGGTGACTAGGAGGCCCAAAATGGATTTAAAAATGATTACTTTTATAGGTATTCAAAGAGGGAAATGTTCTAAAGCTATGAAAGAGGCCTAATGGGACATCAATAATCTTTATATGGAGCTTATAGATATTCAAAAGAGTTTATATCATGCCTTGATGAGCTAAAGGGTCAAAAGCCTAATTTTGTAACATTTTATAGATTGTTACAAGTTTAATGGTGATTTTTACCATTGTTTCAATTCTTAAAGGTTGTCTAAATATTAATTTTCTTCCTCATATGAATTCCATAGATTTTTTAAGGTCTTATATAGGTCTATAAGTAGTTTTTAGGGTGCCAAATGGCCTTAGGAGTAGGTTTTAAGGTAGTTGGTTGAAGGTGGCTCAAACTTGTGACCTCCATCAATGAGGTCTATGAGAGTTTCAAGTTTAATAGAGTTTACTAAAATTTGGAGGAGAAAATACAAGTTGAAAATATAAGAAAAAATAAAAAAGATAAATCTAAAAGATAACCTCCATGGTCAGTTAAGCACCAAATGTGAAGTCAACTAACTTTTACCTAACATCTTCTAGAAGAGCAAGTGAATGAGGTGTATACATCCAAGAGGAGATGTTTAGAGGTTTGGAAGAGAAAGTGTAGAATTTAATGAGTTTTAAAATTCTTTGGAGACTTTTACCTTTTGAGTGGATCATGACATCATCATCCTCAAAAAAAATTGTCTTCTAGTGTGTTTCTAAGCCCAATGAGAGGGCTTGAAGGCTATTTGGAATAATGATGGTTATTTTTTTGAGGAAGGATTAGTTATAATTTATCCAAACATGTTTGAGACTCCACCAGTTGTGTAAAAACAATTTATAATTAGAGATAATACCCAACAACATCAACATTGGAATATAATAGAATAACAAGGAGGGTATAGAGGAAGTTATTAGTCAAACAAAGGAGGATCTATAGGTAGATATAGAGGAGGTTACCAAGATGGCATAGGAAATAAATGTTAACACCCTCCTTTACAATTCTATTTTGTGGAGAGTATAATAATGTGCAATCTAATGGTGCTTTGAATCTCTAAAGATAGTCTTAATGCACATACTATAGAGTATATGACCAACATGAGATAGAAGACTATCTTGTATTGGCGAAGAAAAGAAAGGATAAGGTCATCAGCAATGTTAATATGATGAATGCATAGCCTAAATAAGATGCATTATTGAACACTCTTACAAGACACTAGCACACAGAGAAAGGATTACCCCTGCTCGAAATGATTCAAGACTAACTCATCTGGAAAGAAAAATAGGACAAATACCTAGACCTAGCTATATAAAATGGGATCATGTATGAAGCTACACATATGTTGAAAAATACTCAACACCAAGACACTAATGAAGGAGATGTTGTAGCAATAGATGCCCAAATGTATGGTTATATCATACATATTATGCTTTAAGATGGAGTTGTTAGTATGTTGATATATTTATTAAAGCTTTTAAGCCACTACATAATGAAGACATCTCTTAGAACATCAAAAACTTGCTACATAATCTACTAAAGTGTGTGCAAAAATGGAAAAAAAAAATATAAAATATTATTTGATATGTCAAAACAAATAAGCCATGGGATGTAGATGCATGAACCAACATTGAAGTTATGGGATATGAAATTCTAAATGTTGTCTTTGATTTTGGCAACACATTCAATATGATTCTCATATCTACATGGGAGGATTTTGGATGGCCAATTATAATTTAAAAACTAGTAACTATGAGCTTAGATGACTATGGAAGAGTTTATCCCATTGGTATATTAGTAGATGTTGAGATCAAAGTCATAGAACTAACCCTATGAGGTTACTTTGAAGTCATCGATATAAAGACAAAAACAACACATTACCCTATATTGATTAGCAAAAAATAGACACGTGATGGTTAGATGACTATCAATACTCTGAAAATCAAATAGAGGCACATTAAGGAGATAAGGTTATCACCATTCCTCTAAATAACATGTAAAAACCCTACATCATTCTAGCTAAACTAGACTCTCTGTTGGCATTTAAAAAATTGTCAAAGGGATCCCTGATTGAATGTGGGCTTGACAAGTGTCCAAATCTTAGGAGTCCAAATATAATATAATGATGAGTATTTATTGGCAAGTTAGTGGGTCAAGGTAGATCTGAAAAAGTACATTGAGAATATAAATATAGATAACTAGCATATGAGCAGAGTCAAAGAGTAATTGATCCAAGAGGACACCACGTGGCATAAACATAGGAGTAGATAGACTAATGAGTAGATCCAAGCATGCAATACATGGGTTTTGAGTGTTAATAGTGTGTTAGTTTAGGTAGAGGGTTTAATGACATGCATTTAATATATCAGAGGGATCTGATAGAGTGAGCAAAGGTTAATAATTCAATGGAGCTCGAGTCAATTTACCAATAAATAAACAAAGGACTGAGCTAAGACATTTTTTATTAAGGTTGATGGATTAGTTTGAATCAAGAATAACAAATTAAGGGACCTCGTTTAGTGGAAAAAATATTAAATTGAGATCGAGCAACCTGAGTTGAACCAATTTTGACAATAAGGACCAAGCATTGTGTTGTTGGGACCAACATTCCCCTTTTTTTCCAATTTATAAATGGGGACCCTTATAAGCATTCTATAATATCTACATTTTATTTTGGTTTTACATATGGTTACTCTTGTTAGAATCTAAAGATCATCTCCCTAAAAAGGGATGAGTCTTTGTGAGTCTTAAATATGCTTTATAAACTAACCTTGCTAACAATTGTCTTTGGATGACTAAGCATAGGTTTCATGGAAGAAGATAGGGTTCCTAAAAAAGAAACTCTAAAAGTTAAAATTAAAATTTGGTGTGAGTTAAATTAGTAGGAAAAAATTAATAAAATGACTGATGAAAATCTTACATCATGTTTTAAACATATCCCAAGCATCTTTCTATCCCTTTTTTTCCCATTCTTGCATATTTTGCTATGGTTTTAAATGGCTCATTTTATAAATTTATTTTGAAAGGTCACCTAAATTAGGATAAAATATTAATATTAAAGCCTCAAATCTTAGTCTTGGACTTATCCTTAATGGTTTACCCAAAGTATTTATATCTATGGGTTTAATGATTATATTTTGTGGTCTTTACAGATTTGATGGAGATTGCTTACTCATCGATCTCTATCCAATGGTGCATTGAGCCCAAATAAATTTCAAAGGATTTATGAGTTTGACACATGACTGATCACCCTAATAATCATATAATTAATGGTTTAGACCTATTGAAGATCCAATGGTGATCACTTGCTCACCAATCTCCATCTAATAGTACATCGAGCCTGAAGAATTTTCAAAGGCTTTACGAGCTTGATACGTGGCATAACCATGAACTTAAGGATCAAAGGACCAATGAAATCTAAGGGCATGGATTTAAGTTTTGAAAATAAAATAAAGAGGCATTTAAAATCCAATGGCTAGTGCCTAAGGTGGCAAGTATGAGAATTACCACAAAATATATAGAGCTAGGTCACTTGGACTCCATGCAGGCCCATAAGATTTGAATAAAATGATTACCTTAGCTTGAAATAACAAAAGAGATTTGGATTAAAGGTAACTTTGATGGTGCAGCAAAAGGGAACCCGGGAAATGCTGGTTGTGGTGGTGTTCTGAGAAACCATGTGGGAAGGGTTATTGATGCTATTGCAATTCCCATTGGTATATCTAACTGCCACATTGCCGAAGCTACAGCTGCCCTCCAGACCCTTAAATTAGCTGTGGACTCGGGATATTCCAAATTGTGGCTTGAAGGGGACTCTTTGAATGTTATAAATATCCTTAATAATAAGAATACTGTGTCTTGGACCATAGAGGATAAGGTAAAGGAGATGAAAACTCTTTTGAATAAATTTGAAGAAATAAAAATCACCCATACCTATCGTGAAGCCAATGGTGTTGCAGATTGGCTTGCCAATTGTGCTGTCTGGGAAGGGCAAAAAGTGAGGTGGGATGAAACCTTAGTAAGGAACATGGATTTAAGGGCAATCATTTGTCTCGATGCCACACATGCGAAAGAAGGTAGGATTGGAGTGTAATAAAATCCTAATGAGTAGGAGGAGTGGCAGCACGGGGAAAGGAACCCAATTATTAAAAAACAAGGCCCTCAAGAGGGAGAAGCGGATCCTAAAAAGCCATAAACAAATTCGACGTCCCAATCAACTTGACAGCAGGAGGATCTAGGGTAAAATCCACAGTAATCAGGTTTCAAAGAAAATGAGTATGGCGCATGAAAGGAAGGGAGAACCCCGTAAACAGGAGCCCAAGAGCTGTGCAGAATGGAGAGAGAAACACCAAGTTTGGAAAATTTTGCAAAAAGGAAATGTTACGAGCTACATGGAAAGACTCCATGGCTCTAAACTGCATATCATGATGGCCTTCTTCAAAAATTGGTCTGACGACAGGGTCACCCTGCATGGTATAACTGTAAATTTAACTAAGGATTTTCTTGCTGAGGTTACAAGGTTGTCAATGGAAGGAATCAAATTTTCAAAGTAGACCAGCATTTCGAATGAGGCATTTTGCAAGTTCCCTAAAATAGATGAGGAGGAGCAGAAGTTGGTCAAAAATGGGGATTTTTATGAGCTGGATCAGATTAAAGGGATTTGGAGGGACGTCCTAAGCTGTATAAGGGAGTACTTCATCTTGGACAGAAGAAGCAAACGAGTGCATAAGTTCCATTTTGTCTTCCTCAACCTTTTCAGGTATAAGGTTAGCTTGTCTTTTCCTTTCTATCTTCGTTACTCCTTGATTCAAAGCCTTTATTCTCATAGGAAAAAGGATTTGTGCCCTATTCTTCACGAAGGCCTTATTCTACTTATTGAAGGCTATTGCAAGAATAGGGCACTAGTTAAGTATCCCAAACAGGGGAAAAATAAGTTGCCAGGGAATAAAAAGAATGAAAATGTAAGTAGAAGAGGAAAAATTAAGACCCCTAGTCCTAATAAACAGAATGCAGAAGAAGAAAGGGGTCGGGAGAGATTTGAAGAACCCGAGGAGGAAAAACCGGAGGAAGAAGATGGAACAGAGAGCTGGGATACCAACTCTAGTAATGATGAAGAAGGATCAGAGGAAATTGAAAAGGACAAAGTCAATACAGAGGAGGATTCTGTTACCAGAACAGAAGAGATGGAGGAAAACCAGAAAGTGGCGGAGGAAGACACTGTCTAGGAAGATCCTAGTGAGGACCAAACTTCTAAGAAAGAAAAGGAAATATCTGTCCAGGAAGATATTCAAAACATGGAGATGGAAATTAAAGATGGAATCAATGAGCGGGAACAAAAGAGCAAAGATGACTTCTTTGAAGAAGCTAGGAATAGCCTAAATAAAAATTCTGAGGATTGGAGAGGGAAGAATCAGAATGATGAAATACACACTCCTATGACTTGGGTTAACAGTAAAGCTGAGTCTTCTTCCCAATTAGATTCCTGGTTGTGTAGGGAGATCATTGATCTCAAGAAAAAAGTGGAAACTTTGGAAGATTCTCTGAAAGCTGCTTGGAACAAAGTAAACAACATGGAAAATCAGTTAAGCGAGATCCCTATGAAGCTCAAAGCTTATGAAAACAATCTTCGAGAGTTAATAAAGGATAACAGAAAGAAAATGGAGGAAGTAACATCCAACATTTGTGCAGCTGCTATCAATATAGGTAAATGAGCCAATGAGGAGACCAAAGCACTAGAGGGTTCCAGCAAAAGGACAAGGCAAAGTTCCAGAAAGAAAGATACACAAAAAGGAGCTTTGCTGGAGGTTACCACCCAGGAAACTGCTTTGAAAGAAAAAGAAGCCATGAACTTGATACTGGAACTAGATGAATAATCTGGTCCTTCTTGTTGATAAAGAAACTGGTACTGATCTTTGTTCTTCTTTTGTTAGCTTTTGTTTGTTGTACCACCAGACTTCTGTTTCTGGGTTTTGACTGGATGTATCTCTTATGGTTTCAGGACCATTCAAAACCTGTTTTTGCTACCTCTCTGTAGTGTTTTTAGGTGTTGCCTGTGGGCTTGTTGTTCTTTTTTTGCTCTCTGTTAAAGGGTTTCAGGGCCCCTTCAAAACCTACTTTTACCTCTAATCTAAAACAAAAGAGATTTGGAAAATAGTCCCATCAAATTTGAATCACATATAGAGTTAAATCTTGGATATTTTTCCATTAAAGTTCAGGGCAATACCCACACTATCTTTAAAATGAGGTCCAAGTTAGTTCAATTGGACATAACATAACTAAGATAAGTGTGATAGAATATAAAGAGGTATGCAAAATCTATTTAATACCATCAATGGCAGTGGGTAGGCAACAAATAGATGGATGTAGAACTTTATTTAACTTTAAACAGTGAAGGGAGGATATTTAAAGACATAGAGTTGGACGTGATAGCCTTAAACATGTATGGAAATAGGAATTGGTCTAATTTATTATTCTTTATGGAGTAATTGTAGCCAATTTACTAAGAGGAAAAGTGGAATGCCTTTGTTCATTAGAGATACAATGACCTAGTCTCAATTCAGCTAGTATGCCTCCACAATGCCACAACCAAACCAAAGGTAATGCATTGTACCAACCTCCTTGATCCAATTTTTATTGATTGAAAAATAAATAAAGAATGATCATTCAAAAGGGAAACACTAGGAAGGTTTTATGCATCACCCGTATGGCCTTCAAAACCTATAATAAGCTCTCCTTGCCTCATTTTGATCTCCCATCCTTGAGAGAGTGGGCAAATGCCTAAGACTTAGATTCAGTCCTTTCACCCTAGTTGATCCAAGGATCCCATATTTTTAGGTCCCTTGATGGTAAGATTCCTATTTTATAATTTAGGGAAGGCATTAGGATAGCTATGAATTTATTGAATCATGCCTTTGGTGCCCGATCCACTTCTTATGTAAGCAAGGTTTGGGCATCTTATGTTCACTGAATGTTAGAATAGAATTTAACCCCTCCCATTAGAGACCTAATAAGATTTTTCTTAGACAAACAATTCATATCCATCAAGAGAAGGACCTCTAAACAATTTCATATGATGTCCTATCTCTTGGATTCACTCTTGGCCTTTATAGCCTTCCCAGGCATTTGAAATTGGTCCCCTGATGGTAAAACCACTATTTCTCATCACTACTCTAAATTGCATATATTCAAATAAAATAACCACATGAAATTTATTTGTGATGGTGTTTTCTTAGCTATATATGATGTAATCACTGGTGTCCCTATGCCAAGACTCCACCCTCTAATCAAAAGGCAAGTAGAAGCCATGGGAAATGTTTAGTTTTACTCAAATTGCATTGTGATAAGAATAGAAGGAATCGTGATTCAACCCTACTGATTGCCCATTCATGTCACTAGTAAGATTTTAGAATAATAAATTTCCTATCAAATCATCCATGGTGTGGATGGGACATGTAATAAAAATAAAAAGGCTCAGGTTCACCCCTTTCTACTGGACATTGGTAGGATTGTGATCAAGGATTAAAAGCCACTAAAAATTATGGTGATCCACATAATTTATTTTTATTTCCATCTAGATGACCTTAAGATGTGGGACTCTAGTAATAGAGTGACGAACCACATCTGAGATAAAAAGGTCCCAAATATTGAATACAAACATAAACCAGACATGGGAGATGGTATCTATACAAGGGTAAAGAACTTTGAAGAGGTCCTATCTAGGATCAAAGGCTATAATATCTAGTTGGATCATAGGCAGTTCAGACAATAAACCCTGAGGAGAGAGATGGAAATTGCATCCCTTGCATTATCACTTGTTTCCAAGACCATCCAAGATTGCTCATCAAGAACTACCTATTGGAGGACAATCTTCTAAGCCTCAACGAGTATAATTGACAAAGTAATCCCAAGTTAGGCAACTTGAGGATATAAAAGGAAAGGGTAAAGTTGTGGTTGAAGAGATAAAGATATAACATTGACTTGGTGAGGGTCCTCAACCCCACACATCCCCATAGAGGGCTCCTTCCCTAGTGAAAATCATTAGCATGACTGCCTTAGAGGTAGGAGAAATAGTGGAGAGTGCCCTTGTTGACATTATAGCTACCTATGGTTCTGATAGGGAGGAGGATCCCTATGATACAACACGTAAGGATTCAACCCCACTATATGGAGGGAAGAGACAAATAGAATTGGCCTTGGTGTCTTTGGCACCTAAAAAGAAGCCTAGGTTAACCTTCACTCACCCTAACAGTGAAGTTAACCTCTTCAGTGATGAGAACCCTATTTATGGACCAGCCATTCTTGACTAGTTTATTTATGGGAAATTACAAAAAATCCCATCTCTCTCTCTCCTTCATTGTCCTTAATATGAGTTGGCATAGATATGTAGGTTAATGTCAAGCCATGGATCTAGGACATTGTAAATAAACAAGAAGAGAGAAGGATCCAAATCCTTCATAACAAAGAGAGACACATGATTGACACCACAAGGGCCTCTATGAGTTTAAATGTAAAAGTTATTGAATAGCCATAATTTAAGGAGTCTGACACAAAGTTCCAATTCATTCCAAACATGTTAGGTTTTGAGAGAATAGTGACAAATAAGGCCACCATTAGCATCGAGGAGTTCACCTTTCAAAAGGTGGAACCTTCTATGGGATTAACTCTTATTCAAGGATAGGCAGTAGGGGAGTATCCCATCCATCAAGAAGATGTGGCCAGTTTAGTGTTAGCAGAATCAACAATGACCTTGGCTAGAATCAAAGGTATGAAACAAAGGATCACCAAATTAGAGAAATAAAAGCAAGATTTAGAAGCCCAAATCCTAATTTCAGTCCTTGAAGATATAATAACATTGCTAAATAATTCCTTATTCATCACTTTCAAAGGGTTGAAGGCCTTTAAATCTAGATCAGTTATCATGGCTCATAAACTTAAGAAGACATAGACATTAATTACTCAATGGAAAAGCACTAGATATTAGGCAATTGAATAGATCAATATCCATAAAACCAAACAAGTCCAAGACATCAGGATCATCAAGTCAAAACACTTGAATGGCCTCCTAGGAGTCATGGAAGACATGATATTAGACTTGAGCAACTAGTGTGACAATGTCAATAGTCTTTTGGAGGAGGACAAAATATTGATGGTAAGGATGGATGAGCTCTTGAAGGACCTATTAGGAAGACCATCCAAGACCAATGCCATAGGTCTAATGGAAGATGAGGAGTTCAAACAGAGGGTTAGTCAACACATCAAAAGCATCCAAGACAACCAAGGCCAGGATACCAAGGATAATTTGAAGGTTCTTGGTATGATCATCACATCTGAAAGATAGACTGTAGAAGCCTAGGGCATTCAATAACTAAAGACCAAGAATGACAAATAATTTGACACATTGTAAAATCAATAAGAGGATTTTTTGATGAAGCCTACTATAGATTTTGAGCTCATCAATGAAAAATACGCTAAGGCAAATAACATACTTAGATAGTAACCCAAGAGCCCCACTAGTGTAGCATAAAAGAATATTCTTTTTGTAAAATATATGCTAGTCTATTAACATATACTTATTCTTTTCAAAATTAGCATTAGATCTTCTCACATTATGTCTTTGTATTGAGGACAACTATCCTTATTCTACATGTGGATATTTTGAGAAGGTTAATTTGTGAACTAGATATGTTTCTTATAAATAGGTAGGGATTACCATTTTATATGGGAGAGAAATTTTTGAGCAATTGTATACCAGGAGCATTTAATATAACTAAGAAATTTTGAGAAGATTATCTATATAGTTTGTTAAATGTTCATGATATCTCTTAATTGCATATTATCATATTGAATTTGAATTATTGTCTATATTTTGAGTCACATTCTCCATCATAAGGTTGTTTATTGGGGTTGATTTTAGATTAACTCTAAATATCTCAAGTACTTCATTTTATTTTTCTCTATATTTGGATGTGCTTAGACTATTCAAAACATAGTAGAAAACATTTAAAGTAAACTTGGTTCTTATTTATGGTTTATACATTTCCTCTGAATTTAACTTGATTTGTGATGTAATCTAAGTTCATGCTATTTTATATAATAAATTAGTTCATGTGTGCTCAAAGTAATTAGAATTTTTTCATAATCTTTGAGATGAAAATTTGCAATCACACCTTTCCCCTTTTCTACCTTACCCTTCCTTTTTCATCTTTTTTTATCATAATTCATCTAGTTTAAAGATCTTTGTTAATATCCATTTAGTTAATATACCCAATTAAACTATCAAAAAAATTTATACCCTAGTGAATCCCAACCACTAAAATTAAAAAAATATTTTGGGTAATTATCATACTCTTTTTCTATCCCACCATAGACATCATTGAATTGTCACAAATTGCAACTCATGCCTTGGATTTTTCAAATCCTAAAATGGAAAGTGTTCATCAACATTGAAAAACACCTATGGTACATTTAGAATCATCAATAGGAGGGAGCTTTGCTTATGCTATAAGGAGGGTAATAATTGTGATAGTGTGTAAAAGTTTTAAAAGCTCTCAGTGTTTAGTAGTTTTTTATTGTAAGTGCAAATATCCTTGATCTTTATGTATCTTTGTGTTTATTCAGGAAAAGATCTTAGTTATTTATAAAAGTACATTTGAATTTTGGTAAAATAGCTTCAATATTAAAATATTAAAAGTATTTTAACCTAGGATGGCTTATTTTGGATAAATAGAGATGGTTCTTTATAAAATTTAAGCTTATTTAGGATACAGGTTGCAAAAAATGGTCATCATTATGTGATTCAACACATCTTTGAGATTATTTGGTCAAAGATTAACATCATTTGTCTTTTTATGAGAATATCCTTGAAAAATAATCTTAATGTACAAGTTGATTATTGATTTTATGTGAAGATCTAACTTGACTCATCATATTTCAAATAGTATCTTTAATTTCAAGTTGAAATTGCCAAGGATTAGGACTAGATCAAATTCAGAGACTAGAGAACCCTTTCTCAAGCTAATAATACACAAAAGAACTAGGAAAGATAGAGGAAGGAGTAGGCATTCTAAATATCTAGCATCTTCACCCTTGCAAGGGATTCCTATGTTCAATCTTCATCCAATTATGGCATGGCTTGGAAGTTCCCCCATCAATATACTATGTGTGGTTCATGACTTACCACACAATCCTGATAAATATTTACCAATATTTAGTCTAACTAGTATTACAACTACTAAAGAGCAAGTTAAATATTTCAAATCTACTATAAGATTGTTAAATGTTATTCACAAAGATGTAGCATGTAGGTTATTTCCATTTACATTCAAAGATGTTGCATATGAATGGTTCCTTAATTTTCCTAATAATTGTATTACCTCATGGAATAACTTTAACACTATCTTTATTGATCAATATGGAAAGATCATAAGCCCTTGTGTCATCTATCATCAATTCACAACTATTAAGAGAGATACAAGTGAACCTATTAGGTCTTTCAATGCTTCTAAAAGATGTTTAGTTAGACCATAGATCCATATAAACCTTATGAAGCTTTAGCTCTGAAGGTTTATAAAGATGCTGTTAACCCCATGACTTTTGTATTTCTTAAAAGGTCTATCCCAATTATCATCACATTGGCTCAAGCTTATTCTGAAGCAGTGGTTATTAATGAACAAATGAAACCCCAAGGATAGATGGCTTATTTTGTCCCAAATGTTAATCCTTAGATGTTGACATTAAAACTTTTCCCAAATAATAACCAAAATACTCCAGCATTAAACTAGTTCCCTACCTTGAATGTATTACCTACTAGCCATGATGCCCCTTATCAAAACCTAGGTTTTTTGTGCCATCAAGCTACCAATGGATCTCATATTAATGAACAGAAGGCTTTAGTGCATGTTGATAGCATTAAAAATAACCAAGGTCAAAATTCTGAGACTCCAAGGAATGAGAATTAATCTATATTAAAAATGGTTTAGAAGCTCAGCACAAACTTCTTACAATTAAAAAAGCAAGTTGGTAATGTTAATGATAACCTTGGAAGGAAATTCACTTTTCAAAAGTTTAACAGGTCTAGAAATAGATTGTAGATTGATAGTTTCTATAATAATAAAGCTAATGATCCTTCTTCTAGAAAAAGGGCTATGGATATCAACCTCATTGATATTACCTTATCAGACTACTATAGGGTGCATGCTACCTGTAATCATGGTGAGATTGACTTCATTGAATTTTAAAAAGACTTTGAAGCTTTCCAAGAGGAAATTGACACATTTCAAGTGGTTCCAAATAAATATGTTTCTGTAGGTCTTTTTGAATCTAAACCATCTGACCAATTGCACATGGTAAAAAAATTTCAATTCCCTTTTTAAGAAGATAATGAGTCTGAGAGTATCCTTAAATAAATTCAAACATTTAAATAGTTATTATAAACATATCCTCTAAGAAATAGGGAGCAAAACTAGTCATTGACTACTTCTACTCCACCTAACAACTATGGGACCCATTTAAACACTATATCAAATAATAATATTGAACCTCTCAAAGGAAGCTCTTCCAAACCTGCTATTGATCCTTCAAGCAAAATTAGTTACAATATTGTGGAAGATATGAAAGATATTAAAGCCAATATCACTCTACATGAGCTAACTTAGATCACAAAACAAAGAGACTTACTCTTGGAATCCTTGTCTAAGAAGCTTGGGAAGTCCCCTAAGAGTTATTTTGAAAATGTAACTATGTAAATAACCAAAGCAGAGTCCCCACCCTTCTTGCTTATAGTTAGGATATTTGGGAAGAATGTCCATAATTGTATTTTAGATTCTAGAGCCTCAACCAATATAATGTCTGTTAGGATATGTGAACAACTTGGGTTAACACCAATCAAGTATGATAGGGTGGTTACTCAATTGGATAAATATAGAGTCAAGGTCATTAGGGAACTATTAAATGTGCATATGAAACTAGCTAGTGAACCTAGGGTTCAACAATTCATTGACATACAAGTGGTGGATATTCCTAATGCTTATGGATTACACTTTAGTGAGAATGTACTAAGGCCTTAAATGGTTACATGTCTACTAATTTCTCACACTTTTGGCTACCTTGGAAAGCTATGCCAAATTAGATAAGAGTAGAATGAGAAACTAGAATGAAATACATGATAATAGAATACAATTTTGTCAATGAAAAGATAAACTTCCTAGATTTTGATCTAGGAGTTTTCACTTTAGATACTGCAAAATAACATGGTTCCAAGAGTTATCCTCCAATGCCTAGCCTATGGAAGTTATATGTTGATGATTGCATATGCAAATCAAGATCAGGGGCTAGTATTGTATTGATAGACCCTACAAAAAATCAATACCATACATCTTATAGGTTACAACTCCCCTACACCAATAATTTGGCTGAGTATGAGGCTCTCATCATAGGATTAAAACTTGCCATCAAGCATAAAGTCAAAGAAATAATTATTTATGGAGATTCAAAACTTGTAGTTAATCAAGTAAGGATCAAGTACTAGTATAAGTTATCTTACCTTAAGAAGTACAAATTTAGAGTTTAGGACTTAGTGGAATCTTTTGATGCCTTCAATATCTTGTCTATCCCTAGGGAAGAAAATAAAGTTACTGATGAGCTTGCCTTTGATATATCTAACCTCATACGCAATTATGATACTCAAAACCTTAATATTGAGATAGTACCATGTCCCTTAGTCTCTGAAAACATAAATCACTTCCAAGTTTTCAATTATGATCAATAAATTATAGAATTTTTGACTAATTTTGGGGCCTTTGAAGCTCACATTATTGATGAAGCTAGAGAAATATCTCCTGAAGGGGATTTTGAGGGTAAAATCATCAAACTAAATGATAATATGTTACATAAAGGGATGATCTCATTGGAAAGGCTATTTGATCATGACAAGATTTTTGAAGCACCCAAGTAACCCAAAGTGAGCGGTAAAGACTATCATGCAATGAACTTTGGTCCACACGATCAGACCCAAATAATGAATATAGGGAAGGCTTGTAGTGAAATGGAAAATATAAAAGTGAGAGAGTTTCTTGAAAACTATAAGGATATAATTGTTTGGTCTTATGAAGATTTGAAAGTATTTGACCCAAGGGTTATTACTCATACTATACCTCTCAAAGAGGGTTGCAAACCTTTTAGGTAGAAGTAAAGACTAGTTAACCCTATTTTAGAACCCATGATCTTTAAGGAGGTTAAAAAATTATTGGATGTAAGGATCGTGTTTCCCATTAAGCATTCCACTTGGGTTGAAAACCTGGTCCCAGTCAGAAAAAAGAATGGGGAAATAAGATTATGCATAGACTTTAGAAATCTGAATAGAACATCTAAAAAAGACAATTATCCCTTGCATTATCTTAACTAAGTTATCCAAGTTGTTTTAGGATCGACCATGATGTATTTTTTAGATGTATTTTATAGATATAACTAGGTGCTTGTTACTCTAGAAGATAGGATGAAAATACATTTTACTACTAGATAGGGAACATATACTTACAAGAGAATACCTTTTGGATTAATTAATGTAGGGGAAAATTTTTAGAGGGCATGTACCATGATTTAAAAGTTTTAGTGGAAAAATGCATCATCATATTTATGGATGATCTCATAGTATTCTATAATAATAGAGAATATCATTTCATGCATTTGAGGTAAGTATTTGACAAATGTAGGAAATATGGTATATCTATTAACCCCAAGAAAAGCATGTTTTATGTCATTGAAGGAAAATTGTTAGGTCATGTCATTAACAAAGATGAGATCTCCATAGATATTGGTAGAGTAGAGGCCATTTCTAAAATTGGGCTGCCTAATAGTAAAAAAAATTAAAGTCATTCTTTGTCAAGATTAACTTTGTGAGGAAGTTCATTTCAGGTTTTGTTGAGATTGTCAAACCTTTGAATGATATGATTAATAAAGATGATAAAACTTCTTAGAATGAAGAATCTAAGAAAGAATTTTTTGATATTAAAAGAGAAATCAATCAAGCCCTAGTCTTGATAAGTCATAACTTTTCAAAGGATTTTTTCTCATATTCATTTACTTCTAACCACACCATGGTTGTTGTTTTAACTCAAAAGGTTGATGGGAATGAACACCCTATAGCCTTCATGAGCACCAAATTCAAAAATTTAGAGGTAAATTATTCCATAATTGATATGCAAGCACATGCCTTGGTAAATGTAGTGAAAAGTTTTAGACATTACCTCCTTAGAAACAAGGTGTAAGCTGTTTTACCTGACCCAGCCAAAAAGCTTATGTTGAGTTAGAATGAGCTTGGTGAAAGAAGAGGAAAGTGGATGGAAATCCTAAAATAATATGACATAGAGATGAAAATTACCAGATTAGTGAAATTTCAAGGTCTAGTTTAGATGATTGCTAATATTGATCCCAAGCTCCATGTCATGTAAGTGGATCAATATAACTTCCAACCCAATAAATGGTATGACTATTTAATACATCCTCTTATCAAAGGTAGTTGTCCTCCAAGATTCTCCAGAGAACATAGGAGAGATTTAAGGCTCAAAACATCCCATTACCTCATCAAAGATGGAGTCCTTTATAGGAAAAACTTTAAAATGATCTACTTAAGATGTGTGTTGAAATAAGAGGCCTCTCAAATCATGTTTACTTTCCATGAAAAGTTGGGCAATGGAAATCCTCTAGGGAGAACCATAGCCCAAAATATTCTTAGGGCTAGGTAATTTTTCCCCACCCTTTTCAAAGATGCATATGAACATGTGAGGGTGTGTCATTCCTGCCAAATATTTAGCATAAAATAACCAAAGGTAGCCATGCCTTTACAACCAGTGATAATAAATAAAAATTTTAAATAGTTGGGATTGGACTTCATAGGAGTGATTAATCCCAATTATTCTAAAGGTCACAAATATGTCCTAAATGTTATGGACTATTACACTAGGTTTACTAAGGCAATAACCTCTAAGCAATGTAGAACAAAAGAGATGTTTAATTTCTTAGAGGAAAATATTTGCATTAGATTTGGAACCCTAGTTTCCTTAGTTTGTGACAATGGATTTGCCTTCATATCTATTGAAATGATCGAATGGGCTTATTATAATGGCATCTCTTTGAATTTTTCATCTAATCTTTATCCCCAAGGAAATATATTTTTTAAATCCACAAACAAGAATCTAATGAAGGCCATTAAGAAATCAATAATAGATAAATCCAAGACATGGCACATACTCCTTAAATATGCATTGTAGGCTGACAGAATAAGGATCATGCAAGAACTCAAAGCCTCACCATTATTATTGATATATGGTCATGAATTTATCTTTCTTATCACCTAAAATATCCCTATGTTCACATTGATGAAAGAATATATGGAAGAAAGCCAAGACCTTGCTAATTCTAGGCTATTAGACATCATTCAGATGGAAGATACCAGAGAAAAGGCATTTTTAGACTTTAGTAAGAAGTAAACAACTTTGAAAAAATGGTTTGACAAGAGGTCCAAGGTAATAGTGTTTAGAAAAGGAGACTTGGTCCTTATTTGGGATAAAGCATCAGAGCCTAAAGGTAAACATGGTAAGTTCACATCACTATGGATCGGCCCATACCAAATAACAGAGACCTTTGACAATAACACTTTCAATTTGATAGATCTTCAAGGGATAGAGTTTAATTTTCCCACCAATGGGAAATAACTTAAGCATTATTTTGTTACTACTCCACTAAGGGTCTTCATGGAATAAATTTGTAAGATTGTTAAGGTTAGAGTATGTAGACTAACTAGCTTCCTTCTTGCTTTATTATTTCTTGATGGGATTATATATATTTGTTTGCTTGTGATTATCTATTTATTTTTGTTTGTTTGTGTTTCATCTTTTTTACATAGTGGTGTTCCTTGGTTTTTGTAAATCTCATGGATTGTATTTGTTTAGAATTTCTCAAAATTTTAAGAATATCGAGTGAGGATATGAATCCTACACAAGAGGACCTAAGGTTGTAATATTGTATTATGTATAATTTAGGAACTTTCAACAACTCATACATAAATCAGTTACCCCCCAATAATTTAAAAAAACATTACCTAAGGCTAAATACCTATTGTAATAATGATCATGTATGTTGAAGGAGAGTTGAAAAGTTAAAGCATAAGCATGCTTACACTTAAAACACATCCTTGTTTGGGATAAAATTTTCAACTAAAGGAGAGTATCGTAAGGCTAGGACAATTGACCAAATACTTAAACCTGGCTATCCTAGCTCCCAACCTTTGTTAAAAGAAAGGATACTTGATGCTAAATCAAAAGAGGTAAGTTCCTAAGGTGATTTAGGATGTTAGTTCCTAAGGTGATTCAAACAACCTCCATCAGGGCTATGAACATTTAATTGGTAGTGAAGCAAGGCCATGAGTGGATCCAAAGGTATCTCTGTCAAGGCTATGAATGCCTAGATGATAGTAGAGTAATGTCCAAGCCTCCCCTAAAGTAAGAACAATTATTCCTAAGAGAATATTTAAATATTCTCAAAGTCAAATGTAATTTCCAAAAGGATATGAACCTAGACATTATTTCCTGAAGTCTCATGACAAACAGTAAGTGGAATCAAAGAATACACATAACATGTTTAGGCTCTAGCTTGAGGATTTGAATTTTACACATTTGATCCTTTTTAAACATTAAATATGCCTAAGTAATGATATATGGATCTAAGGAGATAAAGGATTTATGTGTTGGTCTAAATCATAGTTTCTAGGTTCTAACATATTGCTTTGTTTCCCCTATGAGTTGCCATTGTTGTTGGGACCAACATTCCCCATTTTTTCCACTTTATAACTAGAGACCCTTGTAAGCATTTTATAATCTCTACATTCTAATCTAGTTTGGCAGAGGGTTACTCTTGTTAGAATCTAAAGATCATCTCCCTAAAAAGGGATGAGTCTTTATGAGTTTTAAATATGCTTTATAAACTAACCTTGCTAACAATTATCTTTGGATGATTAAGCATAGGTTTCATGAAAGAAGAAATGGTTCCTAAAAAATAAACTCTCAGAGTTCAAATTCAAATTTGGTAGGAGTTAAATCATTGGAAATAAATTAATAAAAGGACTAATGAAAAGCTTACATCATGTTTTAAATAAGGCCCACGCCTCTTTATATCCTTTTTCCCCATTCTTGCATATTTTTCTATGGTCTTAAATGGATCATTTTATAGAGTTCTTTTTAAAGGTCACCTAAATTGGGATAAAATATTAATAGTAAGGCATCGGTGCTTAGTCTTTGACTTATCTTTAATCATTTACCCTAAGTATTTATATCTATGGATCTAATGATTATCTTCCATGCTCTTTGCTAATGTCCATCCAATGATGCATCAAGCCTGAAGAATTTTAAAAGGCTTCATGAGATCAACATGTGGTTTATCACCCTAAGAAGCATAAAATTAATGGTCTAGACCCATTGAAGATCTAATAGTGATATCTTTCTCGCCTATCTCCATCCAATGGTACATTGAACTTGAAGACTTTTCAAAGGTTTCACGATCTCGACACATGGCATAACCATAAACTTAAGGATAAAAGGACCAATGAAATATAAGTGCTTGGTTTTAGGTTTTTAGAATGAAATAAAGAGGAATTTAAAATCCAATGGCTAGTGCCTAACGTGGCAAGTATGAAAATTTCCATGAAAGATATAAATCTAGGTCACTTGGACTCCACGTAAGCCTAAAAGATCTAAATCAAATGATTTCCTTAGATTGAAATCATAAAATAGATGTGGGAGAGAGTCCCATCAAATTTTCAGCACATATAGAGTTAAGGATTGGATATTTTTCAATTAAAGCTCAGGGCAATACCCAAACTATCTTTAAAAGGAGGTCTAAGTTAGTTTAATTGGACATAACATAACCAAGATAAGCATAACTGAATCTCAAGAGGCAAGTGCTTGTGCAAAAGCTTTAAAGATCATGAAAAATTTATTCAATACCATCAATGGTGGTAGGTAGGTAATAAATAAATATGGAAGCATAACTTTATCTAACTTTAGATAGTAAAGGGAGGATCTTCAAAGACATAAAGTTGGACCTGATAGCCTTAAACATGCACACAATCAGGAATTAGTCTAATTTATTCTTGTTTCTAGAGGAATTACATCTATTTTCATAGAATGAAAAAAGGAATGCCTTTGTGTATCATATATACAATGACATAGTCTCAATTCAATTGGTAAGCCTTCACCATGCCACAACCAAACCAGAGGTAATGCATTGTATCAACCTCCTTACTCCCATTTTTATTGATTATAGGATAGATAAAGAATGGATAATTTAATATGGAAGAATTAAAAAGGTTTCATGCATCACCCCTATGGCCTTTGAAACCTATTATAAGCTCCCCTTTCCTCGTGTTGATCTCCCATCCTTGAGAGAGTGGGCAAATGCCCAAGACATAGATTCAATCCTTTCACCTTGGCTAATTTAAGGATCCCATACTTTTAGGTCCCTTGATGGTGAGATTCTTATTTTATAATTTAGATAAGGTGTTAGGATAGCTATGACCTTATTGAATCAAGCCTTTGGGACCCCATCCACTTCTTATGTAAGCAAGGTCTAGGTATCTTATGTTCATTGCATGTTAGAATGGAACTTAACCCCTCCTATTGGAGAACTAATAACCTTTTTCTTGGCCAAAAAATTCATAGCCATCAAGAGAAGGAACTACAAATAATTTATTATGATGTCCTATCTCTTGGATTCACTCTTAGCCTTTGTAGCCTTCCCTGGTATCCAAAATTGGTCCCCTGATGGCAGAACCACTATTTATCATCACTACTATAAATTGCATATATTTATATATAGGAATGACATGAAACTTGTCTTTGATGGTTTTTTCCCAACTATATATGAGGAAATAACTAGTATCCCTATGCCAATACTCTACCCTCTAATCAAAAGGCAAGTAGAAGCCATGGGGGATGTTTGGTTCTATTCATATTGCACTATGATAAGAATAGAAAGAATCATGATTCAACCCTACTGATTGCCCATTCATGTCCCTAGTAAGATTTTATAATAATATATTTATTATCAAATAATCCATGGTGTGGATGGGACATGCAATAAAAATAAGAAGGATTAGGTCTACTCCTTTCCACTGGACATTGGCAGGCAAGATTGTGATCAAGGATAGGAAGTAACTAGAAACTATGGTGATCCACAAAAATTATTTTGATTTCTAGCTAGATTAAATTCAGATGTGGGACCCAAATAACATAGTTACCAACCACATCTAAGATAAAAAGGTCCCAAATATTGAATATAAACATCAACCAAGTGTGGGAGATGGTATCTATATAAGGACAAAGAACTTTGAAGAGGTCCTATCTAGGATCAAAGGCTATAATATCTAGTTAGGGCATAGGCTAGTCAAATAAAATAAACTCCTTGAAGAGAGATGGAATTACTTACCTTGAATTATCACTTATTTTTAGGACCATTTGGGGATACTCATCAGGAACCACCTATTGGAGGATAATTTGTTGATCCTCAATGAGTGGAATTGATAAAACAATCCCAGGTTGGGTAACTTGAGGATATAAAAATAAAGGGTAAAGTTATGGTTGAAGAGATAAAGGTATAACATAGACATATTGAGTGTCCTCAACCCCATAGAGGCCTCTTTCCCTAGTAAAAATCATTAGCATGATTGCCCTGGAGGTAGGAGTAATAGTGGAGAATGCCCTTGTTAACATTATAGCTACTTATGGTTATGATAGGGAGGAAGATCCATTCGATACAAAAAGGATTCAAACCTAACAGATGGAGGAAAGAGACAAGAATAATTGGCCTTGGTGTCCTTGGCACGTAAAAAGAAGCCTAGGTTAACCTTCACTCACCCTACTAGTGAAGTTAACCTCTTTAATGATGACAACTTTTGTTATAATGCAACACTACTACATTGTGCACTTGGAACTAAAGGATGGAAATAGGTTAGGATGGTTAAATCTCCCCTTCACCTTCTTGGTAGAGTAATTCAATGATGTACTACACTATATCCCACATGTATAGCAAATGGACATTCTAATTAAGGAACTAGATGCAAAAAGGTGAAGATTGAGGCATAGATTTCTTCACACAAATGGAAGAGCTATGAAATATGAAGAATATGCCTTAGATAGTATAGACATCAATCCCATCCAAGAGGTCACCATTCTTGGATTCATCCATATATTTTACTATGAGATGAAGCCACAGAAAAAGGATTTCAATGCTGGGTTGAGCACCAAGTAGAAAGAAGACCCCCCCACTCTAGATAGGGGATGAAGGAACTCCAACACCAATATAAAAGAAGTCTCTAAAGAAAAAAAGGGGAGACTTTAGAGGAAATAAAAGAATGAATCAAGCTAAATATTTCTTTATAAGGAGAAGCATATCCTTTTACCTCCATACCAAAACATGTGCACTTCACTCGAAGACTTCCCCTAGCATAGAGAAAAATAAGAAGAAGAAGGCTCCTCTAATGGCGCAAAGGATAATCTTATCTGAAGAAGAGGAAGAGGATTTGGAGGAAGAAGAGAGTGGGAGGGGAACTTACATTGTACCCAAGGATGTAGAGTCCTCGTCAAGTGAATATACCCCCTCCCTACCACCTCAAAATAAGCTCTAAAATTGAAGGTAGAGATTGAGGAAACTCAACTTTAGTGAAGTTGAAATACAGAGGGTATAGGAGTTTAAAAAATAAAAGGAATAAATTACTAAGGCAAGGGTGCCAAAATAATTCATCAAGATTATGGAGGCCAAATAATAAACAAAAGAGGAGGAGAATAAGGCTCAGATGGAAGAAGGAAGCAAGGAATGAGAAATAGGAAAATAACTCAAGGAGGCAACCCATTTAGGCATGTTGATGGAAGAAGAATTGTAGTGCTAGTGGAAGGACATCGGCCTAGACTAAGGGCATATTGACATGACACTAAGGTTTCACTAAAGGTGTGAATAAATGAAATCCAATGACACATCCAAAGATAATATTAACTAGATAGAAGTTGTAAAAATAAGATTGAGAGAAAATAAATGCACAACACAAGCTATGCAAAGGAAGGCTGAGAAAGAGAAGGCCCAAACAGAGGAGGCAGAGAGAAAGGCGAAAGAGGAGAAGTCTAGGATAAAGGAGAATGAGGATAAATAATCCAAAGATGAAAGTGAGATAATGATAAGGGAAAGAGAGGAGAATGTTACCATTAGCATGGAACCAAAGAAGGAGAGAATGCTAGAGAAGTTTCCAAGCACCCCCACTAAAATAGCAGAAGAAGCTGTATAATAAGCATGCCCTAGCCTTGAAGGGGCACCTAGATATAAATAAAGTGATATTAATGCCTTAGAGAAGCAAATAGAGATAGAGATAGAGGCCCTATTAGGGTAAGAATAATAGAAGTCTAGTGTAATGGAAGCTCATGCCAAAAAGCCTCTATAAGAAGAAATGGATGAGGGGAAACACCCACTAAATAACCCCCATGAGAAGAAGAAAACAATGGTGAGTTGAGTACCAAATAAAGAGGATAAGTGGACATAAGGGAGAAGTCTGATGACACACCCCAAGATGATGAAGAAGAAGAATAAGAGGGAGAATCAGAAGAAGGAGAAGAAGTCACTAGCATAAACACCAACACCAATAAGGAAAAAAAGTTGGGCAAGGATGAGGAATATGAGTCAATAAATAAGGAAAGGGTGTAATAGGAGTTTAAAGAGGATGAGGACTTATACATGATGGATTGAATGCCACCAAAGACTACCATAACCATAATTCACCACCAGGTGTCTTGGGTACTAGATTTCTACATGGATGAGCCTAAATTTAAGGTTTTGATAAAATCAATTCAAAGAACCAAGAAGTTGAAGGAATGGAATGACTACTAACTCCTCAATAATCATGGCATGAACCTTGTGAACTTAGCTAATGCCCTGATAAAGATGGTCTCTATAGTAACATGCAAGAATATCATTAATGATGTTTGTGTATATACTTGGAAGAAGATTGTGAAAAAGGCTGAGAAAGAGCTTAAGGAAATAAAGCTAAAGCTTCAATAGCTATTTGGGCATGTAGAATAGGTAGAGACATCACTTTTGGATGGAGTGGATACCTCAAAGGTGAAGAAATTTGACCAAGTTTACGTGCTTAAGGAATAGATGTTCCCTAGGATAAGGTCAGAGCTCCAAGAGAAAATGGACCCTTGTGAGGCCTTAAGAGGAAAGTTGAACAAGAAGATGGATGTGATGGAAGACCATTTTTTCAAAATTGAAGAGGGATTAAAAGAAGTAGATGTTTTATTTTTCAACTTCACCACCCAGGCTGTAGTCATTGATGTGCACCTCAAGAAGGCAAAGGAGGAAAAGGATGCTTTATTCTAACACTCCTTCACATTAAGTAGGAATGAGAACATTCAAGTAATGGAAAAGGTCAACTCCCTAAGCACCCAGTTGAAGAGCTATGAGCAAAACCTAGAGGCACTCTTCTACACTTTCCAAATGAAGGCTAGTGAGTAGGGAGAGATCTTAGATGGTAAGGTGAAACAAGTGAAATAAAGGCTTAAGGCCTCTAAAAAGGAACTAAAAAGCATAGACATGTTTTCTCTTGAGGCTACATCTACTAAATCAAATGGTACTATGGAATAAATAAAGGGAACTATTTATATTTTTTAAATCTTTAAGGTATAATTAAAGTAGGGTGCACCCAAGTTTTGTGCATCAAAGATGTTAAAAGACTAGTCTAGGGAAGACTAGCAATTTTGTATGGGGTAATGTTAGGCCCCCTTTTATACCAAATACGTGGACCATGCCAACTAGACATATCTCTATGAAAGGAAATCTTTAGATTGGTTACTTCATTTTTGTACCTTTTAGCACTGACTAGAGGAGTCCTTGAGGATCCTGCTCCAACTGGTAGGTAGTTGTGTGGTGTTGACCTTAAAAGGACATCCCTACTAGAACTTGTATGTGGTAGCTCAAGAAGCATAGATGATAAAAGAGTGGATCATGTGATATTGTAACTCCCTAATGATATCTCAGCATTTAACATTCACTTATCCAACTTGGGTAGTGTAGTGGATTTGATGGAATCATGACAAGTCACTACTTGGCATGCACCCATATGACTTAGCAATGATATGCCTAATTGCCTATAAAATAAGGCTTGTAATTAACTATAAAAAGAGGAGACTAAGGTATAAAATATCTAGTGAAATAGAGATATACCATTAGTATTTCATAGTCTACACAAGATAGATTAGTCATTCGAATGTATATCCCAATCTTGTCTGTGATCCTCTAGGCATGAGTAGTGATAGGGAAGAGCATATGCTCTATTTCATATCTTCAAATTAATATGTTGAACTATTAAGTTAATGAATAATGTCATTAAAACATTAGAGTGTTGATTGTTGTAGTATATATAGTGTAGTGTTTTATTTATAACTTAGTTTATAATAATAATGATATATTTCTTTACATGAATGCATTGTAATATGGAGGTTTATCCCTAGTTGCTAACGGCATCTTGTGCCATAAAAAAACTTTTTCCTACCTATAATAGACTAAGTTTTGGAACCTAAATTCACTAAGGCTCTAAGACTCATGCCTACAGTGCTACCTTGAAGATGAGTATTTTAACCTAAGTTATCCTGATGACTTGTCTAAGTGACCGAATGACCCTATACTAGATATTATCCTAGCTTACACCACTAATATCCCTATAAAGCTAGTTATAAACTTACACAATAGGACTTGTGCCATTGATGAGACTCATGCCTATTGAACCCACCTTGAATAACCTAGTTCCAAAAGGCCACCTGAACCCCTCTTGACAATGTTTAAACCCCATTGAAACCTAAGTTGTGTCATGTTCCAACTAGCCCAACATGGGTCTGGTCCCTTCATTATTGCACTTCAAGTGAGAATATAAGGATTATGCCTTATGTGAAACTAATGATAGTGAAATAGTGTGTTAAATGTTGTGTTCTATACCTTAATATGCTCCTTCCTATCTCCATCAAGTCTATAATTGACTTGGGTCGATAGCTAAGCACATGACTAAGCACAAAAGTTAATATAGTGGACTTTTCTACAACACAATTGGTATCAAAGAAGTTTCTTTAGAGGAAGCCTAATAGCTTGAAGGTGATCATAGGTATAGATATGGATAAGTAGTTTAAGAAATGAAATCAACAATGGAAGGTTGTGATTAAGGCACTTGAATAATCGATATGTACTTTGAAGAAAGATTCCAAAGAAGATGAGAACGTTATCAATGATCTCAAAGTTTAGCTAGTAGACTCCAAGATGAGTTTATATTAAAAATAAAAATACATCATGTTTGATAAATGATCTTGATATAACAGTAGAGAAGATGAAAATAAATAAGAAAATAAGTATCAAGAATAGATAAATTTTATTGAAGTACACGTATGTAGATTGAAATACATTGCCAACAAGGTCAAAAAGGATGAAGGAAAGATAAATATTCTTAAGAATTAGTTAAGGACTACAAATGAAAATCTGAAATAAAAATAAGATGAGTGAAATCAGATGAAGTTTGAAATGAAGTCATTGAAAAGTGAGCATGATCTTATTATAGTCAGGTTGAACAAGATGGAAAGGAAGTATGAGAAGCCTGAATAAGTGAAGAAGAATACAAACTTGAAGAGCAATGTCAGAAGGTCAATTAGACAGCCTAATGCTATAATGTATGATATTTTATTTCATAATCATTGTTATACATGTAATAATTATGGTCATAGAGATAAGTATTGTAAAGGGAAGTTAGTCAAGAATTTATCCTCATGGATCCTTGGAATAAAAATCAATTGGTCTTGGAGAAATCATAACTTAGATCGATCAAGAGGTATGTTGAATGATGTTATTTGTTTTAGTTGTCTTAAGAGTGGAAATATTTCTATATTCTATCCAAATGGTGTCAAAAGGTATTCAAAGTATGTTCAAGGATATAGATCTCCTAGAAGGTCTGAGAAAGGACAAACTTAGGTATGGAACCCAAAGTTAATCATTGTCAGTTCTTCTAGTCATAAGGTTGATAAGAAAGTTTCTATAGAAGGCTATGTTGCAAATCAATATAAGCTTAAGGATCAAGAAGGTAAGATGGATGTAGAAGAAAATAAAATTCAAACTTTTTTATGTAGACCTAAGTCAGTAAATACTAAGGATATTAACTCTATTGAGTCCAAGAGTCTTGATGGATTGTTTTTCAAGGTTGGAAAAGAATCATAAATAAAGGAAAGTCAAGAGTTTTTGTTGAAAACTTTTATTTACAATTCTAAAGTAGAGAATGTGTCAAGTTTCCATTTAGAAAATGAAAATCAAAAGTCTACTCATGTTAAAAATAAAGTGATCAATCTCAAGGAGAAGACTAAGGTGCTAAGGCTAGTTTTGAAGTGTGTATAGATCTAAGTAAACATCATACTGCTATTGATCAAGTTTCATGCAAAGAACATTAGTTGTTAGTATCTAGTAATGAGATTCCAAACTGAAAGGTGGATTATTTAGATGAAAAGTTATGTCATGAATCTATGTTATTTCCATGTTTTATCAATTATATCTTAGAAGAGAAGGAGAGTGATATAGAAAAGGAATTAATTGTCATAGTTAAGCCAAAGAAGAAGAAGAAGAAGAAATATAAGAATCAATTGAGCAAGGAGGAGGAATATGAGGATTTATTTTTGTTTTATATCATTGAGGTATATAAGATGTCTCTATCTATTCTTCTTAAGAGACTCATATCAAGTGGAGAAGCGAGTGTTACTGTGGTGTCTTTCAGTTAGAATAATCTACAGGGTCAGATTGAAGGTTATAGGTGGCTTAATGAGATTGATGAAAATGTTAAAAAGTGTTTGGTGCTTATAAAGTTTTGTGTATTTGTTTATGGTGTGATCCAAGTGATTTTTAGGTCTAAAGGTATGTATGTGCCAATTGAATATTTTTGAGTGCTCTCAATTTTCTTAGTTTTTGGCTTCAGCAAGCAGGCCTAAAATGAGTTATAGGATGTATGGGTTGGAAAAGGTATGAAAGCTCAAATATTATACTAGAAGAGTGTGATGGGTGTCTCCAATTTTGGAAGTATTTTTATAGGTGCATGTTGACCAGAAGGAGGTTTTTTGACCCTACTTGTTTTGAGTTTCTAGGCTTTTGGGCTCTGCTAAAAAATTGGTCAACCTTATGAGTTGAGTTTTTTGGATTATTAATGTGTTGAGTGGGCCAAATGGGTGGTCAAATAAAATTATATATATATATTAAGTTTTGTGGTTCTCAATTTATTCATGTTTTTGTCAATATGAAGGGCTAATTGGCTAGTAGGTTTGTGAAAGAAGTATGTTTCAAAGGATGAGCTTGGTGATTAAAATTGGTGTGTTTAATGGGGCATATGAGAGTTCTCTATATATGGAGTTTTAGGTATTGAATATGTTTCTACTAAAAATGTTGGGCTCTACAATTTTTAGGTAGGGTTATAAGGAGGCTAAATAGGCCTAGTTTGAAAAAGAGTGTTTTCTGCTTAGTTTATCCAAAGTAGCAAGGTATGTGTGTTTCAAGGTGAGTTATTAAGTTGGTTTATTGCATGTTTCCTATTTGGTGAGTTGCATGAAGTTATATTGATAGTCCTTATGGTAGCTTGAGAGAGAAGGCTAGTAAGCATGTGTGGTGATTCTTCATGGTGTGTCGAGATCTAAAGATGATCCGAAGGTGAAATTTCTTACAGTTATTAGGGGGAGTCCCTATAAAATTTTTCTTGTTGTGTTCCATAAATATTTTTGTGCTTTTTTGTGTTCTTTATTCATTGGTTTTAGTGCTTGATTAAAGAGACTGTTGGCATGAATCAAGAGGAAGTTTGTCAAGGCAAGAAGAAGTAAGCTCAAGGTAAGGTGGAGTTTATATCATATTTATATGATGGTAATTTCCTATTTTTATAGTATTTTTAGGTCCTTAGGATCAATGTGTTCCCACATTGTCATTGTGTCAAAGGGGTAAAAAGTTTTTATTGGGGAGAAAGTTCCTATTGTAGGACTGATTTGAAGAGAGTGGTGAGTTATATATTATTATATTGATAGGTGTTGACATCAATGAAAAATAGGGATATTTTTGGAGATTTTTCATGATGATGTCATTTTTATTTCATGGAGATGATCCTATTAAGTGGATGAAGAGCCTTGATAGTTGATATGATAATGACAAAGTGTGCAATGTGCTTGTTCTTGTATGCTTGAAGGTGGCTTGGTTAATATTTAGTGTTGACTTGGTTAGAGATGTTAAAGAATGATTATGGTTACTAGATCATATAAAATATGTACCAAATATTTTATATATGCTTTGAGAGCTTGTGTGCATAATTGGAATTCATCTGGTTGATCATAGTTTTCATCTAGACACTTTGGGTCCAGTGGCAGAAAATTAGAGTAGGAAGTTTGATGACATCACCATTACAACATGGAAAGGAGTAAAGGGGAGTGGGTCATATGGTTATGATAAAAATAGTCCCTAGCATCCTCAAGGTCATATATTTGACATTTTTCATATAGCGAATCCTTATCTCATCAAGCTACATGAATACTTTATAACAATAGTCAGATGCATCAAATAATAATGCTAAGCCATTGATGTAAATCATGGGTTGTTAATGGGTATTTGGAATCCTATTAGTAGCAATAAATTTTATAAGACCTTATTATTAGGATCACCAGGTTGAACTAGGGGTTAAAATAGGACTATATCCATACACAAGGAAAACATAGTCAACATGTACATTTCATACTCAAGTGGTATAAAAAGGAAGTTGCCTTCAAGAGATATGGTCATATCTATGAATCATGTAAGGTTTTATTGGTTTCTAAATAAAATGTATAAGCATATAAACTCAATTTAACATACATTTTTCCATTGAAAATCTCCACCTACAACCTTAGGAACATAAACCTATCAATTGTCTATAATCTTGAGGAGGTTGAAGGCACAGTGGCTCACTATGGTGGAGTCATCTCATGGTTTTGAAAGAATAACATAAGAAAATGGAAGTGTGAGGATATAATATGCAAATATGATGAGCTCCAAACATCTAATAAATTATTCAAAGTCAATTCAAACACCCTATGATAGCCATTATGAGAACATAGCCTCTCTTCAAGGTTGTATCAAGATCATGCATATTGGTCAAAGGAGCAGTCAAGATTATGAATGTTTCAAAGGATAATAAAGTAATTAACTCATAAATTATGAAGAAGGTCTAGAGAAGACCATTGTAGTGAGGTTCACCTCATACCTACATGTATAACCCTATTGGAAAGCAAGCCTATTTTAAACAATGAAGAATGATTAAGTAATGACCTAATTGAATAGTCACTTATGAAAATGGGGATTCATGAAAACAATAATAAGATAATGAAAACAAATATTATCAATATTACATTAATGACTTTGAAACTTCATGAAGTACATTCAAGGTCAACAACACACCTATCAACCACCTTTGCTTTATATAATGAGTTAGGTTCAGGATATATTCAAGTTGTTTAAGAAGAAGGTAGAAGTCATTGAGACTAAGTAACCAAGATTTATTCATTGATTATATTGAAAACCAATGAGGGGATTATTTTTCACCTATAGGAGGACTATGTTCAAATTTGGAGATGGTCAATGAGAGCAAGCCTATATTCAAGAGGGAAAAAGCTAGTTCAAGCAAGGTGATCCATGGTGGAGTGTCATGGTAGAAAGGCTTTAAAATAACATGTGGAAATTTAATAGAGTCTAGGTTGATGAGAGGAGACTTCACAATGAAATATATAGTTAGGCACTTCTTGACCATCACCTACATCCCTGAGCACACATGCATCCATGGATTTTCCTTAAGGAACTTAAGTCATACATGAGTTGCATGAAGGTGAAGGAAAAGAAATGAAGAGTGAAATAATTCAAGGAGAATTTTAATGATAATTTAAAATTAAATTCATCATAATAAGGCACAAACCAAGGCAAAAAGGAAGAAAACTTAGTTGTGAAACCTAACCAAGCAGGCACATGTCACATATTTTGGCAAAATGGATCTACAAGCAAAAATATGCATGATATATTCACAAAATTTGGTGGAGAGACTCATATTTAAATAATATAAATATTAAAATTAAATTTTAGGTTTTTTTGATAATGGTAATTATTCATTGTTTTAGTAAAGTCAACACTATGCCTTATCGTAGTCAACATTAGAGTTTGGCTTGGAGGAATCAACATTTTAGGGCATATATAGGTCAAGTCAAAGCATGAAATTTGGTAAAAATGGTATTAATGTCACAATAATTCATCAAATTCCATAATAAAAGTCTTATAAATAGTTTAAATCCTCAATGTTCTTACACAGACCTCTTGTAGTCAAGAAGGCAACCATTAGAGGCCAGTTGAAGTTTTGTTAGTTCTAGGTGATAACAAGGACTTTAATCCTTATAATGGTCATAAAATGGTATATTATGATTTTTTAAACCTATATTTTCCTATATATGTGATCAAATTTATTGTTTTAAAGCACAAATTTGAGGAAAGACAAGTTTAGGCATAAGGGAAGCATGCAGGCAGCTCAAGGTAAAATTTGGCAAAAAAGGGTCTACAGGACAAATTATACATCAAAAAGAATTTAAAATTGGTAATATTGGTTATAATTACCAAATATAACTATCCATAATATTTTAAAAGTCATATGACATGTGTAATTTCCCATTTTTTATGCACAATCCCCTCTATGTCTCATAATGGCCACCATTAGTGGAGGCACACGTTTTGGAGACTTAAAGTGTGGAAGATGGATAAAATATTAGGTAATTATTTTAAGAGAATTTAAGTATGTTTTTTATCCCATTAAAAACATTTAAATAGTGTTAAAACTCTAAACTTCATGCAAATCCCACAAGTAGGCTTAGAACCCCATACACAGTCTTAAAGGATAAAGAGCAAATTTAGTTTTTGATCATTTTAAAAGGTTTTATGAGATTTTCAATTTTAAAATAAGGTTATTTAAATAAAATAATATTATTAAAATATTAAAAAATTTCCATTGAATTAATTTTCATTTTTTAGGCCTAAGACACCCAGTTTTAGCCCCTCTTTAGATGCTCATATTTTTTACATCATGAGGAGTTGGGAAAAATTCTTATATTATGAATTGAGTAACCATATGAAATTTAAAATTAATTATGGATTGAGTTTGGTTAAGGCCCTAATTTTTATGAACAATTTCTAAGAGTGCTAGCATGTCTAGAATGCTTGTAATCCCTATAGGCAATTGTCTTTACATATGTATCCTTTCATACCTTATGTATGGGAGACCAATATTTTAAATGATGTTGAAAGGGTATATGGAATATATATCCATGGAAATAAGTGGTGGAATAGAATTCCAAATTATATGAACAATCATCTTGATTAGCTTATTTGAGTTGCCAAAGGATCTTTTTGACTAGTTTTGTTTTTTTGGACCCATATGTCCATAAAATGGCCTATAACAACTTGTAAACTACCTATAAAATGTAAATTAATCCCTAAATATCCTATAAAACCTATTTTTCAAAATAATTTGGCATGTTTAGGTGCCTAGGAGGCCCAAAATGGATTAAAAAATGATTACTTTTATAGGTCTTCAAAGAGGAAAATGTTCTAAAGCCATGAAAGAGGCCTAATGGGACATAAATAATCTTTATATGGAACTTATAGATATTAAAAAGAGTTTCTATGGTGACTTGATGAGCTAAAGGGTCAAAAGCTTAATTTTGTGACATTTTATAGATTGTTACAAGTTTAATGGTGATTTTTACCATTGTTTCAATTCTTAAAGGTTGTCTAAATATTAATTTTCTTCCTCATATGAATTCCATAGATTTTTGAAGGTCTTATATAGGTCTATAAGTGGTTTTTAGGGTGCCAAATGGCCTTAGGAGTAGGTTTCAAGGTAGTTGGTTGAAGGTGGCTCAAACTTGTGACAAGTTGAAAATATAAGACAACATTAAAAATAAAAATCTAAAAGATAACCTCCATGGTCAGTTAAGCACCAAATGCTAAGTCAACTAACTTTTATCTAACATCTTCTAGAAGAGCAAGTGGAGGGGGTGTATACATCCAAGAGGAGATGTTTGGAGGTTTGGAAGAGCAAGTGGAGAATTCAATGAGTTTTAAAAGTCTTTGGAGACTTTTACCTTTTGAGTGGATCATGACATCATCATCCTAAAAAAAATTGTTTTCTAGTGTGTTTCTAAGCCCAATGAGAGGGCTTGAAGTCTATTTGGACTAATGATGGTTATTTTTTTGAGGAAGGATTAGCTATAATTGATCTAAACATGGTTGAGACTCCACCAGTTGTGTAAAAACAATTTACAATTAGAGATAATAACCAACAACATCAACATTGGAATACAATACAACAACAAGGAGGGTATAGAGGAAGTTATTAGTCAAACAAAGGAGGATCTATGGGTAGATATAGAGGAGGTTACCAAGATGGCATAGGAAATAACTATCAACACCCTCCTTTTTAATTATATTTTTGTGGAGAGTATATTAATGTGCAATGCAATGGTGCTTTGAATCTCTAAAGATAGTCTTAATGCACATATTATAGAGTATATGACCAGCATGAGATAGAAGACTATCTTGTATTGGAGAAGAAAATAAAGGATAAGGTCATCAGGAATGTTAATATGATAAATACATATCCTAAAGAATATGCATTCTTTAACACTATTATAAGACACTAGCACACAGAGAAAGGATTACCCCTGCTCGAAATGATTCAAGACTAACTCATCTAGAAAGAAAAATAGGACAAATACCTAGACCTAGCTATATAAAATGGGATCATGTATGAAGCTACACATATGTTGAAAAATATTCAACACCAAGACACTAATGAAGGAGATGTTGTAGCAATAGATGCCCAAATGTATGGTTATATCATACATATTATGTTTTAAGATGGAGTTGTTATTATGTTGATATATTTATTAAAGCTTTTAAGCCACTACATAATGAAGACATCTCTTAGAACATCAAAAACTTGCTACATAATCTACTAGAGTATGTGCAAAAATGGAAACAAAATATATAAAATATTATTTGATATGTCAAAACAAAGAAGCCATGGGATGTAGATGCATGAATCAACATTGAAGTTATGTGATATGAAATTCTAAATGTTGTCTTTGATTTTCGCAGCACATTCAATATGATTCTCAGATCTAAATGGGAGGATTTTGGATGGCCAATTATAATTTAAAACCTAGTAACTTTGAGCTTAGATGACTATGGAAGAGTTTATCCCATTGGTATATTAGTATATGTTGAGATCAAAGTCATATAAATAACCCTACAAGGTGACTTTGAAGTCATCGATATGAAGACAACAACAACACATTACCCTACATTGATTAGCAAAAAATAGACATATGATGGTTAGATGACTATCAATACTATGAAAATCAACTAGAGTCACATTAAGGAGATAAGGTTATCACCATTCCTATGAATAGGGTGCACAAATGCTACATCATTCTAGCTAAACTAGACTCTCTGTTGGCATTTAAAAAATTGTCAAAGGGGTCCCTAACTGAATGTGGGCTTGACAAGTGTCCAAATCTTAGAGTCCAAATAAAATATAATGATGAGCAATAATTTTTCAAGTTAGTGGGTCAAGGTAGATCTAAAAAATTAAATTTTAGAATATAAATATAGATAACTGGCATATGAGCAGAGTCAAAGAGTAAATGATCCAAGAGGACACCACGTGGCATAAGCATAGGAGTAGATAGACTGACGAGTAGATCCAAACATGAAATACAAGTGTGGTGAGTGTTAATAGTGTGTTAGTTTTGGTAGAGGGTCTAATGACATGAATTTAATCTATCAGAGGGATCTGATAGAGTGAGCAAAGTTTAATAATTCAATGGAGCTCGAGTCAATTTGCCAACAAATAAATAAAGGACTGAGCTAAGACATTTTTTATTAAGGTTGATGGAGTAGTTTGAATCAAGAAGAAAAAATTAAGGGACCTAATTTAGTGGAAAATATATTAAATTGATCTCAAGTAACCTGAGTTGAACCAATTTTGACAATAAGGACCAAGCATTGTGTTGTTGGGACCAACATTCCCCTATTTTTTCCAATTTGTAAATGGGGACCCTTATAAGCATTCTATAGTCTCTATATTTTATTTTGGTTTTGCATATGGTTTTTGTTGTTAGAATCTAAAGATCATCTCCCTAAAAAGGGATGAGTCTTTATGAGTTTTAAATATGCTTTATAAACTAACCTTGCTAACAATTGTCTTTGGATGACTAAGCATAGGTTTCATGGAAGAAGATAGGGTTCCTGAAAAAGAAACTCTCAAAGTTAAAATTCAAATTTGATGGGAGTTAAATCAGTAGGAACAAATTAATAAAAGGACTGATGAAAATCTTATATCATGTTTTAAACATGTCCCAAGCCTCTTTCTATCCCTTTTTTCCCATTCTTGCATATTTTGCTATGGTTTTAAATGGCTCATTTTATAAAGTTATTTTGAAAGGTCACCTAAATTAGGATAAAATATTAATATTAAGGCCTAAAAGCTTAGTCTTGGACTTAGCCTTAATGGTTTACACCAAGTATTTATATCTATGGGTCTAATAATTATCTTTTGTACTCTTTACAAATCTGATGGTGATTGCTTACTCACCGATCTCTATCTAATGGTGCGTTGATCCCACAGAATTTTCAAAGGATTTATGAGCTTGAAACATGGTCAATTACCCTAAGAAGCATATATTTAATGGTCTAGACCTGTTGAAGATCCAATGGTGATCGCTTGCTCACCAATCTCCATCTAATAGTACATCGAGCCTGAAGAATTTTCAAAGGATTTACAAGCTTGATACATGGCATAACCATGAACTTAAGGATCAAAAGACCAATGAAATCCAAGGGCTTGGATTTAGGTTTTGAAAACAAAATAAAGAGGCAGTTAAAATCCAATGGCTAGTGCCTAGGGTGGCAAGTATGAAAATGACCACAAAATATATAGAGCTAGGTCACTTGGACTCCATGTAAGCCTAGAATATTTGAATCAAATGATTACTTTAGCTTGAAATCACAAAAGAGATGTGGAAAAGATTCCCATCAAATTTGAAACACGTATAAAGTTAAGTCTTGGAGATTTTTCCATTAAAGCTCCAGACAATACCCAAACTATCTTTAAAAGGAGGTCCAAGTTAGTTCAATTGGACATAACATAACTAAGATAAGTGTGATTGAATCTCAAGAGGCAGGTGCTTATGCAAATGTCTTAGAGACTATGCAAAATTTATTTAATACCATCAATGGTAGTGGGTAGGTAATAAATAGATGGAAGTAGAACTTTATCTAACTTTAGACAATGAAGGGAGGATCTTCAAAGACATAGAGTTGGATGTGATAGCCTTAAACATGCATGGAAATAGGAATTAGTCTAATTTATTCTTCCTTGTGGTGTAATTGTATCCAATTTACCAAGAATAAAATAGGAATGCCTTTGCACATCAGAGATACAATGATCTAGTCTCAATTCAGCTGGTAGGCCTCCACTATGCCATAGCCAAACCAAAGGTAATGCATTGTATCAACCTCCTTGATCCCATTTTTGTTGATTGAAAAATAGATAAAGAATGAATCATTCAAAATGGAAACACTAGGAAGGTTTCATACATCACCCTTATGGCCTTCAAAACCTATTATAAGCTCCCCTTGCCTCATTTTGATCTCTCATCCTTGAGAGAGTGGGCAAATGCCTAAGACCTAAATTCAGTCCTTTCACCCTAGTTGATCTAAGGATCTCATATTTTTATGTCCCTTGATGGTAATATTCCTATTGTCCAATTTAGGGAAGGCATTAGGATATCTATGAATTTATTTAATCATGCCTTTGGTGCCCCATCCACTTCTTATGTAAGCTAGGTCTGGGCATCTTATATTCACTTAATGTTAGAACAAAACTTAACCCCTCCCATTGAAGACCTAATAAGATTTTTCTTGGACAAATAATTCATATCCATCAAGAGAAGGACCTATAAACAATTTCATATGATGTCCTATCTCTTGGGTTCACTCTTGGCCTCTATAGCCTTACCTGGCATTTGAAATTGGTCCCTTGATGGTAGAACCACTATTTCTCATCACTACTCTAAATTGCATATATTCAAATAAAATAACCACATGAAATTTATTTGTGATGGTGTTTTCTTATCTATCTATGATGTAATCACTGGTGTCCCTATGACAATACTCCACCCTCTAATCAAAAGGTAAGTAGAAGCCATGGGAAATGTTTAGTTTTACTCAAATAACACTATGATATGAATAGAAGGAATCATGGTTCAACCCTACTAATTTCCCATTCATGTCCCTAGTAAGATTGTAGAACAAGATATCTCGTATCAAATCATCCATGGTGTGGATGGGACATGTAATAAAAATAAGAAGGCTCAGGTTCACCCCTTGCTACTGGACATTAGTAAGATTGTGATCAAGGATTGCAAGCAACTAGAAATTATGGTGATCCACATAATTTATTTTTATTTCCATCTAGATGACCTTAAGATATCTGACTCTAGTAATAGAGTGACCAACCACATCTGAGATTAAAAATGTCCCAAATATTGAATACAAACATAAACCAGACATGGGAGATGGTATCTATATAGGGGTAAATAAATTTGAAGAGGTCCTATCCAGGATCTAAGGCTATAATATCTAGTTAGATCATAGGCAAGTTAGACACAATAAAACCTTAGGAGAGAGATGGAAATTTCATCCCTTGCATTATCACTTATTTCTAGGACAATCTAGGACTACTCATCAAGAACTACCTATTGGAGGACAATCTTCTAAGCCTCAATGAGTATAATTGACAAAGTAATCCCAAGTTAGGCAACTTGAGGATATAAAAGGAAAGGGTAAAGTTGTGGTTGAAGAGATAAAGATATAACATTGACTTGGTGAGGCTCCTCAACCCCACACATCCCCATAGAGGGCTCCTTCCCTAGTGGAAATCATTAGCATGATTGCCTTAGAGGTAGGAGAAATAGTGGAGAGTGCCCTTGTTAACATTGTAGCTACCTATGGTTCTGATAGGGAGGAGAATCCCTATGATACAACAAGGATTCAACCCCATTAGATGGAGGAAAGAGACAAGTAGAATTGTCCTTGGTGTCCTTGGCACCTAAAAAGAAGCCTAGGTTAACCTTCACTCACCCTAACAGTGATGTTAACCCCTTTAGTGATAAGAACCCTACTTATGGACCAACCATTCTTGACTAGTTTGTTCATGGGAAATTACAAAAAATCCCATCTCTCTCTCCTTCATTGTCCTTAATATGAGTTGGCATAGATATGTAGGTTAATGTCAAGCCATGGATCTAGGACATTGTAAACAAATAAGAAGAGAGAAGTATCCAAATCCTTCATAACAAAGAGAGACACATGATTGACACCACAAGGGCCTTTAGGAGTTCAAATGTAAAAGTTATTGAGTAACCATAATTTAAGGAGTCTGACACAAAGTTCCAATTCAATCCAAACATGTTAGGCTTTTAGATAATAGTGACAAATAATGCCACCATTGGCATCAAGTAGTTTACCTTTCAAAAGGTGGAACCTTTTGTGGGCTTAACTCCTATTCAAGGATAGGCAGTAGGGGAGTATTCCATTCATCAAGAAGATGTGTCTAGTTTAGTGTTACCAGAATAAATAATGACCTTGGCTAGAATCCAAGGAATGAAATAAAGGATCACCAACTTAGATAAATAAAATCAAGATTTGGAAGCCCAAGTCCTACTTTTAGTCCCTAAAGATATAATAGCATCGCTAAATAATTCCTTTTTCAACACTTTCAAAGGGTTGAAGGCCTTGAAATCTAGATCAATTATCTTGGCTCATAAACTTGAGAAGATAGACATTAATTACTCAATGGAGAATCAATAGATATCATGCAATTGAATTGATCAATATCCATAAAACCAAACAAGTCCAAGACATTAGGATCATCAAGTCAAAACACTTGAATGCTCTCCTAGGAGTCATGGAAGACATGATATTAGACTTGAGCAACTACTGTGACAATGTCAATATCCTTTTGGAGGAGGACAAAATATTGATGGTAAGGATGGGCTCTTGAAGGACCTATTAGGAAGACCATCCAGGACCAATGCCACAAGCCTAATGGAAGATGAGGAGTTTAGATAGAGGGTTAGTAAACACATCCAAAGAATCCAAGACAACCAAGGCCAGGATACCAAGGATAATTAGAAGGTCCTTGGTATGATCATCACATCTAAAAGATAGGTGGTAGAAGCCTAAGGCATTCAAGAACTCAAGACCAAGAATGACAAAGAATTTGACACATTGGAAAATCAAGAAGAGGATTGTTTGATGAAGCCTACTATAGATTTTGAGCTCATTAATGAAAAATATGCTATAGCAAAGAACATACTTAGATAGTATCCCAAGGGCCCCACAAGTCTAGAATAAAAGAATATTATTTTCATAAAATATATGCTAGTTTATTAACACATACTTATTATTTTCAAAATTAGCATGAAATCCTCTCACATTATGTCTTTGTATTAAGGACAACTATCCTTATCCTGCATGTGGATATTTTGAGAAGGTTAACTGGTGAACTGGCTATGTTTCCTATCAACAGGTAGGGATTACCATTTTATAAAGGAGAACTTTTTGAGCAATTGTATACCAAGAACATTTAATATAACTAAAGAATTATGAGAAGATTATCTATATAGTTTCTTAAATGTTCATGATGTCTCTTAATTGCATATTATCATCTTGAATTTGAATGATTGTCTATATTTTGAGTTACATTCTCTGTCATAAGGTTGTTGATTTTTGTTGATTCTAGATTAAATATAAATATCTCAAGTACTTCATTTTATTTTTATCTATATTTGGATGTGCTTAGGCTATTTAGACCATAGTAGAAAACATTTAAAGTAAACTTGGTTCTTACTTATGGTTTATGCATTTCCTTTGAATTTAGCCTAATTTATGATGTAATCTAATTTCATGCTATTTTATATCATAAATTAGTTCATGTGTGCTCAAAGTAATTAGAATTTTGTCATAATCTTTGAGATGAAAATTTACAATCACACCTTTCCCCTTTTTTGCCTTACCCTTCCTTTTTCATCTTTTTTTTATCATAATTCATCTAGTTTAAAGATCTTTGTGAATATCCATTTAGATTAATCTAGCCACTTAAATTATCAAAAAAATTTAGACCCTAGTGAATCCCAACCACTAAACTTAATTAAATATTTTGGACAATTCTCATACTCTTTTTCTACTCCACCATAGACATCATTGAATTGTCACAAATTGCAACTCATGCCTTAGATTTTTCAAATCCTAAAATGAGAAGTGTTCATCAACATTAAAGAGAACCTATGGTACATTTGGAATCATCAATAGGAGGGAGGTTTGCTTGTGCTAGAGAGAGGGTCATAATTGTGATAGTGTGTAAAAGTTTGAAAGGCTCTCAGTGTTTAGTAGTTCTTTGTTGTAAGTGCAAATATCCTTGATCTTTATGTATCTTTGTGTTTATTCAAGAAAATATCTTAGATATTTACAAAAAGACATTTGAATTTTGGTAAAATAGCTTCAATATTTAAGGATTCAATGTATTTGAACTTAGGATGGCTTATTTTGGATAAATAGAGATGATTCTTTATAAAATTTGAGCTTATATAGGATACAGGTTGCAAAAAATGGTCATCATTATGTGATTCAACACATATTTGAGATTATTTTGTTAAATATTAACATAATTTGTATTTTTATGAGAAAATCCTTGAAAAATAAGCTTAGTGTACAAGATGATTGTTGATTTTATGTGAAGATCTATCTTGACTCATCATATTTCAAATAGTATCTTTAATTTTCAAGCTATAATTGCCAAGGATTAGGACCAGATCACATTCAGAGACTAGAGAACCCTTGATCAAGCTAAAAATTCAAAAAATAACTAGGAAATATAGAGGAAGGAGTAGGAATTCTAAATCTCTACCATCTTCACCCTTATAAGGGATTCTTGTGTTTAATCTTCATGCAATTATGGCATGGATTGGAAGTTCCCCCATAAATATACTAGGTGTGGTTCATGACTTACCACATAAACCTAAGAAATATTTACCAATATTTAGTCCAATTAGTATTACAACTACTAAAGAACATGTTAAATATTTCAAAGCTACTGTAAGACTTTTAAATGTTATTAATGAAGATGTAGCTTGTAGATTGTTTCCATTTACATTCAAATATGTTGCATATGAATGGTTCCTTCATTTTCCTAATAATTGTATTACCTCATGGAATAACTTTGACACTATCTTTATTGATCAATTTGGAAAGATTATAAGCCCCTATGTCATCTATCATCAATTCACAACTATTAAGAGAGATACAAGTGAACCTATTAGGTCGTTCAATGCTAGGTTATAAAAGATGTTTAGTCAGACCATAGATCCATATAGACCTAATGAATCTTTAGCTCTAGAGGTTTACAAAGATGCTATTGACCCCATGACTTTTGTATTTCTTAAAAGGTCTATCCCAATTATCATCACATTGGCTCAAGCTTATTCTAAAGCAGTGGTTATTAATGAACAAATGAAACCACAAGGATAGATGGCTTATTTTGTCCCAAATGTTTATCCTTAGATGTTAGCATTAAAACTTTTCACAAATAATAACCAAAATATTCCAGCATTAAACTAGTTCCCTACCTTGAATGTATTACCTACTAGCCATAATGCCCCTAATCAAAACCTAGGTTTCTTGTGCCATCATGCTACCAATGGATATCATATTAATGACCAGAAGGATTTAGTGCATGTCAATGGAATTAAAAATAACCAAGGTCAAAATTTTGAGACTCCAAAGAATGAGAATTAATTTATGTTAAAAATGGTTTAGAAGCTCAGCACAAACTTCTTATAATTACAAAATCAATTTGGTAATGTTAATGATAGCCCTAGAAGGAACTTCACTTTCCAAAAGTTTAATAGGTCTAAAAATTGATTTTAGATTGATAGTTTCTATAATAATAAAGCTAATGAACCTTCCTCTAGAAAAAGGACTATGGATATCAACCTCATTGATATTTCCTTATCAGACTACTGTAGGGTGCATGCTACCTCTAATCATGGTGATATTGACTGCATTGAATTTTAAAAAGACTTTGAAGCTTTCCAAGAGGAAATTGACACATTTGAAGTGGTTCCAAATAAATATGTTTCCATAGGTCTTTTTGAATCTAAACCATCTGATCAAGTGCACATGGTAAAAAATTTTCAATTCCCTTTTTAAGAAGATAATGAGTCTAAGAGTATCCTTGAATAAATTCAAGAATTTTAATAGTTATTAAAAACATATTCTCTAAGAAATAGGGAGAAAAATTAGTCATTGACTACTTCTACTCCACCTAACAACTATGGGACCGATTCAAACATTATATCAAATAATAATATTGAACCTCCCAAAGGAAGCTCTTCCAAACCTACTATTGATCCTTCAAGAAAAATTGGTTGCAATAGTGTGGAAGATATGAAAAAGATTAAATCCAATATCATTCTACATGAGCTAACTCAGATCACAGAACAAAGAGACTTACTCTTGGAATCCTTATCTAAGAATCTTGGGAAGTCCCTTAAGAGTGATAGTGAAAATGTAAATATGTAAATAACCAAAGCAGATTCTCCACCCTTCTTGCTATAGTTATGATATTTGGGAAGAATGTCCATAATTGTCTTTTAGATTCTAGAGCTGCAACCAATATCATGCCTGTTGGGATATGTGAACAACTTGGGTTAACACAAATCAAGTTTGATAGGGTGGTTACTCAATTGGATAATTCTAGAGTCAAGGTCATTAGGGAAATATTAAATGTGCATATGAAACTAGCTAGTGAATCCAAGGTTCAACAATTCATTAACACACAAGTGGTGGATAATCCTAATGCTTATGGATTGATCTTGAGTAGAGAATGGACTAAGGCCTTAAATGGTTACATGTCTACTAATTTCTCACACTTTTGGATACCTTGGAAAGGTATGCCAAATTAGATAAGAGTAGAATGAGAACCTAGAATGAAACACATGATAATAGAATAAAATAATGTCAATGAAAGGATAAACTTCCTAGAATTTGATCTAGGAGTTTTCACTTTAGAAACTACAAAAGAACTTAGTTCTAAGAGTTATCCTCCAATTCCTAGCCTATGGAAGTTATATGTTGATGGTACCATATGTAAATCATGATTAGGGGCTAGTATTGTATTGATAGACCCAAAAAAAAAAACAATACCATACATCTTATAGGTTACAACTCCACTGCACCAATAATTTGGTTGAGTATGAGGCTCTCATCCTAGGATTAAAACTTGCCATCAAACATAAAGTCAAAGAAATACTTATTTATGGAGATTCTAAACTTTTAGTTAATCAAGTAAGGAACAAGTACTAGTGCAAGTTATCTTACCTTAAGAAGTACAAATTTAGAGTTTGTGACTTGGTGGAATCTTTTGATGCCTTTAATATCTTGTTTATCCCTGGGAAGAAAACAAAGTTATTGATGAGCTTGCCTTTGTTATAACTAACCTCATACACAATTATGATTCTCAAAACCTCAGTATTGAGCTAGTACCATGTCCCTTAGTCCCTGACAACATAAATCACTTCCAATTTATCAATGATGATCAATAATTTATAGAATTCTTGACTAATTTTGGGGCCTTTGAAGCTCACATTATTGATGAAGCTAGTGAAATATCTCCTGAAGGGGATCTTGAGGGTAAAATCATCAAACTAAATGATAATATGATACCTAAAGGGATGATCTCATTGGAAAGGCTTTTTGATCATGACAATATTTTTAAAGCACCTAAGTAACCCAAAGTGAGCGTTAAAGACTATCATGCAACAAACCTTGGCCCACATGATCAGCCCCAACTAATGATTATAGGAAAGGCTTATAGTGAAATGGAAAATAGAAAAGTGAGAGAGTTTCTTAAAAAATATAAAGATATAATTGTTTAGTCTTATGAAGATTTTAAAGTATTTGACCCAAGGGTTATTACTTATACTATACCTCTTAAAGAGGGTTGCAAACCCTTTAGGTAGAAGTAAAGACTAGTTAAACCTATTTTCGAACCCAAGATCTTTAAGGAGGTCAAAAAATTGTTGGATGTAAGGATCATGTTTCCCATTAGGCATTCCACTTGGGTTGAAAACCTGGTCTCAATTAGAAAAAAGAATGGGGAAATAAGATTATGCATAGACTTTAGAAATTTGAATAGAACATCTAAAAAAGACAATTATCCCTTGCCTTATCTTGACCAAGTTATCCAAGTTGTTTTAGGATCTACCATGATGTCTTTTTTGGATGTATTTTCTAGATATAACTAGGTGCTTGTTACTCCAGAAGATAGGATGAAAATAAATTTTACTACTAAATAGGGAACATATACTTACAAGAGATTGCCTTTTGGATTAATTAATGTAGGGGAAATTTTTTAGAGGGCCATGTACCATGCTTTACGAGGTTTAGTGGGAAAATGCATCATCATATTTATGGATGATCTCATAGTATTCTATAATAATAGAGAAGATCATTTCATGCATTTGAGGTAATTATTTGACAAATGTAGGAAATATGGTATATCTATTAACCCCAAGAAAAGCATGTTTTATGTCACTGAAGGAAAATTTTTAGGGCATGTCATTACCAAAGATGAGATATCCATAGATATTGGTAAAGTAGATGCCATTTCTAAGATTGGGCTGCCTAACAGTAAAAAAAAATTAAAGTCATTCTTTGTCAATTAACTTTGTGAGGAAGTTTATTTTAGCTTTTGTTGAGATTGTCAAACCTTTGAATGATATGCTTAAGAAGGATGCTAAAATTTCTTAGAATGAAGAATCTAAGAAAGAATTTGTTGATATTAAAAGAAAAATCAATCAAGCCCCAGTCTTGATAAGTCCTAACTTTTCAAAGGATTTTTTCTGATATTCATTTGCTTCTAACCACACCATGGTTGTTGTCTTAACTCAAAAGGTTGATGGGAATGACCACCCTATATCCTTCATGAGCACCAAATTCAAAAATGAAAGCCTATGCCTTGGTAAAGGGAGTAAAAAAGTTTATACCCTTAGAAACAAGGTGTATGCTATTTTACCTAACCCAGCCACAAAGATTATGTTGGGTTAGAATGATCTTGGTGAAAGAAGAGGCAAGTGGATGGAAATCCTAAAAGAATATGATATAGAGATGAAAATTACTAGATTAGTGAAACCTTAAGGCCTAATTCAGATGATCACTAATATTTATCCCAAGCTCCATGTCACGTAAGTGGATCAATAGAACTTCCAACCCAATGAATGGTATGACTATTTAATACATCCTCTTATCAAAGGTAGTTGTCCTCTAAGACTCTCTAGAGAACATAAGAGAGCTTTAAGGCTCAAAAAATCCCATTACCTCATAAAAGATGGAGTAATTTATAGGAAAAACTTTAAAGGGATCTGCTTAAGATGTGTGTCAAAATAAGATGCCTCTAAAATCATGTTTACTTTCCATGAAAAGTTGGGCAATGGATATCCTTTAGGGAGAAGCATAGCCCACAAGATTCTCAGGGCTGGGTATTTTTTCCCACCCTTTTCAAAGATGCATATGAACATGTGAGTGAGTGTCATTCTTGCCAAATATTTATTATAAAATAACCAAAGGTAGCCATGCCTTTACAACTAGTGATAATAAACAAACGTTTTACATATTGCGGATTGGACTTCATAGCAGTGATTAATCCCAATTATTCTAAAGGTCACAAATATGTCCTAAATGTTATGGACTATTACACTAGGTGGACTGAGGCAATAGCCTCTAAGTAATGTAGAACAAAATAGGTGATTAATTTCTTATAAGAAAACATTTGCATTAGATTTAGAACCCTAGTTTCCTTAGTTTGTGACAATGGATCTGCCTTCATATCTATTGAAATGATTGAATGGGCTTATTATAATGGCATATATTTGAAGTTTTCATCTAATATTTATCCCCAAAGAAATATATTTTTTAAATCCACAAACAAGAATCTAATGAAGGCCATTAATAAGTCAATAATAGATAAACCGAGGACATGGCATACACTCATTAAATATGCATTACAGGCTGACAGAATAAGGATCAAGAAAGAGCTCAAAGCCTCACCATTCCTATTGATATATGGTCATGAGATTATCTTTCCTATCACCTTGAATCTCCCTATGTTCACATTGATGAAATAATATATGGAAGAAAGCCAAGACCTTGCTAATTCTAGGCTATTAGACATCATTCAGATGGAAAATACCAGAGAAAAGGCATTTTTAGACTTTAGTAAGAATTAAACAACTTTGAAAAGATGGTTTTGTAAGAGGTCCAAGGTAAAAGTGTTTAGACAAGGAGACTTGGTCCTTCTTTGGGACAAAGCATAAGATCCTAAAGGCAAACATGGTAAGTTCACATCATTGTGGATCGACCCATACCAAATAGCAGAGACCTTTGGAAATAACACTTTAAAATTGAAAGATCTTCAAGGGATAGAGTTTACTTTTCCCACCAATGGGAAATACCTTAAGCATTATTTTTTTGCTACTCCACTAGGGGTCTTCATGGAATAAATTTGTAAGATTTTTAAGGTTAGAGTATGTAGACTAGCTAGTTTCCTTCTTTCTTTATTTTTTCTTGCTGGGATTATATATATTTGTTTGCTTGTGATTATCTATTTATTTTTGTTTGTTTGTGTTTCATCTTTTTTACATAGTGGTGTTCCTTGGTTTTCGTAAATCTCATGGATTGTATTTGTTTAGAATTTCTCAAAAGTTTAAGAATATCGAGTGAGGCTATGAATCCTACACAAGAGGACCTGAGGTTGTAATATTGTTTTATGTATAATTTAGGAACTTTCAAAAACTCATACATAAATCAGTTACCCCCCAATAATTCAAAAAACATTACCTAAGGCTAAATCCCTATTGTAATAATGATCATGTATGTTGAAGGAGAGTTCAAAAGTTAAAGCATAAGCATGCTTACACTTAAAACACATCCTTGTTTGGGATTAAAGTTTCAACTAAAGGAGAGTATCCTAAGGCTATGACATTTGACCAAATCCTTAAACCTAGCTATCCTAGCTCCCAACCTTTGTTAAAAAAAGGATACTTGATGCTAAATCAAAAGAGGTGAGTTCTTAAGGTGATTCAGGCAACCTCCATCGGGGCTATGAACATCTGATTGGTAGTGAAGCAAGGCCATGAGTGGATCCAAAGGTATCTCTATCGAGACTATGAATGCCTAGATGGTAGTAGAGTAATGCCCAATCCTCCCATAAATTAAGAGTAATTATTCCTTAGAGAATATTTAAATATTCTCAAATTCAAATGTAATTTCTAAAAGGATATGAACCTAGACTTTATTTCTTGAAATCTCATGACAAACAGTATGTGGAATCAAAGAACACACATAACATGTTTAGGCTCTATCTTGAGGATTTGAATTTTACACATTTAAACCTTTTTAAACATTGAATTTGCCTAAGTAATGATATATGGATCTAAGGAGATAAAGGATTTATGTGTTGGTCTAAATCATAGTTTCAAGGTTCTAACATATTTCTATGTTTCCCCTATGAGTTGCCATTGTTGTTGGGACCAACATTCCCCATTTTTTCCACTTTGTAACTAGAGACCCTTGTAAGAATTTTATATCTCTATATTATAGTATAGTTTGGCATAGGGTTACTCTTGTTAGTATCTAAATATCATCTCCCTAAAAAGGGATGAGTCTTTATGAGTTTTAAATATGCTTTATAACCTAACCTTGATAACATTTATCTTTGGATGACTATGCATAAGTTTCATGAAAGAAGACATGGTTCCTAAAAAAGAAACTCTCAGAGTTCAAATTCAAATTTGGTAGGAGTTAAATCAGTGGAAATAAACTAATAAAATGACTAATTAAAATATTACATCATGTTTTAAATATGGCCTAAGCCTCTTTATATCATTTTTTCCTGTTCTCGCATATTTTTCTATGGGCTTAAATGGATCATTTTATAAAGTTCTTTTAAAAGTCACCTAAATTGGGATAAAATATTAATATTAAGGCCTCGGTGTTTATTCTCTGAATTATCCTTAATGGTTCACCCTAAGTATTTATATCTATGAATCTAATGATTATCTTCCATGTTCTTTGCTGATGTCCATCCAATGAAGCATCAAGCCTGAAGAATTTTTAAAGAATTAATGAGATAGACATGTGGTTGATCACCATAAAAAGCATAAAATTAATGGTCTAGATCCATTGAGGATCCAATAGTTATCTCTTTATCACCTATCTCCATCCAAAGGTACATTGAACTTGAAGACTTTTCAAAGGTTTCACGATCTCGACACATGGCATAACCATGAACTTAAGGATCAAGGGACCAATGAAATATAAGGGCTTGGATTTAGGTTTTTAGAATGAAATAAAGAGGAATTTAAAAGCCAACGACTACTGCCTAAGGTGGCAAGTATGAAAATTTCCATGAAAGATATAAATCTAGGTCAATTAGACTGCACGTAAGCATAAAAGATCTGAATCAAATGATTTCCTTAGATTGAAATCATAAAAGAGATGTGGGAGAGAGTCCCATCAAATTTGAAGCAAATATAGAGTTAAGTCTTGGATATTTTTCCATTAAAGCTCAGGGTAATACCCAAATGATCTTTAAAAGGAGGTCTAAGTTAGTTTAATTGGACATAACATAACCAAGATAAGCATGACTAAATCTCAAGAGGCAGGGGCTTGTGAAAAATCTTTAAAGATCATACAAAAATTGTTCAATACCATCAATGGTGGTAGGTAGGTAATAAATAAAGATGGAAGCATAAATTTATCTAACTTTAGATAGTAAAGGGAGGATATTCAAAGACATAGAGCTGGACCTGATAGCCTTAAACATGCAAAAAATTAGGAATTGGTCTAATTTATTGTTATTTGTAGAGAAATTACATCCATTTTCATAGGAGGAAAAAAGGAATGCCTTTGTGCATTAGATATACAATGACCTAATCTCAATTCAATTGGTAAGCCTTCACCATGCCACAAACAAACCACAGGTAATGCATTGTATCAACCTCCTTGCTCCCATTTTTATTGATTATAGGATAGATAAAAAATGGATAATTTAAGATGGAAGCACTAACAAGGTTTCATGCATCGCCCTTATGGACTTTGAAAACTATTATAAGCTTCCCTTGCCTCATGTTGATCTCCCATCCTTGAGAGAGTGAGCAAATGCCCAAGACATAGATTCAATCCTTTCACCTTGGCTAATTTAAGGATCCCATATTTTTAGGTCCCTTGATGGTGAGATTATTATTTTATAATTCAAAGAAGGTGTTAGGATAGTTATGACCTTACTAAATTGAGCCTTTGGTGCCCCATCCACTTCTTATGTAAGCAAGGTCTAGGTATCTTATGTTCATTGCATGTTAGAATAGAACTTAACCCATCCCATTAGAGAACTAATAAGCTTTTTCATGGCCAAAAAATTCATAGCCATTAAGATAAGGACCTCCAAATAATTTCATATGATGTCCTATCTCTTATATTCATTCTTAGCCTTCGTAGCCTTCCCTAGCATCTAAAATTGGTCCCCTGATGGTAGAACCACTATTTCTCATCACTACTCTAAATTGCATATATTCTAATATAAGAATCACATGAAATTTATCTGTGATGGTGTTTTCCCAAGTATTTATGAGGAAATCACTAGTGTCCCTATGCCAAGACTCTACCCTCTAATCAAAAGGCAAGTAGAAGCCATGGGGGATGTTTGGTTCTATTCAGATTGCACTATGATAAGAATAGAAGGAATTATGATTTAACCCTACTGATTCCCCATTCATGTCCCTAGTAAGATTTTATAATAATATATTTCCTATCAAATCATCCATGGTGTAGATGGGACATGCAATAAAAATAAGAAGGCTTAGGTCCACCCCTTTCCATTGGACATTGGTAGGTAGGATTGTGATCAAGGATAGGAAGTAACTAGAAACTTTGGTGATCCACAAAAATTATTTTGATTTCTAGCTAGATGAACTTTAGATGTGGGACCCCAATAAAATAGTGACCAACCACATCAAAGATAAAAAGGTCCCAAATATTGAATATAAACATCAACCAGGTGTGGGATATGGTATCTATATAAGGGCAAAGAACTTTGAAGAGGTCCTGTATAGGATCAAAGGCTATAATATCTAGTTACAACATAGGATAGTCAAATACAATAAACCCTTTGAAGAGAGATGTAAATTGCATACCTTGAATTATCACTTGTTTCTAGGACCATTTGGGGATACTCATCAGGAACCACCTATTGGAGGATAATTTGTTGAGCCTCAATGATTAGAATTGATAAAGCAATCCCAGGTTGGGTAACTTGAGGATATAAAAAGAAAGGGTAAAGTTATGGTTGAAGAGATAAAGGTAGAACATAGACCTAGTGAGGGTCCTCAACCCCACAGAGGCCTCCTTCCCTAGTAAAAATCATTAGCATGATTGCCCTGGAGGTAGGAGAAATAGTGGAGAGTGCCCTTGTTAACATTACAACTACCCATGGTTCTGATAGGGAGGAAGATCCCTTTGATATAACAAGTAAGGATTCAAACCCACTAGATGGAGGAAAGAGACAAGCATAATTGGCCTTAGTGCCCTTGGCACCTAAAAAGAAGCCTAGGTTAACCTTCACTCACCCTACTAGTGAAGTTAACCTCTTCAATGATGAGAACCCTATTTATGGACCAGTTATTCCTGACTAGTTTATTTATGGGAAATTACAAAAATTCCCATCTCTCTCTCCATCATTGGCCTTAACATGATTTGGATTAGATATGTAGGATAATGTCAAGCCGTGGATATAGAACATTGTAAATAGAAACGTAGAAAGAAGGATCCAAATCCTTCATAACAAAGAGAGCCAGGGAATTAACACCATAGGGCATCTAAGAGTTCAAATGTATAAGTTCTCGAGTAGCCACAATTCAAAGAGTCTGACACAAAGGTGCAATTTAATATAGACACATCAGGTTTTGAGAGAATAGTGATAAAGAAGTTCACCATTAGCACCAAAGAGTTCACCTTTCAAAAGGTGGAACCTTTTGTAGGCTTAACTCCTAGGGGTGAATCCCATCCATCAAGAGGATGTGGCTAGTTTAGTGGTGGCACAATTAGTAATGACCTTGGATAGAATCCAAGGAATGAAATAAAGGATCACCAACTTAGAGAAAGAAAAGCAAGATTTGGAAGCCCAAGTCCTACTTTTAGTCCTTGAAGATATAATAACATTTCTAAATAAGTCCTTTAACACTTTCGAAGGGTTGAAGGCCTTGAAATCTAGATCAATTATCTTGGATCATAAACTTGAGAAGTTATAGACATTAATTACTTAGTGGCAAAGCTCTAGAGATCATGTAGTTGAATTGATCAATATCCATAACACCAAGCAAGTCCAAGGCATCAAGATCATCAAGTCAAAACACTTGTATGCCCTCTTAGGAGTCATGGAAGACATGATATTAGACTTGAGTAGCTAGTGTGATAATATTAGTATCCTTTTAGAGGAGGATAAAATATTGATGGTAAGGATGGAGGAGCTCTTGAAGGACTTATTGGTAAGACCATCCAGGACTAATGCCACATGCCTAATGGAAGATGAGGAGGTCAAGTAGAGGGTTAGTCAACACATCCAAAGCATCAAAGACAACTAAGGATAGGATACCAAGGACAATCAGAAGGTCTTTGGTTTAATCATCACATTTAGAAGATAGATTACAAAATCCCAAGACATTTAGGAAATCAAGATGAAGAATGATAAGGAATTTGACACATTAGAAAATCAAGAAGAGGATCATTTGATGAAGCCTATCATAGATTTTAAGCTCATCAATGAATAATACATTAAGGCAAAGAACATCCTCAGATGGTAACCCAAGGGCCCCACCAATGTAGCATAAAATAATATTCTTTCTATAAAATATATGCTAGTCTATTAACATATACTTATTCTTATCATAATGGACATGAAAGCCTCTCGTATTATGTCTTTGTATTAAGGACAATTGTCCTTGTCTTACATGTGGACATTTTGAGAAGGTTAACTAATGAACCACCTATGTTACTTATAAATAGGTAAGGATTACCATTTTGTAAAGGAGAGAACTTTTTGAGAAATTATATACTAGGAGAATTTAATAGAACTAAGGAATTCTAAGAATATTGTATATATAGTTTGTTAAATGTCCATGTTGTCTCTCAATTACATATTGTCATCTTGAATTTGAATGATTCTCCATATTTTCAGTCATATTCTCTATCATAGGGATATTGATTTGTGCTAATGCTAGATTAATTATAAATATCTCAAGTACTTCATTTTATTTTTCTCTACATTTGTATGTGCTTAGACTATTTAGACCATAGTAGCAAACATTTAAAGTAAACTTAGTTCTTACTTATGGTTTATACATTTCCTCTAAATTTCACCTAATTTGTGATGTAATCTAAGTTCATGCTATTTTATATCATAAATTGGTTTATGTATGCTCAAGGTAATTAGAATTTTTTCATAATCTTTAAGATAAAAAATTTCAATCACACCTTTCCCATTTTCTACTTTACCCTTACTTTTTCACCTTTTTTTTATCATAATTCATCTAGTTTATATATATTTGTTAATATCCATTTATATTAATCTACCCACTTAAACTATTAGAAAAATTTAGACCCTAGTGGCTCCCAACCACTAAAATTAAATAAATATTGTGGATAGTTCTCATACTCTGCTTCTATTCCACCATAGATATCACTAAATTGTCACAAACTGCAACTCATGCCTTGGATTTTTCAAATCCTAAAATGAGAAGTGTTCATCAACACTGAAGAACATATGTGGTATATTTAGAAGCATCAATAGGAGGAAGCTATGTAACACATTACTAGCAGAGCTTCATAGAGGTAAGATAGGTATTTTAGACCTAATAAAGGCCAAAATGGTGGTAACTTGTTATAAAAGGGACTGATCATTGAGCAGAGTACCATCTATATAAACTATAGGAAAACCAATAATCTTATATTGGTTTTTGTCTGTAGTTAACTCAAGTCTAAATTTTAAATCCAATGAAAATGTGTGTAATTAATGGAGGAGCATCTTGAGCCATATATTCAACAATTAACCACCCAAAATAAGACATCACGATGGCTCTATCAAATTCATAAGCATGGTGATCTTGTCCTTCAGTGAATGGGACATTAATATGTAGGAGCTCAAGGTATTGCTAGAATCATTAAATGCATAAGTAGTCACTAGACATCTAAATACAAGTTCATGTCACTCTCTAATCTTTCTATGGAAATCTTACTCCTCCCCGTATGCATGTAAGGTTCCTACTATGATTTCCAGGATCAATTTGTTAGACAAACTATAAAAAGCATGACTATGGCACTGTAAAGGAATTAAAAATTCTACCCATCACCCCAAGTGGTTTATTAATTGTAAAACATGATTGTTCTATATAAAACCCTAAATTTCCATTAAAAAATGGTTGACATATTTTAACAACCTTATGCCACTAAAATTTTCCTTCATAAGTGCTTGTATTGGCTAAATCTTGTAGACTAATGAGAATTAATTTCACCTCCTATTATTTTGATTATCTATGTGTTATTTATATCTTTTGATCCTTAACTATGGGTAATGTTTGCCCCACTCATCATTTTCCATTCCCAACACCTCTTCATCAAATTTGGAACTCACTTAGAGGTCATATTCTATGCATACTCAGGTCTATTTTAATATTATCTATGGATCATTTATCATCCCTCATAGTGTTACATTGTTTTCTTGCACCTCTATGTGAAACACTTATGTACTTGGAGTATCCTTGGTGGAAGTTGTGTGATATTGTCTTGCCCTCAAAGGTCTATAGGGTGTTTATGGTAGTAAGATCACTCACTCTATTTTAGGTGCATTAACTCTTTATTTTATAGCATTTCTTACCTTTTCCCTCCTTTTTCCTTGAAGATCTTAGGTTTAGATTAATGATATATTACCTTTTTACTCTTTAAGCCTGCATGATAGTCTTAAATAAGGTGCACTTAAAATAGAATGAATTCAAACTACTTCAGAGGCTCATCCCAAGGAGCACAAGGGTCCCACACCTTGGGGACATTACCATCATTATGATGAGATATGCAATGCATCCATAAGTGCACTTTTTGAATGATAATAGTTTCTGGCACACTTGGTGTAACCATTTAAAGAAAATCTAAGGAATTGGTGCTATCTTTAGCTAATAAATATAGTAGACACTTAGTGAGAGCACCTAGTGACTCCAAACCTATTTGATCTGTAAAGATTAGTTCCTTACCTACAGTACAAGAAGAATAAGATCATCTAAAAAAGGCACTGATTTCCATTTTAATGAGCTTATAACACCCTCAAAAATAAGGAGAGTCAAAATATCCTTTTCACTTATTGAAAGACAACACAATCCAATCACCTCTCAGAGCGCAGTCTATGCCTCCATTCAAAAGGTTTTACAAAAGAAGGCAAGGTTTATTCCCTATCCCATTCATGTCTATAACAAAAAATCAAGTGTTTATACCCTTTAATAGAGGTAATCCATTAGCTCTTATATAGTATGATGACATCCTAATTGTAGCCCACAAAATTTTGTCTTAGTTCATAGCTGATAATTTAACTTCCCTTATAGATCATATTCAAGACATCATAAATATTTTCTTAGTACACCATGTCACTAAAAATAATGTCATGATTATACTAATCACTTCCTTATTTAAAAGAAAATCTCTTTAATGGTACTGAGGGTCAAGATTGAATTTTATTCATAGTTGGGATGAACTCGATAAAGAGATATGCAAGTAGTTTGAAGACAAAAGAGACCACTTGTCCCTAATAGAGTAGCTCATAACCATAAATCAAGCCCCACATGAGATGATGGTCAAATTTAAATTTATATTCTAGAGATTCTAGGATAGAATCCCACCATTGTGTAAGCCATATCCTAACATTGCATGTTTATATTTTCTAAAATCTCTTAATAGTGATATAGTGGTGATGATTCAATCCATGGGAGGCATAGTCATTCTTGATGCCCATGAAGTTGTAGTGTGCATAGATAATTTTTTAATATAAGTAGGAAAAATTACACCTAGACCCTCTATGCCTATATTCATATAACCTCTCCCTATTCAAGTAGTTATGCAACCTATGATAGTGCCTATCCCTACTATTATGAGACAACCTAATATACCCATCATCTCTTCTAATGAATTACATGAAGTGAAGATGTTATTGAAAAGTTTTGGGAATGAACTAGTTTCTCTCAAAAGATAGCAAATGTATTATCCTAAAAATCATCAACTCTTCACTCAACAATACTAGTGAAATAGACCTCCCTATTAGGATGGTACTTAAATGCGAAATCAAATCACATACAATAGAGCACCTTATACACAAAATAATGACACTACCAAAACCTCCAAAGCCCTTGTTTTGGTATATAATAATCTAATGTAGGATTTTAAATGGTGTTTCCCATGCAATCAACCACATAATCAATCTACATGTACAAATTGGATCTTGAGCTAAGCAATCATGGTATAAAGATGCCTCAGTTGTAGGAGAAAACAAGCAGTGTAGCCCCATAAGAGGAGGGGATCCAAGCACCAGTTCAACCATAGGATGGGTCTATTTTCATTAATTAGTAAAAATAGGACCTTATCTATGTGAATCAAAGTATAAAACATGGTAGAGGGATAAATATAGTTTCTTTCAACACAAGATTCAAAAGGAAAGATACAGAAGAAGCTACACTAGCCTCAATGCCTTTGCCTTTAACACCCCAAGTAAATCATGTAGTTGTTAAAACCAAATCACCTGCACAAATTTTACACTCAGAAAAGATAGTGTAGGAGGAAGAACCATTTCAAGTTAATGCACCAATACTAGGAGAGACTACTATTCTAAAGCCACAACCAAAGGGATCTTAGTTTCCCTTCAATAGAGTACAATAAATGAAGATGATGAGATTCAACATCAAAATGTGAAATGTGCTCACTATTCTATCCCAACAAAATCTACTACAAAATGCACTGAAAGATTTTTAGAAACATCAAACACCCCATTTATTGCCTATTACCTTTATGATCTTTTGCCACCCAAAATAAGAAGTGTAAGTATGTAATAGAAATAAACCACCCCCATTTTATGTCTCTTTAATAATAAGCCATCACCTAGTACATAATTGCATGATTAACTTAGGCAAAAGTAGCTTGATGATGCCCAAAAAGATAATGGATATGCTAGGAATTATGTATTCTCCTATTTTAAAAGTAGTCTAGTTTGATGGCATGATGATAAAATTAGTAGGTATAATCAAGGATTTAAATCTAAAATTGCATGCATGCCCAGTCATTTCCATTGTGTAGGATATCATAATCATCGACTCACCCCCTTACTTTTCCATTTGCCTCTCCTAAGATGTCATGACAAAAGTGGGTGGATATTTATCTTTAGATTGGTCACACATGTTGTTGAGAACTAGATATGGGACCAAAGTGACCATAAGGGAAGAACCTATCTTAAAAATTCATGTAGAATCATACTCTCCTAGCCTAGTTAAGAAAATTGTGTGATGATTTACTAAGAGGAGGATTCAATTTGCCATGAATCCATGACACTGCTAAAGGAAACACCAAATAATCTACTGGATGAATAGGTATGTAAAATATTTGAGTGTGACCCATATGACAACACATAAATAGGGTTGGGTACATATTGCATCATGGAAGAAAATGCCACATTGCCCAAGATTATGAAGGTACACAAAGACCCTAAAGGTACATGGTAATTATAATTTGATGGCTCTTGAAGTAGGAATGGCATAGGAGCTAGTATCATGTTGGTCTCCCCCCAAAAGGAAAAATACTTCCATGCCTTTAGACTATAGTTCACTTGCATGAACAATATTGTCGAGTATGAGGAGATAATTCAAGGCCTCTAGTTTAGCCTCATGTATAAAAAAGGAATCAAGACACTACAAGTGTTGGGTGATAGTGAGCTAGTTATAAACCAAGTTAGAGCATAGAACATGACTAAGAGTGGCTTAATTAAAGACCATAAACATAGAGTGTGGGATATGATAGAAGTCTTCAATGTATTCAACATAATTTCCTTATCAAGAATGAAACACATTGATGCAAATAGGCTTGAAACTATAGGTGTATAGTGTAACATCTTGTGTGACCTTATGAAGGATTTTAAACCACTCATCAAGCTCATGGCCAAGCTAGTAGTTATTCATAACAAAAGATTGGAAAGTGTTCAAAAGTGATGAGAAAATCATCAACTTCCTATAATATGAGGTATATTTTTGTGCCTTAAACCAGGCATAGCTATGAGCCCAATATGAAGATCAAGTCATCCAATTAAAAGGAAACAAATTGCTAAGGGGTCTTGTCACCTATAAATTATCTTCAAATTAAATGACCAATTCAAAGGAGAAAGGCACAACATGATATCCAAGGAAGAAATATCTAGGATTGCAGTCATTATAGTGGGTAAAACTCTTAAATCTGGTAAGGTTTGTTTCATGCTAGAAATCAAAATATTCATTCAACTCAATATGAGATATGATGATATATTTGCATGAAGCTACAAAGATCTAAGGGAATTTGACTCAAGCTTAGTAAAACATACAATTGAGCTAGATCCTAGTGTGTAGCCCATGTACCAAAAATATAGGCCTATTAATCTAAAGTTAGAGCCATTGATGTGTAAGGAACTCTCCAAGATCATTAACTCTAGTATAATAATTCCAATTAAACATTCCTCATGGGTCACCAACTTAGTACTAGTACATAATAAAAATGGGGAGATTCATCTCTACATGGACTTTAAGGACCTAAACAAGGCTTCCCTCAAAGACCACTATCCTCTCCCATTAATGGAATAGATCTTGAAAATCATCATAGGAGTGAAGATATTCTCATTATTGGATGGTTATTCAGGCTATATCCAGATCCTTGTATAAGAGTGTGACCATTGTGAAACCTTATTCATGAGTAAGTAGGGAACCTTTACATACTAGTATATGCCATTTGGTTTAAAAAATGTAGGCATGACCTTTCGAAGAGCCATAGATATGGAATTCAAATATATCATCAATAAGATCATCTTGGTTTTCATTGATGACATAATTATTTTTTCGAAACATGCTAAGGATCATTTGGATCACCTAGAGTAAGTCTTTTAGAAGTGTCATGAGTTTAGAATATATTTAAACCCAAACAAATTCATCTTTAAAATTCATGAAGGTGACCTCCTTGGGCACATTATTTCAAAATAAGGACTCATGATTGATCCAAAGTGAGTCAAAACTATCTTGTCCCTCCCTCTTTTAAGCCATAATAAAAGTCTCTAGAGCTTCCTAGGGAGAATCAACTTTGTGAGAAGGTTTGTGCCTAGTTTATCCATCTTGGTCAAGCCTCTCACTATGATGTTAAAGAAAAATATTACATTTATTTGGATGTGTGAGGGTAAGGAAGGATTTAAGGCCATCAAGAATGCCATCATGTAATCCCCCATCATGATCAACCCAGATTACAAAAAGGATTTCATCCTTTATGCATTTGGTGGAGTTAAAGACATCTCAGCCATATTGACACAATAGAACAAAGATAAACTAGAATATCCAATTGCCTTCTTTATCCAAACAATGAAGGATTATGAGATTTACTATAGTTTTATAGAGAAGCCAACACTCATAATTGTGAGAGTACTGAAGAAATTTAGGCATATGCTTTATAATATAAAGATCCAAATCATGGTCATACATGAGAGTATCAAAGATTTCTTTCTCAATATGGAAATTATCAATAAATGATCTATCTAGATCACCAAGGTGATGGAATATAATGCAGAGATATAGGTCACCAAGTTGGTATAAGTAAAAAGACTATGTGAATAGTTGGTAAAAGAAACAAAACCTGAGGATGGCTTAGTGTAACATGAAGAAGAGAACATAAGTAAAGAATCCATGACCAAATAGGTACAAGATATGAAGACATTCCTTTAACATAATATGTATCCTCCTAGCCTCAAAAAATATAAGCATAGGCATTTCATTCCCTATGTGATCATAAAATATGTGCTCTTCCAAAAGGATCTCAGTGGAGTCTTCTTGAGGTGAGTTAAAGTAGAACAAACAAATAAAATTCTTCAAGAATTACATGATGGATTTATAGGAGGCAATTACTCACCTAAGACCAATGCTATAAAGATCATGTGAGCTAGCTATTATTGGCCAACTTTATTCAAAGATGCACATGCATATATGTGAAATTGCAAGAAATGTAATTTATTCAAAGGCAAATAAAGGATCGTAACCTTACCACTATTACCAATGAAATCTAAGAATCCCTTTAAATAGTGGGGCCTAAATTTCATAAGAATGATCAACCCACCATCAATTGATGGGCAAAAATGGATTCTCATAGCCACTAACTATTTCACAAGGTGGACAATAGTGGTTGAACTCAAGGAGAATAAAGATAGATCCATACTTAACTTCTATAAATGTATCATAGTAAAATTTTGTGTTATAGCCACCATTGTCTCTAATAATTCATTGGATTTTCTTAGAACCAAGATTAATGAGTGGGCTGTCAAGCACATCATTTACTTAAGCACCTCATCAAACTATTACCCTTAAGGTCATGGTCTATCCAAGTTTGAGAATAAGAACTTGATTCACATCATAAAAATGACTCTAGAGGATAACAAGTGAGATTAGCACACTAAGCTTAGAAATTCTCTTTGAGATAATTGGATCATGCCTAAAAGGGTATTGGGAAACTCGCCCTTCATTCTAGTCTATAAAAGGGAATTTAGGTTACCAACATCCCAAGAGTTACCTTCCTTGGAACTCACACATCAGTTAGAGTTACTTGAAAGTTATCCCATTGAATTAATAATGGTAGAGCTTATGGGGCTCAAAGAAACTAGAGATCAAGCTACATGCACCATAGAACTCCAATAGGTGCAGACCAAGAGGGTATTTTACAAAAAGTCTAGTGAAAGAAGTTTCCAAGAGGGATACTTAGTGATCAAATAGGATGAGGACATAGTGAAAGTTAGAACACACTAAGTTTGATGTAATATAGAGTGGTCTATATACCATCACCAGTTACAATCCATCTAACACCTTCTAACTTGCCAGAATGAATGGAGAGGGGCTGTTAATCCTAGTCAATGGGATTCATCTCAAACACTATCTCTATTAATATTTTTCTACATCTATAAATAAGTATCTTAGATATTTTCAATCTCCTAAAGTGTACTTTGTGTGCCCTTATTTTAGAGTAGTTTCAATTCCTCTAAGTGCCTATGCACAATATTTTCTTAGCTTAGATATTTTCCTCTAAGCACTTATAACATAGTTCTTATCTTATCAAGTGGATTTAAATTCATTTCAAAGTCAAAGGTATGAATCTAATATGTTTTCAAGAAAAAAAATCAAAATATTCAAAGACTCTATTCACAATGGATTGCTTGTGGTCTAGGTTCTTAAGCATAATAGGCATGTTTCCTTGTGAGTTGCCATAAATGTTGGCCATTTTTAGCCCACATACAAAGTTTTCCTAGATGCAATTCCATGTCCTAAATATTTCCTAGGAATAGGTATATAGAGAAAAGGAGTATGTTCTCAAGTAGATTTTCATGGTGTCCACAATAATTTCATGAACAAATCAATGATCCTGTAAGACAAAAGCTAAGTCATTACTTGGAAAATTTATTTGAGGCCTTTGTTTGGCTAAGTTTAATTCTTTCAAACCCTTTATAGGCTAAGTTCTAATATTTTCCTTGGGATAATTATTTTAGCTTATTGTTTTGGACATTTTGTCTAAAACAAAATTATCGAAGTGTAAATTCTGTCAAACATTTTTTCTATAGCAAAATGCCAAGTACATGTTTCTTTCAAACATTTTGTCTACAACAAATGTCTTGATGGAAAAATACCTAATGTAAAAATCCTAAAGGATATTTATTCAAGTAAAGTGGCCAAAATAATTTTCCCAAAGGGTCTTTTCTTAGGAAAGTGGCCCAAACAATTTCTCATAAGGGTTATTTCTTTCAGGAAAAAGATCCAAAGCAAAAGTCCCAAAAGGTCATTTGTCAATGAAATGGTCCTAGATATAATTTTTGAAGGGCATATTTCAAATAAATTTGTCCAAAACACTTTTATTGAAGGATATTTCTTTGATAAAGTGTACCAAACAAAAGGTTGAAAGGCAATTTTGTAGGGCAAATGTCCTTGACAAAAGTTGACAAAAGGTACAAGGACATGAATTCTTTCAGGAAAAACTATTTCTAAAATTTGGCTAAGGCATGAATTATTTTAAGCAAAATGTTCTACAAAAATTTCCTTGAGGAATTATTTTATTTTAAAGAAAATATCTGAGGCAAACCCACAAGTGAATTCTTTTAGGCAAATTAATTTGATAAAGTTAATCCAACAGGTCTAGGATGGTCACACAAATGTTAATTTCAAGCACAAAAAATAGTTGTTAGGATGTAAATATCCCATGATAGGTGCATACACATCAATTTTAGGCCCCTATAAGTAGCCATTTGGATTTGAAAATACAAGGATGTTCATGTAGATGTTAAGTTTGGGCCTCATGAAATAGCTATTGGCATTTAAAAAACCCTTCAAGGGGTCCCCAACTAAACACAAGATTGACAAGTGTCCAGATCTTAGGAGCCTAGATAAAATATAATGATGAGTGGTAATTTGAAAGTAAATAGGTCTAGGTATATCCAATAGATAACATTTGATCATACAAAGATAGATCAACGACATGCGAGTAGAGTCAAAGAGTTAATGAGCTAAGAGGCCACCACATGGCATAAGGATGGGAATAAATAGATTGATGATTAGATTCAAGGATCAAACATGCAGGTGCTAAGTGGAAACATAATGTTATCTCAGTTAGAGGGTCTATTGACACATGTTTAACCTACCATAGGGATGTAATGGAATGAGCAAAGGTCAATAATTCAATGGAGCTTGAGTTAGTTTTCTAATGAATGAACAGTGGATTGATTTGGGACATTTTAAAATAAGGTAGATAAAGAAGTTAAACTTGATCAAAAAAAATGAATGGACCTAACTTGGTATAAAATATATGGAACTAAGCTTGAGTAGCTTGATTTGAATCAAAATTGATAATAAGGACCAATCATTGCCAATAAATCTCCATAGAGGTAAGATAGGTCTTCCATACCTAATATAGGCTAAAAGGGTGGAAAATTGTTATAAAAGGGACTGAACATCAAGTAGAGTGCCATCTATATAAACTATAATAAAACCAATAATCTTAGTTTGGTTTTGTATATAATTGAGTCAAGTCCAAGTTTCAAAGCAAAGGTAGATGTGCAAAATTAATGGAGTATCCTGAGCCATATCTTCAATAAGTAGGCCCCAAAAACAAGATGTCACCATGGATTTAATAGATTCATAAGCATGGTGATCTTGTCTTTAAGTTAATGGGACATTAATATGTAGGAGTTTGAGGTATCACCAGAATCATTGAATTCATAAGTGGACACTAGACATCAAAATGTAAATTCACACCACTCTTTGATATTATCAAGGAAATCTTCCTCCTTCCCATACACACGTGAGGTTAATACTATAATTTATAGGATCTAATTGTCAAAAAAAAATTATAAAGCATGGTTGTAATGCCTTAAAAGAATTAAAATCTATACCTATCACCCCAAGTGGTGAATTAATTGTAAAATAGGCTTATTCTCTATAAAATCTTGGCTTTCCATTGAAATAAGGGTCGACACATTTTAGTAACCTTATGCTACTAAAATTTCCCTCCATGAGAACTTCGATTGGCTAAATATTGTAGACTAATGAGAATTAAATTTACCTCTTTTTTTATTTTGATTTTCTATGTACTATTTGTGTTTGTCAATCCTTGACTGTGGGTAATGTTCACCCCTCTCACCATTGTCCATTTCCAGTACCTCTTCATCAAACTTGGAACTCATTTGTAGGTCATATTCTAGGCACACTCAGATCTATGTTGATACTATTTGTGGACTATTTCTCATCACTCTCATTGTTATACTACATTCTCGTGCCTCTATGCAAAACACTTGTACACTTGGAGTATCCTTGACAGAATATGTATGATATTGTCTTGTCTTCAAAGATTTATATTATATTTATGGTAGTAAGAGCATTCACTTTGTTTTGGGTGCATCACCTCTTTATGTTTAAACATTTATTACCTTTTCCCTCTTTTTCCCTTGAAGATATTAGGTTTAGATTAGTGGTAGATTACCTTTATTTTATTTAGGCATGTGCATTAGTCATAAACTATGTGTGCTTAGAATAGAAGAAATCCAACATACTTTAGAGGCTCATCCTAAGGAGTTTAAGGATATTACACCTTAGGGCCATTCCCATCATTGTGACAAGATAACCAATTCTCTCGTATGTATTTGATTCCTCCCACACCCTATGTAGGACCTTTGCATCCAGTGCCCCATAGCAAAAAACTCCCTTATGTCATAGAGCAACCATGGGTGAACACTTTGAATGATAAAAAAAAATTGGGTTAGTCCCATGCTAGTGTAGTATAAGGTAATAGGTTAGATATGATTATTTGGTGATTATCAAATTTTTAAAGATGAATGTGTGAATGATCCATTTTTGATTCCCTTCACAAATGAAGTTTTAGAATCTATCATAGGTCATGAAGTTTACTCTTTCATGGATGACTTTATTAGCTATCATAAAATACCTATTAAATAATAAGACAAATCTAAAATGACTTTTGATATGGAATGATTATCCTTTGTATACAAGGTAATGCCTTTTGGCCTCAAGAAAGCACTTACAATTTTTCTTGCATAGTGGTGACTACATTCAAATATTTCATTCATGACTTCTTATAAGTCTATCTCAATTATTGGGTTGAATTTTGTTTATTTAAAGAATTTTTTTCTAAACTACACCTCATGTTAGAATGCTACCAATCTCTACACATTTCCCTAAATTAGAAAAAAAGTTTATTCTTTACACCTTTTAGTGTCCTACTAGGTCATGTAGTATGCAGTGAAGGCACTTTGGTAGACCAGGACAAAATTATAATCATTTTGAGTATGCCTCCACCATTAAACTCCATGGAAGTGTGATATTTTCTTCACCATAAAGGATACTATTAGAATTTTATCAAGGGATATGTAGCTATTTAATCTCCATTGGAGTATTTACTGTGTAAAGGTGCGAAGTTTATTTGGACTCCTGAGTGCCAAGCAATATTTATCAAACTCAAACAAAGATTAGTTATTGTGCCTATTCTCATCTTTTTATATTGGATTAATCCCTTTCATGTGCACATTTATTCTTTGGGTATCATAGTAAGTGTTATGATTTCACATCTAAGAGAGGGTGGACTTGATCATCCCATACATTTTACAAGTTGTAAGTTATCTAACATAAAAAATAATTACATGACAACTAAAAGAGAAGCACTAGATAGAGTGTTTGCACTATAGAAGTTTTGAAACTATCTCATTGAAACACCATTTAAAGTTTTCATAGATCATCAAGCTCAGTGATACCTTGTCAATAAGCCGATGATGGGAGGATGAATTTCTCAATGGTTGATGTTATTTCATGAATTATAATTTGACATTAATGTCAAGATGGTAATAGAAAACATGGGGATAGATCATATCAATTGTATCACAAATGGGGAAGAACCAAAAGAACTATAGGAAGATTATCATAATTCCCATTTATTCTACATTTCTATGATACCTAAAAATATCAAATCAATAGATAATTTCCTTGAATAAGGAGTATTCCTTATGTAATACCAAGAAAGAGAGAAGAATAATTTTATCACCAGAGATTTTCCATATACCATTATAAATGGGCTATTGTATCATTTGGGGAAGGATGGTGTACTGCATAGGGTAGTTCTAAAACATGAATGATCACAATTTTTATAGGAGGTGCATCAAGGAATAGTAGGAGGACATTTTTTAGTGAAGCTACTACCATAAAGTTGTTACAGAATGGGTTATGGTGGCCTAATATTTTTTAGGATGCACATAGAGTATCATAGCACTAAAATGTATGTCAATGCATGGGTAAACCACTAAAAATAAATGAAATGTCATTGTATCCTTTGTTAGCTAAATAACCTTATAAATAACGAGGCATTGATTTTTTTAACATATCAATCCTTCGAGTAAATGTAGTAAAGTAAGGGATATTATCATTGTGATAGATTAATTTACCAAATGGGTTGAAGCTACTGTGACACCCAACTATGGTGCAAAGGATACAACAAAGTTATATATGATAATATTATTACAAGGTTTGGATGCCCAATCAAGTTCATTAGTGATCGAGGGACACACTTCTAGAATAACATCATCAAGGTTCTTACTAAATAATTCATGATTTCTCATCATAAATCATTGTGTATCATCCATAAGCTAATGACTAAATTGAGGCTTCTAACAAAGTGTTGGGAAAAATGTTGACAAAGATCTATGATGTCAAGAGGGATGATTGGGAAGATCACATTCCTTCAATTATGTGGGCATATCACATGCACTATAAGAGGGTTATGGGTTTTATTACATTCTAGTTAGTCTATGGGCTTAAAGTAGTTATGCCAATAGAATATTTGGTACCTAGTATGTGCACTACAATGTTCATGAGACTAGAGTATCATGAGTCTCTCACTAAAAAACTTATTGAACTAAATAAGATGGATGATTATCAATACAAAGCATCTTGGATATAGGAAGTTCATAAGCAAATCCAAAAATCATGGCATGATAGGAATCTGGGACATAAGGAATTTCATAAATATCAACCATTTTTGTTATATGATATTCATTTTAGAGCATTTTGAGGAAAATTGTAGATTAGATTGAAAGGGCCTTATGTATACATGAAATATCATAACAAAGAACCATTATTTTAAGAGATCTATAGGAAACCATTTTTTGAGGGCATGTGAATGATTGTATGCTTAATACTTGCTACCAATAGTCTTAATTGATCTCATTATACTAAATGAGTGGATGTTGAGTATAACCAAGTAGATGAATATTTCTCATTTTTTCATGTTTTTTTTGTGTTTATTTTTTTGTGTCTATTTGTGTTTGTAGAATGATCTCTTCACTACCATTTGGGAGCCAAGATACCAAGTATAACATGCACCAGCCATGCACAATAGAATTCATGTGTGCCATCATGGATGTTGGTAGGAGAATAAGATAAAAATTAATTTCAAGAAATATATATATGTCACATCAACCAAGATATTTGCCATATAATGGTCATCTCTACGTAGTTAATGCTAGATCCAAGGTTTGATTGACCTAATCTTCAACAAATCAAAGGATAGTTAACATCATCATCTCATACTATCATATGGATAAAAAAGAACATAATGGTGTATCTCCACACATGTGCCAATGACTATCTTAATTTATAGATTGGATAAGATTTACTACATCAATAATTGTATTCATGTTGAATGGATAGCTAAGCATGGAATTTACATGGAAATCAATAGGTGAAAAATCTATAAAAGCATAACCTTACAATCCAATTCTACATTTCATCCTTGAAAATATTTTCTTGAGTTGAATTTCAAAGAGCCAAGATAATTATATTGCATAAAGAACCAATAAATTTTAAGTTCATCACTCAGTAATCATGGATACTTCACAACTCATTAGGGGTTTGATAGATGCACAAAAAGAAGTAATGGTGTTTATTTGGCACTCTGATAAACAAAATTTAATGATCTATATACCTTCAATTTTCTTTGATTATTAGAGAAAAAATTATTTCACCCAGACCCTATAGATGCTACATAACCACTGGCTCTCATAGCCCCCCATAACTTCCATAATATAGATGTCAAGCACCTAATTTGAATACCCAATTTTGGAAACTTGGAGGAGATTATACCAATCTTTCTTGACTAATACAATGATGAAAACATCTACATTAGCTTGGACACCATGATAGTCATCAACATAAAATTAATGGCCTAAGCTTTGGGCATGTCTATGCGAGGGAAATCTCTTACTCCATACAAAATTATAATGTCACCTATTCTCTAGGAGGTCTTAGATTTGTATGTTCAGGGATATAAAGGGATCCCAATTGAAAAAATCATGAAAAACCAATGTGCATCTTGATAGAATGCATCATAGGAAGGTTTTGGTAGACCACCAAGTTTACCAATCAAATTCCAAAAGGAGTCATGAACATTTCCCATCATATGTTCCACTAAAATGAGTAGTTTAATTGGCTTGAATACTTCATTTAGGAGTTACTAATGAACATTTAAAAGTGTTGTACATCTCACAAGCATATATTTAATACCAATTCCTTATTTTTATTATACGCTTTACATAATGGAAGTCTCCTGAGGGAGAGATGCATCCTAACACTAACTAATGGCTAGTACAATAATTTCATAACTTCATATGGACACCTGAGCATGTATCCCTGGCTCATGAGGTAAAATTCAAGGCATGGTGGGAGGAGTACCTAGAGCTAGTCACCACACATCCTTGAGTGTCATCAAATTTAATGTAATACTTGGGACAACATATTTCTATCACCTTAATTCTAAAAGGTGTATTCATCCATATCCATGAGATTCCAAGGATGCCATTTGGACCTATACCATTTTTTTTTACCATGGCTATGGTGCAAGCTAAAGTTGATAAATAGAAAGCCTTCATAGCCAGGCATGTGACATCACTCTAATCTATACCACCTGACACAACCATCCATATAACATAGTAATAGGAAGAAGAAACCACTTCATATCCATATAAATGAAAGTGAAATCTCTCTACTAAGTATCAAGCTAAATCTCCTCCATTTAAGTGTAAGACAAGGATCACTACAACCTAGTTAGATGATCTTAAGGTACTCCAAATTGTAAGCTTGTGTGACCTACCCCAGATGGGCATAGATGAACAAGAATTCTACTAGGTAATGGTTATTGATATGGTTAGATAATTATATAATAGAGAGGAGGAGAAGAAATTCTTCTTCTAGAAGGCAATGTGCATGATACAAGTGCACAAGAAGGTTTTTCTAAATCTATGGGTGGACCTACCACTATATCCTACATCTATCATCATCAACACTATAAAATAAGAAGTAGAGAAAATGAAATAAATGGTTGAATTATTCTAGAATAAACCTTCTACCACATTCATAGTTGAATATATATTTATGCCACTACCATAAAGCCCTCTATAGTCCCTCATGTGTGGACCACAAACTAGGTACAAAGATAAGATTTCATCTACCTTTTAAAATGCACATTTGGTCAAAAAACCATCATACAAGAAGCACAACCTACTCTATCTTCCACATCACCACCACATAAATGTAGTCTGGTCACCCTAGGACATAAGAAAGTGTAGGTTTACAACTTTGTGGTCCAGCTAAGTGATTCACCACCTTCAACACAAGCCTAAGAGGTCAAATATCTCATATTTGAGCAAACTATAATAGAAGAATAATATGATTTAATAGAATAAGTAGCTCATGTATAAAAATGATGAGTTGAAAAGGAGGATAAGAAATACCACAAGGAACAAGCTCAATAATAGTAAGTTTAACAAGTAAGCTGACAAGCCAAAGAAGCCAAGGTTACACAAAAGGCCCAAGATGTAGATGCTGATTGATAGAAGGATCTTTAGGTGAATAAGAAGACACAATAAGCTATCAATGCAGCCAAGAAAGAAAAAGTGGCATAAGATTAGAATAACAAAGAAGATGAGCTTGTTATAAAGGCTATGTCAAAAGAAGAAAAATAAAAATAGGATGCAGTGGCACAAGCAAAGTAGGTTAGGAAAGATGCCAAGCATGTATAGTAGTAAGTCGAGGAAGCTACAAAGAATAAAAAATAAGGAGAATATGAATTTATATGTAAATAATAGGCCCAAGTGCATGCACAATAAGAAAGTGAAACTAAAGCACAAGCATATGCATAAGTAATGAACAAGCCAAGGCTACTACTCTGGTAGAACAAAATAAAGAAGAAGAACATGCATAGAAGCTTTAGGCAAAAGAAGAACAAGTGAAACAAAAAATTTCACAAGAAGAGTTGAATAGGAAAGCAGAGGAGGAGTTCAAATAAAAATAGTATGAAGACATTTCATAACAATTCAAGCTTGTAATAGAGGCCATAACATAGAAACAATAGGTACCTAATTAACAGTAAGCTAAATTAGATTAGTTATAACAAGAAAAAGAACCAAATACAGCTCAAATAGGTCCACAACTTCTAGAATTACCCTTGGGAGGAATTTAGCTCTATGATGTCCCAAATATGGGTGCTTGGTGCAATACCTTCTCTCTCCCACTTTTGACCATGCCACAACCTGACCCTTCAATGAATTCAAGCACACTAGAATCACTCCCTCTCTAGAAAGAAGCATCATTGGATGTCTCCATACTACCATTGAAGAAACAACTAGAGGGCACACCAATATTTTAAGAGTCCATTATGTAGAAGGCCACCTCTCTAGAGCAATAAATGGATCAATATGTTTCTATGCAAAATTGCTTTCTACATTCAAAGAAGAAATAAGAAACTAAAGAAATGGTCAAGGCTAGAAGTACCTGATAAAGTCGTGCGCACCGAAATCAGACGTTGAAAGATTCTCCTCTTTTGCTGTGGAGGAATGACACCTGTGAAGAAAAGGCTAAAACACGGAAAAACGTTAGTCAAAGATATGGTGGGCTGTCAGGCGAACACCCGATCCCGGAAGTACGAAGACTCCCTAGAAGGATATCAACCCACTGATAAAAAAGCAGAATATTGGACGAAAGTAGATAATAATGATAGAAATAAATGACAAAAAATAAAAGTGCATACCTGATATGCAGCACTGTTCTGCACAGTCACTGGCGTCGGTCTCTGTGGTGCCGGCATCGGTTAGGGAAGGTGCTGACGTCGGTTAAGGTGCCATCGTCGGTCGGGGTAATGACCGGCGTCGGTAGGGGCAGGTTCTGGGAAAAGTCTGAACAGGTTCGAGACAGGGTCTGGGAGAGTCAGGACAGGGTCTAGGCAAGGTCTGAGAGAGTCGGGATAGGGTCAGGGATGTAAATGAGGGATGCTGGGTCTGAACAGAGTCGGGACAGGGTCTGAGAGAGTCGGGACAGGGTATGAGAGAGTCGGGACAAGGTATGAGAGAGTTCGGGGGTTTGAAGAATTGGGATGACAGAGCTGATAAATAATAACTAAGAAAGAAATAAAATAAACAGAATAATACTTACCTGCCAGAAGACACGATGAAAGCCATAGTTGGAGTCGGATTGAATGCAGATTGATTGATGCCGAGAGTGTTCATGCTGAGAGTGTTGATGCTGAGAGTGTTGATGTCGGAGTTCGCAGGTTGATGTCAGAATTCGCATGTTGGTTGCTTGGGTTCAGTTGATCAGTGTTTCGAATAGCGTTCAGGGGTCTGGTCTCGAATGGTTGGCGGAGGTTGATGAAGGCGAGAGACGGTTCCAGAGATGGTTCGTCAACCGTTTTGGGAAACCGAATGATAACTGGTAACGGATAACGGGAATGTGACCGACGTCGGTAGGATTGCCGACGTCGGCCGATAGGTGACTGACGTCGGTGACATCGGCCGGGTAAAGACCATCGTCGGCAGATGTATAATGGGGATAGAGTCTAGCTTTAGCTCTGTGCTCATTTTTACATGCTGCCAGGGTCAAGGTTGGTGGAACAAGTGATCGACAAGGGTTCAATAGGCGAAGAAGAATAAGACGAGGAATGACCAGGGGAGTCGACACGTTTTCGGTGTCTACATTTTGCCCCTTTTTGTCTTGTTGGTTGTTTTGGATGAACTGCAAGACAAAAATAGGAGTGAGTGCCCCAGGTGAAGGATAAGGTCGATTTCATCTTGTTGGTTGTTCGAATGAACTGCAAGACAAAAATAGGAAGCGAAATGCCCCGAGTAAGGATAAGGTATTCCCCCTCAAAGCAAGAGTCGAGGGAAGGGAACCGGGAATCGGGTGCTGGTTTGATAAAGAGTGGATGAAAAAGGGGTGAGGGTGAATGCTGCAAAAGTCGTGATTGCGCGTATACCACTGCACGAGATGGTCAGGCCAAAGTGTCGCAGGTCAAGGGTCGAGGAGTGCCAAAATTGAAGTAACCGGGCCCCAGCATTTAGTCGTCTACTGATCGGGTCACTCAATCTAAGCTGAAGCTCCAAATGGGTCGTCGCGTTCCAGGTATCCCAGGCTCAGGAAGTGCTCCTAGAAACACAAAAAAGTCACAAGTAGGGCGGATCAACCGGTGTGCGATCCTATACTTGTGAGGGTCCAAAAAAGGTCTGTGCACAATTTTGCTAACCAGTCATGAGGTAGCATACATGCAAAAACAACCAAGGCAACAACGTCTTGGAAGTGGTCAAGGTCAGAGGAGATAGGCATGATCTCCAATGGTTGGTGGTCGATGGATGGATGAATGGACGAAAGGATGCGGCCGAGCTAACCCCAGAAGACCCCATGTCAACTGAGTGCTGCCTACATAGCCCTGGTGATAGGGCCTCAGGCCGATGTAGTTCTCCCTAAAAGGGAGGAAGGGTCAGAGGGATGGATTGGTCTTGGTCAAAGTCGATGATTGGTCCTGGTCAAAGGTCTTGGTCAAAGTTGATGAAGTTGGTCGCGATAAGAGTCAAAGAAGAGAAGGTTTGTCCATCATAGAGACGAACAAACGGGGGTGGTCGAGCTAACCTCAGAAGATGTGGTATCTGAGTGCTGCCTACATAGCCCTGGTGATAGGGCCTCAGACCAATGTAGTTTAGACAAAGGGTCCGAGTGGTAGACAGGTGGTTAAAATAATTGATAGATTGGTCATGGTTATGATGAAACGATGAGGAAAAAAAGAAAAAAAAAGATGTCGCAGCCTTTTCCAAATGGTGTATTCTGCAACATTGGTTGATGGGTTTTTCATCCCTAGCAATATTCCATATTTGTGATGGATGTATGCTAAAAATGAATTGAGGTTTATTTATGCTTCAGCAAGTATTGGTTTATGCTGAACATAAATTGGGTCGAGTCAATAGTTTCCATGTGTATTGGTGTCCATAGAAACTAGGGTGAATAGGCTAGGTCATGTTGATGGTCTAAAAAGAGAGTTGAGCTGAGTCGATTGACAAGTGATGAAGGTGAATGTGACCAAAGTGTAGAGAAAAGATGGAAGGCGAATTGCTCTTTCATTGACAAGGACCAAAAAGATAGCATAGATAGGGGTTATGAGAACCAAGAGCCCCATTCATGCGTGACGTCATTGACCATAGTGATGTTAGAGCGGTAATCGAATCACTTAGACATTAAAGTGAGCTCAAAGTCCCTTGAGCAGGTGATAGGAGGAGGAAAGAGGGTAACCCATTTTAAGAGCAGAGATAACTATGTCCCTTTTTATAGGAGACCCTGAGACAACTACAAGCCAAGTCCATGACCCGTTTTTTTTTTTTTTTTTTTTTTTTTTTTTTTTTTTTTTTTTTTTGGTGCAGACTGATCAATGCGGGAAGCCTGCATAGATATGTCATTTGCTTGGTGGTCAGGTTGTGAAGCTGATCAATGCGGGAAGCTTATAAAATAATGCTGTTTATTGCCAGATTAGTCATAGCCATCCTTCGAGGGAGTGGTCTAGATTTTTGTTTAATAATGTTTGATAAGTTGGCCTAGCTGTCCTTCAAGGGATCAGTCTAGTAATACAGCAATGATAGTACAGCTGTCCTTCGAGGGAGCAGTCTGTCTTTTTGATTTTGATATTGATATAGTGACCATGGATATGTTTTGACATCTTGATTTGTTTTGATAGAAGTGTGAGTCATGGACAAGATTGTAGAAGTTCAAGGGCTCCCTTTTATTAGGACAAAGCATCCATATATCATAAAAGGGTTATAGGAATTGTTAAGAGGAATAGGGTTGAAAGGAAGTAGGATGAAGAGGACGGGGATTGCTCAAGGGATGAGCTCAAGTTAAGTGTCAAGTGGATGAATACTCGACTAGCAGTAGAACGGTCGCAGATGCAACACATTAAGAGGGCTCAGAGTCTGATAAGTCCCTAGTCCATACTTGTGCGTGATAAGGTCCAAGTCAATTAGGAGCAAACTTGCCCCATTTGCCTCTTTCCAGATTGGTCAGGTGTTGATTGATGAGTGGACGTGAAGTTGGTTGATATGGTTGTTGATTGGTCGAGACAGGTTGAATGTTTTGATAAAAGGTTGGTTGAATGTTTGGTTGAGATTTGGTCATTTGATAATTGGTCAATGGTTGGTCGAGGGTTGATTGGTTGGTATTTGGTCTTTGGTTGGGTTGAATGTTTGGTTGAGGTCGGGTTAAATGTTTGGTTGCTGGTCTGGTTGAGGCTAAGTTGACAGAGTGATTGATATGTGGTCGAGACTGTGTTGAAAAATTGGTCGAAGTTTGGATGAAGGTTGAATTCCCCTAGCGGCTAGGGAGAATGTTTGACGGATTGGTTAAGGTCGATTGAGGTTTAGTAGTAAGATGGACTGTGTTGATATTGAATAAAGGGGTTAAAGGCAGCGAAGGGACCCTAGTCTGTTGTGGGGATCCCGATTTAGATGACGAGGTTGGAGAGGTATGGGTCGGTGTTGATGATTTGTCAAAGGGGTGGTCAAGAGGATCCTTGATAAGAAAGGAATCCTTTTTCCGGTGGTGACGAATGACAGCTTTAAGAGCACAACAACACTCGGTGTCATGTCCTGGAGTGTGATGATAGTGGCAGAATTTAGAGTTGTCGAACCAAGATGGCCTTGATCCGAGAGTTGATGAGTGGGGTGGTGTCGAAGGTTTGTTGATGACGTGGTCGAAAAGGGAGGTATCATTCGCCAAACATTGGCGAATGGCGACCTTGAGGGCATGACAATGCTCCGTGTCATGCCCAGGTGTGCGATGATACGCACAAATGCAAGTGTCATCGAACCATGGTGGTTTTGGTCCGAGAGAGTGATATGGTCTAAGAGGCGGGAGATAAAGACGAGAGGACTGCAACAAGTGCTGTAAGAGCAAGGCATATGAACCTGCTAACGGTTCGGGATGTTTTATTGCAGTGAGGGTTGGTGACGTTGGTTTGGGAGGCGAAGGAGGCGTTGGTCGATGGTTTGAAGGAGGTATAAGTCTGACGGGTTGATAGAATAATGGAGGTGACTTACCTCTATGAAGTATGGGAGTGAGAAGCACTCCGAGTAAAGTAGACGGATGTGGGCCCAAGATTGAAGGTAATGACAAAGATAGGGGAGGAGGCCTCTGGTGTGGTTTAGTAGCCTTCTTTGGTTTGGGTTGAGGGCCACCTTTATGCGAGGCGAGATTAGAAGTGGGGCGAACACCAAGAGGTTTAATCTCTTCGGGCATGATGGACGCCTGCGTGGGTTTGGACTTAGATGTGGACAGTTTTTCTCTCAATGGAGAAGGGATTAAAGGTGTGGTCTCTTTAAGTGGAAAGAGCTCTAGAGTAGTCATGGCTTCTGTGTGTGGTTGGGGAGTCAAAAAGGTATGATCATCTATGGATGATAATAAGGATGAAGGTGAGGTAGCTGGTGTTGATGTGGTCAAAGCGTCCTCCAATATGGGAGAAGTCGCTGGAGGACAAGTGGGAGAAGAAAGTTCTTCGCCATGTGGAGGAGGTATAGGGGAAGAAAGGTCTTCCACCTGTGAAAGCGGTTAGTCAGGGATAAGAGAAAAGATAGTGTCGACCGTGTGTATATCATGGTCTTGAGGGTCATTGATCATGGTTTGGACATTGTTTTGAGTATGCGGGTGATTAGAAAAGGGTTGCTTGAAGATGTCAAGGTTTTGGTTAGGCGGTGCGTTTGGGTTATCTAAAATAAGATTCCCCTTGTCTAGCATGTCCTGGACGATGTTTTTGAAAGTTTGACAGTGATCCGTGTCATGGCCTTTGACACGGTGATAGTTGCAAAAGTGATTCTCCCTGTACCATGCAGGGATAGGTGTTGAGGGGTCGAATTGATGTGGTCAGATTGGAGGGAGATTGAGGACCCCCTGCTTGACGAGTTTATCCAAGACAGAGGCATATGACTCCCTAATTGGAGTGAATTGACGCTGTATGGATTGACGTTGAAAATGTTTATTGATGTAGTCTAATGTTGAAGATGTTGGTCGGTTGGTTATTGTTGAAGATGATGGTCTAAAGATGACAGTGTTTGCCAACTCCTTGGATTGAGAGTGGGCAGAAGAAGGTCTGGAAGAAGAATGGTCATTGGTTCTTGTGTTAGTGTTACACAATTTGACCTTATCTTCTTCAATGGCGCGGAGTTCAAGCTTTCGGGCCATGGTGAAGGCCTCGTCGAAAGTGTGGAATGTCTGAACCCGTAAGGTGGACAAGATGTGACTGACACATGCTCGGGAAAAGAGCTCAATGAGCTCGGGTTGAGGCAAGGAGAAGGAGAGCTGGTTGATCAAGCTTCTCCAACGGGTGACAAAATTGGTTATTGATTCGTCGTCAAATTGCCTGATGGAGTAAAGGTCTGTGATCGAAACTTGTTTGGTGATATTGATAGAAAAATGGTTAACGAATAGTTGGGCGAGTTGAATGAATGAAAAGATAGAATGTCTGGCAAGAGAACTATACCAGTTAAGGGTAGGGCCAGAAAGAGACATAGGAAACGTGCGTAGAAGTAACGCATCATCGTGGGCGATAGGATAACAGGCATGTCTAAATGCCCGTAGATGTTGTTGTGGGTCTTCCTTACTCTGAAAGTGAGTAAATTTAGGAAGCTCCCAATGGTTGGGGTATGGTCGGATAGGGACAGAATGGTGGATGGGCTCGTTGTAAATCTGGTCATATGAAGAGACATTACTTGAACTAGAGATAGAAGCTTCGAGACTGGACATTTTATCCATCAGCATCTTGATGACGTCTGCTGACAGATTGGCAGGTTGAGCGCCCCCTAGGTTGTAAGGCGCTTGAAAGAGGCTAGAAGAGGCGTACGACGTAGTCGGTTGTACAATGTACGGATGACTAGTCGCAGGGGCAGAAGTAGAGGTTAAGGGTGGTTGCGTTATGAAGGTAGAAGGCATAAGCTAACTAGATACCGCCAAAGGAGGTTGTGTGATGGCATTGACAAAGGGTGAGGTAGGCACTCCTGCATACATAGGCGCAAGAGTATGTGGGGTCGAGACAATCAAGTTCTGGTATGATGTAGAACTTGGTTGAATTGCAGGTGGTTGAGGGGGTAACGAAACCCCGGTGGAGGTTGGTCTAAAAATAGATGAGGAGGCCGAACTTTGCGTATAGGCCATGGTCAGGTTAATGGTTGAGGTGAAAGGTTGAGTCGTAAAAGGTTGGGTGGCGAACGGTGTTGATGTCGTCGCCACGTCGCCCGAAAGGTCCCGCATTGGTTTTCTCGTGAGATAGTTTTGGAGGGCTGCGGTATTGAGGTCCAAGAATCTTGCAAAATCTTGGTCCCCTTCTGGGATGATAGGCGTCTGGGTTGGAGATAGTCTAGTAGGAATTCTTTCGGTCTTCGAGTAGAACTCCATTATATGATTGTTTATAGACGGGGTAGGTGAAAGCGATTGATGGCTAGTGTGGTCAAGAAGAGCCTTGGTTTGACTATGTTTCAGAACCATTCAAGGCAAGAAAGAACGTCCTCACAAGCTCAAACAAGCAGATAAGAACTAAAAAAAAGATGAAGACACAAGCAGATCCTAAAACCCTAGAAGTAAATTTTTAGGATTATAGTGGCTTATGCCTTAGAATGTGTGTAGAGGAAGGTTGGTTTTATGAGTCGGGTCCTAGAAGAAGCAGTCTATGGATGGTTTCGGGTTTTGTTATGGTGCTCAAGAAGTCTGTGTTAGGGTCTGGTACGCGGCCTGGTGCTAAGGAGCAAGCTCCCCTCACTTCACGATTCTAGTGGTTAGCTGGTCTCGCTTAGCCAAGATATACCTCGCCTAGAGATTAGACTCTGCCAGAGAACGGAGTGGGCTTCCCCCTTGGTGATGAAATCCAAGTAGGGTCACCGGGACGGGTAAGGTATCTGCTGGGGGATGAAATCCCAGTCGGGCCTTGTCTCAGGTAAGTTTTATGTTTGTTTTGTGCAGGTGGTCTGGTCGTGTAACATCAAGTGATCTAGATTAATTCAATATGCGGTTTAATTACTATGTGTGGTCTAAAAGATGCAGGCAAACAGAAATGAATGCAAAGTGTTTTAATGTCCAAGTCGAAATGTTTGTTCGTATGAAGACGAATGGAGAAAGAGTCGAAGAATATGAGTTTTAACTAGTCTAGAAGTGTAAGAAAGAAAGAAATGTTCGTTTTAGTTCTGCTTATGATGTCGTTTAAGAAGAGACGAAAGGAGGCGAAAAGGAAGAAACCTAATGCACCTAAATGAACGAAAGAAAGAAAGAACCCAAGGAGGACCTAGGGTCCCACCGGGCGTGCCAGAATGTTTCTATGCAAAATTGCTTTCTACATTCAAAGAAGAAATAAGAAACTAAAGAAATGGTCAAGGCTAGAAGTACCTGATAAAGTCGTGCGCACCGAAATCAGACGTTGAAATATTCTCCTCTTTTGCTGTGGAGGAATGACACCTGCGAAGAAAAGGCTAAAACACGGAAAAATGTTAGTCAAAGATATGGTGGGCTGTCAGGCGAACGCCCGATCCCGAAAGTAAAAAGACTCCCTAGAAGGATATCAACCCACTGATAAAAAAGCAAAATATTGGATGAAAGTAGATAATAATGACAGAAAATAAAAGTGCGTACCTGATATGCAGCACTGTTCTGCACAGTCACCGGCGTCGGTCTCTGTGGTGCCAGCGTCAGTCTCTGTGGTGCCGGCGTCAGTTAGGGAAGGTGCCGACGTTGGTTAAGGTGCTGTCATCGGTTGGGGTAATGACCAGCGTCGGTAGGGGCAGGTTCTGGGAAAAGTCTGAACAGGTTCGGGACAGGGTCTGGGAGAGTCGGGACAGGGTCTGGGCAAGGTCTGAGAGAGTCGGGACAGGGTCATGGATGTAAATGAGGGATGCTGGGTCTGAACAGAGTCGGGACAGGGTCTGAGAGAGTCAGGACAGGGTATGAGAGAGTCGGGACAAGGTATGAGAGAGTCTGAGGGTTTGAAGAATCAGGATGACAGAACTGATAAATAATAACTAAGAAAGAAATAAAATAAACAGAATAATACTTACCTGCCAGAAGACGTGATGAAAGCCATAGTTGGAGTCGGATTGAATGCAGATTGATTGATGCTGAGAGTGTTGATGCTGAGAGTGTTGATGTCGGAGTTCGCAGGTTGATGTCGGAATTCGCAGGTTGGTTTCTCGGGTTTGGTTGATCAGCGTTTCGAATAGCGTTCGGGGGTCTGGTCTCGAATGGTTGGCGGAGGTTGATGAAGGTGAGAGACGGTTCCAGAGATGGTTCGTCAACCGTTTTAGGAAACCGAATGATAACTGGTAACGGATAACGGGAATGTGACTGACGTCGGCAGGATTGCCGACGTCGGCCGATAGGTGACCGACGTCGGCGACATCGGCCAGGTAAAGACCGTCGTCGGCAGATGTATAATGGGGATAGAGTCTAGCTTTAGCTCTGTGCTCATTTTTACATGCTGCCAGGGTCAAGGTTGGTGGAACAAGTGATCGACAAGGGTTCAATAGGCGAAGAAGAATAAGACGAGGAATGACCAGGGGAGTCGACACGTTTTTGGTGTCTACACAATACAAGGCTAAGAATGTCAATTTGAAGGCTTACCTTTATGAATCTACCAAGATTATCTAGGATGCCTATCTTGATTTGGTAACCTGAGTAATTGGGGACCAAGTCATGCCTGACCACCATAGACTCAAGACTCTAGTCTCTAAGTTAACCAAGGACTAGTGTGTAGCCTAGAAATTGTATACAATTAGCACATTGGGACAAGATGTTAAAATTGAGGATATGAATCTTATCAATTTGTTGTAGAAGTATTAAGGCATGTTAGACACTATTTAACTGTAAGCATAATAGGTCACATCTAGCTTATTAGATTGTAATTAGTAACTAGATAGTTCTCTAGCTAGTTCTAGCATAGACTTTAACACAACTGACACCACCAAGTCAACCATGGTCAACCACACTACCATTAGGGAAGAGAAAGATGGATTACTCTAAGAGTTGTTCAATGCTAAGGATAACATGCATGATAACCTACTTAAATGGTAGAGTCAATTTTTGTGTAGCTATTTTTCCAACCTCTAATCTCAACATCATGAAAATAAGATAGAGTAATTAAGTGACAAGATTCAAACAAGGGTCACCAACACCAAAGCATCCATGAGCATAATTGATGACAGAGATCTCAAGTAGATCATTGGTTATCATGCTTTATTGCACACCCTATTGTATATGATCTAAGAAGTCATGTTAGAATGGCATGCCTATAAGAATGATCTAACTCCCTTTTCTAGTGAAGTTACCCATATTATCAACACACATTCATATAATCCACCTTTAAATCTTTGATAGATCATTTCTCAATGCAAGAATGTATAGTCCAAGTCCAAGGAATCTTCTAGTATGACATTTTTTGCATCTATGCCACCTCCATCAAGTTAAGTATTATATAGAGTACAAATTTTAAATAGTTTTATATAAACATTTTGTATAAGGGATGATTTAATAAGATAAGTGGGGATAGGTTGGTTGAAAACCCATAAAGGGTGGCCACCTAGTTATGCCAACCTATTGAAAACCCATAAAGGGTGGTAGGTTGGTATACTACTTAATTTAAAACCTAAAAGGGTGTCTAAATAGTATGAAAGAGGTGAAAGATGGAAATGTCACCTTTAACGATTACTACAATTACTATTGATATAAGCACTTCTTCAACCTCTACTCACTTGTGCAATTTTAGAGATCCTATGATGTTGTATCTGGATGAGATAACATTTTAAGTTTGGGAAAGTGTTAGGAGAATAATTTAGATTGTAAACATGTGTAATATATTTATTTAATATTCATTTATTATGTACTCATTTTATCATGTACAAGTCTATTTTTTATATCTCCATGACTTATAATAGGTTAGAATATGAACATACTCCACTTTTTGTGCCAAGTATGACAAGAAGAAGATTAGTCATATATTGGAAACATCCATATATATTTTTAATTGTAAGAAGAATAGAGTTTCATTTTTGAAGAGATCAATAGAGACTTATTTGGTTATTTTTACATGTGTGATTTCTTACTTTGTTCCTTATGTACATTCTCATATATAATTTTTTATTACTTTTAATCTAATTTAATCTGACTACTCATATTTATATTAATGAATCACTAGTTTTTCTTACTTCCTACTTAACATATGATAATTCCCATTTACTATGAAACTATTATCCAACCTCTTGTATAAATATGATACACTATTTTATGCACTAAATTATATCTTAGCTATCCTTATTCTTAGCATATTTTGATGCTTCAAGAACATCTGCTACTAATACTAAACATATGATGGGAGCATGAGAGCTATAATGGATGAGTGGTTATATTTGGTTCACATGACAATGATAGCCTTTGGAGAGGGAAAGAAGAAGATATTGACCTAGTTCAAAGAGTTTAATATTTCTATGTTATTCTACCTAGATGGGACCTTGTTTGACCAAAGGGAATTTAGAATCCACTTGGGTCAGTTTAACCAGGTTATGAAGGAGAGAGTGACCAAGGCAAACTAGGAAGGGCCTAGGTAGTGATATATTTATCAACTCAATCCACAATGATCATCAACTAGGTCTATGAAGTCCAAAAATGAATGGAGGTACCCTTCCAAATATCCTAGAGACTATTAGCTCAAGTAGAGGTAATATTTAGGGATCCCCCAATGAATGTGTCTAAGTTAGACAAGGAGTTTGACCTCATGGAAATCATGTTGGAAGATAGGAGTGATTAGTCAAATTAGTTAAGAACTAATCCATCTTAGCTGCCTCCTCATGTTAAATAGTAGTCCCCCATAGATCTATTATAGATTTATAGGGATTATTTTGTTTGAATTTTGAAATATAGTTGTAACCATAATGAGTGGCCATTATGGACCAAGATGGGATAATCATGATTTTTAGAGGTGAACCCCATCATTTTATATATAAATAAGAGCTTCATTGTATTATAGGGTCAACTAAAATTGCTTAAAAATGTTGTCAAATTATAGCCAAGATTTCACCTGTGTTTCTTTCATCACTCTAGATCATAAAATCAGCATGGATTGATTATTGTAACACCATTTACTCTTTTAATGAATACAATCTCTATTTTTTATATAAGAGGACTTGTTTTGTATTTCAATATTATTAATCTTCATGTTTGAATGATCATCAATACTAGGTTAATTAGATTAATAATTTTCTACTTTATATATGCCATGGTTATGATGTGCTTAGCCATTATAATCACTGTGTGAGTTATTTTGCTTCCCTTTAGTAGTGTTGATAATTTATGTGTTAATATACAAATTATCATATGATGTTTATGTGTTTTATAAATTAAACACCTAGTACTCATCATTAATGAGAGATCACATTGAAGGAATACTCCTAATTCTCTCATACTCTCCCCACTATATGTTCTTAGATGTAGAACTCTAGTGAATATTGGTCTACAATGGTATAATTATGGCAACGTCACTTGGTTCAATGACCAACACATTGAGTTCATTCTATACTTGTAGGATCCCATTCTTTACCTTACCCTTCCCTCTATTTTGTATTTATTTCATAGAATTTAAATAGCCTTTCCCCTTATGTTTAGAAATAATAAGCCAAACACTCAAATTCTCATAAATATCTTTGACCTATGTGTAATACATTGGATTAAACTTTTAGTGGTGATAGTGCATCTCTTGGATACTATTCACACATACTCAATTTGTGAAGTCTAATACCCATAGGCATGCCTTGGGTTGATCCCAAATAAGTCTTAAAATAGAGGATAAATGTTTTTAGTTACCTCCACCTTCCCCTTTTATGGAATTCCCAACCTCATGGGCATCTCATGAGAAGGAGCAAATTAGAGTGAAAAATAAATGGCACTAGAAGGAGGGCCTATTAAAAAACTTCATGTTTATTATTGATTCATTTTATAAATATGTTAAGTTTGGTTTAATGGTAATAATGTGCTAACTATTGTTTGATTGTGAAGCATTATGGAGACTAGTTCACCTATTACTAGGGCTAGGTCCTATGAAGGTAGATTGTTAATTCCCCCTGATCTTCCATATAAAATCTAGGTCTATCCAACCTAGACCTATCATGATTCATATCAGTTCATCCCCATAACCTATTCTAAAATTTTATCCCAAGATGGCTTGGTTAGCTAGCTCAACCATTAACATCCTGAGATTCATCCATGATTTACCCAAGAATTGTGAGAGATATTTCCCTTATTTTACCCCTAGTGTGGGATGAACTATGGAGGAACACATAACATCCTATAAGATTAACCTAAGACTTCTATATTTAGAACATGAAGATGTTGAATGTAGTATTTTCTCCTTTACCCTAATAGACTCTACTTATAATTGGTTCTTAAACCTTTGCAAAGACTCTATCCTGAGTTAAGACCATTTAAGTTATACTTTACTCACCCAATTTGGGAAAGTGATAGACCCTATTGTCTTATACCAACAATTTTATTACATTAATAAGGAGCCTAATGGTCCCATTAGGAACATTAATGCTAGGTTTTACAAAATATATATATGTGTAATTGTGCTATCAATCCAATCCTCAACTAGAACTTTAAATGTATAAAAACACATTATACCCTTAGACAACCATGTTATTATGGAGATACACAACTATAATAAACCTATCCTCAGCTTATGCAAGGGTTATGAAAGTGGATAGGAAAATAAACTCTTAGGGTCACAAAATAACCCCATATCTTATTATTATACCATAGATGCCTACATTAAATTTATTGCCCAATACTAACTAGAATGCACCTATTCCTCAATCACTCCCTATAACACATAAAATATTGATGGATCATCTCACTTTAAACCAATATTTTTGTTTCCTAAACCTAGGGAGACAAGAACTAATTCCATTCACTCAACATAAAATGACATTAAGTATGGCTAAAAATACCCAAACCACACCTCAAGAGCCCACTAAGATTGGACTAGATACCATTTAATGGATGGTAAAAAAACTCAATAATGACTTATTAAGACTGTAGAGATAGGTGAGTAACTCTAATTTAGAAATATGTGAAAAAAATTCACATATCAAAGACCAAATAGGATATATAACCATCCTCACAACCCCCTAACACCTTTACCCAATAGGTTTCTTGAGATCAATATCTTTGATATAGCCTTACCTAATTGGTGTCAAGTATATAACACAATAGAACATGGGGAATTAGACTGTATGAAGTTTTGTTCTACTTTTGAGATCTTAAAAATAGATATGGAAGAATAAGAGGTGGTATCCAATCATCCAAAATCCTCTAACTCAAGTAAATCTCTTAGTACAACTATGGTGTTAGAAACCATGGATTTCCTTAGGCAAAAAGAAAATGGGCCAAGGGAGGGTATTAGTTAGGTGTAAGAATTTTATCAATTCTAAAGGAGAAACTAATACTTTAGTAATGGTAACAAAAATAACCCCTTACTACCTCAATACCCCTGAGTAATAGTTCAACCCCACCAAACCAAAATTCTAGGAATGATCCCCCACCTCTAATACCTCAAGAACTTAAGGAACCTATGGATAACACATTAGTATAAATTAAAAAAGGATAAAACATAGTTGAGGATATGAAAATTATCAAGGCTAATATTTCCCTTCATCATCTTTCTTAGATCATCGAGCAACGTGATCTCCTACTAAGGTCTTTAACCCAAAAACTAACCTCATAGGCTAGCTAAAATTGAGAGTAGCACACACTAATGTGCTCATTCAAAAGAATAATATGGATGTCCCCCACTTAATTTTAACCATATAGTTATTTATAAATAATTTAAATAACTACTTAGTAGATTCAGGATCCTCAACCAATGTGATACCACTTGACATATGTGAGAAACTTGGTTTAGCCCCTATAAAGTCAAACAAGGTAGTAGTCTAGCTAGACAAGTTAGAGGTGAAAGTGATAGGTAAGTTTTTAAACATCAACATCTAGTTGGAATCCAATCCAAAGATTTAACACTTTATATACATCTAAGTGGTGGATATCCTAGAAGCCTATGACATGCTCCTAAGAAGAGATTAGTCCAAATCCTTGAATGGGTATATAGACATAGATTTCTCCCATATGTAGTTTTCATGGAGAGAAGTAAATAAACAAATAAGGGTAGATAAATAACCATGCATGAAGTATATGATAATTAAATATAATGCCATTAATGTGAAGAAAAATGTGGTTTCCTCAGACCTAGGCATCTACACATTGAGTACTAAACCTCCCAAAAACCAAACTAGTCATAACCCAGGTCTACTTGTCCTATGGTCTCTTTATATAGATGGATTTCAATCCAAATAAAGTAGTGGATTTTATGTTGTTCTTATAAAACCTTTAGGTAGTAAACATATAACATCATATAGGTTATGATTTCCTTGCATGAATAACTTGGTGAAATATCTAATCTTGGTATTACAATTTACATTAAGACATGAGGAAAGTAAACTAAAAATACTCAATGAATTTGAATTGGTGGTTGACTAAATCAAAACTAAGTTTCAATGAAAAGTATCATACCTCATAAGGTATAAGCAATAATCTTGGGACCTAATCAAAATATTCAATACATTCAATATAATCCTTATTCCCTGAGAGAAAAACCAAGAATTTGACTCACTAGCATTGGTGGTAGTGAACCTAACACTAGGTTTCAGGAGTCCTCTGTGGAACTTGTCCCATGTCTTTCTATCCTAGAAAATGTGACTAACTTCCAAGTCTTCAAGGATGACCAATAAATCATCCAATTTCTTGGAAATGAGGGGATATTCGAGGCCCAAACCATAGATGATAAATATAGAGATAACCCTAGGAATGAGTTGGATAATCCTTAATATTCATGGGAATCATATCCAAAATTATATGATATCCTTTGAAAGAATATTTTATGAGTTAGACCCCACCTTCTAGGATAAAAACCCCAAGTTTAAATATAAAAAGTGCTAACTCATTAATATTATCCCTACAGAGAATCCCTACATGGTTACTATGGGTCTAGATTTGATGGACCATGAATTAGAGTAGTTATGGAAGTTACTAATGAGACATAAAGAAGTTATTGTGTAGGATTATAGAGACCTTAAGGTTTTTGACATGAGAGTAATCACTCATATTGCCCCATTAAAACATATCCAAAATCCCTTTAGGTAAAGTCAAAGGCTAAACCCAATCATGGAGCCCTTGATACATAAATAATTCCATAAATTACTCTTGGCAAGGATATTTTTCTTGGTCCACCACTCCACCTGGGTGTCTAACCTAGTCCTGATGTAAAATAAGAATGGATAAATATTCTTATGTGTGTACTTATAAAACTTGAATCGGGCCTCAAATAAAGATAACTACCCCTTTCCCTCCCTAGATGAGGTCATCCAAATGGTGAGTGGGTCTCAAATGATGTCCTTCTTGTATGTATTCTTGGGATAAAACAAAGTATTGATCAACTATGGAGATATATCTAAGACAAATTTCACCACTAAGTAGGGAACATTCACTTGTAAATGGATGCCTTTTAGGTTAATCAATACTGGTGCAACTTTCTAAAGGGAAATGGACCTTAATTTTAAGGGACTAATAGATAAGTGTATAATAAGGTATATGTATGATTTGATTGTGTTTTTAAAATAGAAGCTAGACTAGTGCACCACTTAGAAAGGGTATTTGAAAGATGTAGAAGTTATTGAATTTACTTAAACCCAAAGAAGAGTGTGTTTAGTGTCATCGAAGGTAAGCTTATCAATCAAATTATCACAAAATAAGGTATTACTATTAACCCAAAAAATATGGATGTAATTTATAAATTAAATTTACCTAATAACAAGAAGAACTAAAATATTTCTTTGGTAAAATCAAATTTGTGCATAAATTTATTTTTAGATTTGATGAAATAATGAATCCATTAAATGTAATTTTGAAATAATATGCTAAAGTGGAGAGGCACATAGAATGAAAAAAATATTTCCAAGATATAAAATGTGATATCATGCAAGCCCTAGTCCTCATCATCCTGGACTATATGTAGGGCTTATGTGTTCATATTTTTCTTTTCATGTCATCTACATGGGATCCCAATAATTTAAGGGCTATTGAAGGGTTATATTTAATATAAATAAATATAAATAAGTGGTATAATGGGTGTTTTCATTTTATGAAAAATCATCTTGAAGGTGAACTTGTCTAAGCTTGCAAAGGAGCTTTTTGACTAGTTTTGATTTTTTGGACTCATAGGTCCATAAAATAGCCTAAAAATGATTGTAAAACACATATAATGAATATAAGACTCATTATGGATCTTGAACAATCTATTTTTTATAATAATATGGCATGTTTGGGTGCCTAAGAGGCTCAAAATTGCTTATTTTTGAAGGTCTTCAAAGATAGAAAAGGTCTAAAGCCATACAAGAGTTATAATGGGACCTAAAGCATCATTATATAGAATTTTTAGATATTAAAAAGAGTTTATATCATGTTTTATTGAGCTAAAGGGTCAAAAACCTAGTTTTTTGACATATTTATGTAATGTTATAGGTTTAATGGTGATTTTCACAATTATTGTTGGTATTTAAGGTTTTCCAAACCTTCATTTTCTTCATCATACACATGCTAGAGATGCCTAAAAGTCTTTTGTAGGTCCAAATGTGGTATTTAGGGTGCCAAATGACTTTGGGATTAGTTTTTAGGGAAAATAGTTTGGATCATTCCCACCTTCAAGGAGGAGGTATGAGTAGGAATGATCCTACTGAACTAGCTATTCTAGGGCCAAGACTACCAACATGTCAATAAGTTATGGGTGCCTCTCTTACACATGATCCTAACATGCTCAAACATTTCAAGCATGGGAGGATTTATCAAATTCAACTTAATCCATTCTATCATAGATGCCTAAGATGGGGGAAACTTATACATAATGAGCTACCTACTGTATGTGGTATGTAGGATGATCTCATTCAAGCCTTCAACCTTTCCTGCATGGGTTCCCATGGGCTCAATAATCCACATGGTATTCTATAAGATGTATGGCCATCAGTTCCACTATCATGTTTGAGACATTTGTGAGAAATTCTACCAAGTGGTCTACCTAGCCATAATTGAAGATATGATGCCCTAACTGTCAAAGGCAGTCTAGGATTCTATCACAACCATTAAATACTACTAGTTATACAAGGACAAAACTATGATCTAGATCATGGGTTTCCTTAAGGACCCCCTTTGATTTCCATATTACATTCTTAACTTCTTAGCAAAACAAGAGATGACCTATAAACTAGTGGAAGGCATCTTTAGATTCTACATACAATGTTAGTAGAAGGTGTTCCCACAACTCCTAATCACCATATGATACCATGTATATAATACCTTCCCCTCAATACAAAATATGGTGGTCAAGTGAGACTACTTCACTCTTTTAAAGTGAAATTTCTAGTAATGGGACCCTAAAGGGGTAATCTAAGCTTATTTTGACATGGTACTCAACCCATATCAACATTAAATATGGCCATTAGGTAAAGATGATGGTTTTTACCTAAATACCACCAATGATTAGGACATGTTATCTTAGATAGTGGCCAAGAAGAACAAGAAGGGAAAGAATGCTCAAGAAGGCCCCTCTATAACTCCTCTATATTCTACTTAGTATATAAAGTACCCAAATCTTATAGATCTAGATATATCTCAAAGGATCCTACAAGGCATCCCACCACCTTCTCCTCCTTGAGCTCCAAGTCTAGCTCCACTTTTACCTCCAGTCACTCCTCATACCTCAGCTCATGTCATGCCTCCTCCATTAAATCCTCATGATTTGTTTCCTCCTTTTCATCCCCTAGTTTCTCCTCATGCTTTGCCTTTACTTTCACCTCCTCCAATAACTCCAGTAGCTAAGCTATGGAAGAGCTAGTTTGAGATTACACAACACTAGGAATTAAAAGAACAAACCACTCAACCACTATTACCTCATCCCCAAGGCACACAACCCCTTAAATTTGATGTGGTTGGAAGCCCAAGAGTGAACTCAGCATGAGGTTACAAAAAATAACCCATCTAGGTTCCCCTTATATGCAATGGGAAATGTAACATATCTACAAATCAATTCTAGCTCAGAGAAAATAGATCTTACATACACTTTCAATTGGAGATGCATTAGATAATCAGGATCATCACCAATATGGATTTGTTAGACCTAATAAAGGAATCTCTTACCATAATAATATTACTAAGGAGGGTTTCAAAGCCTTTATTCAAGCAAAACTACATAATAACCCTAAATAGGTCCTATGTTTTCATATTCACTAAACTAATAAAAAATAAGCCAAAATCTAATCTAGTGCTCACTAAAGATTGTGGCATAAAGTGGGGGTAATAAATATTAAAATTAAACATGCATATAATACATGTACTCACATCAATGTATATGAAATCATAATTCATGGAAGATAAGTTCAAATGCATATATATATATACTCTTACAAAGGAGGATCAAAGTTAGGAATACTTACCTTTGAAGATGAACTCGTTGAGCCTCAATCTCTCCCTTGGCCAATGTGCTTTGCAAGAGGTTATTATGGTATATAAATATGACAAGAATAAATCATATCTAGTCTACACAACCTATCAATGCATCCAAAAGATAAGATCTATATATTCAAAGAAAGTATGAAACCCTAATCTTTCTCTTCAAGTAGAATGGTAGATAAGTAGATGCACAATATATCTTACTTCTTCTCTTCTATTATAAATGGTGAAATTATTGCATTTATATTGGTAGATCTGACTCTAAACCCTTCCAAAATTTTTAATCAACAAGGTTAACCCTGTTGACCTAGTATCGTAATTGACCAAAAACTCACTAGGTCATGGACTAGGTTGGCCAAGGGCTAACCTAGACCCTTAATAAGTTTTTTCAATAAGAATACAAGGTTGACATATCCATCATAGTCATGTAAACTATTAAAAAAGGGTTTAGGTTAGGGAAAGAAATAATGAAGGTGGAAAATGACTAGATGTGTGTGCAAAATAGGAGGAAAATCTTAGGAGAATGGTTTTTAGGAGACAAGTGTGTAGATATCAAGAGGCAGAAGGGATAACAACCTTATGAAGCACCAATGGTATGCCCACCCCTTTTTCAATGCACCCTTTAAGGCGTGCACTTAGAGAGATTGAGACTTGACAGGTTCTTAAAAGATAAAGAGCATTAATAATTGATAAAATTGGGAAACTATTATGTCACATAAGTACAATAGGGGATGGTACTTCAGGAAAAGAACAATTCTAACACATAATGTTGATGCTAAGTAAAGTGTAGTAAGGAACAAATAATATAAATGCAAGGATGAAATTGAAAAACACATACCTTTATTTACCTTAGTGTTGTAGATAAAGAGGGATATGTGAGAGATGTGAAGGTGTCCAACATGAGGAACATTAGGGAAACTTGTAAAAATTACTAAAAAAGAGTGAAAAAACAAAAAAATTTAAACATATGCATATAATATTTAGAAATATTCTCTTTGACATCAAGATTTAGAACTTTTTACGGTTTGAAAAAATAGTAATTAGAAACAAAGATATGATCAAAATAAGGAATCTGATAGTAAATGTTTGAAGGGTAAATAATTTTGAATAGTAAATATAAATAGGGTGAAAAAGAATTAATTTGTTATTATTTACTATTCTAATAGAAATAGAGCTCTGAGAGACCTAGTGAGGGTCTAGAGAGCCAAGATGGTGAGGAGATAATAGCTAAGATGGGGAGGATGCATAACATCTGTAACAAGTGTAGCATAGGTAAATAATTGAGAATTTTAATTTTTTTTAGTATTTTTATTTGAAATTGAGTGTTTTATAGAAATTTGACTATTAGGCAGAATCTAGATATTGAAATGAACCCTAGGAAATTTTTAGTAACATGTTGGATAAAATTGGCTTACATACAAAAAAATTGCTTGGATGGATTAGGGCACTCTCTTAAACCTTTTAGTAACCTTCTACCCTGATGAATAGTCCCTTTGTTGTCCTAAATTGATGATGTAGTGTAGTATTCTGGGAGGTCCTGGTGTGGTGTGAGAAGTTAAATAGAGTTCTAGTTGAGTGAGTAATCCAATGGTGGAAGAAGGAGACAAACCTCATGACCCTACCACATGTCACTTGTAAGCTTTTGAAACATTTTAAACAAGTTTTAAGGTGACTTTGGTGATTTTGAGGAAAAGGCCTAGAAATATGTCTAGAACTAAAAGTGAAGGATCTAGGAGGTTTCCATGGTTTTTTATCATTCAAGGGAATGAGGGATGTTTACACAAAGTCTTAGATATTCTAACAAGCCAAAAATAAGGCTTAGAGAAGCTATTATGCCCAAAAGAACCCCAAAAGTGCATTAGATGACTTAAGTGTCCTCAAAATAGAAATTTCAAGTGAAAAGGTGATTTTTTTAGGAATTCAAATTGGTTTTGACCTATTCCCACCTCCATATGGATATTTTTACCCTTTTTAACATACTTAAGGTCATTTAATATCATTTGGAGTAGAGGAGAGGAGTTTGGGAGCAAAAGGATGCATTTTGGATCTTTATAAAAATAGGTTTTTGGAGAATTTTATTTATGTAGGGGATAAAATATTTTATTCAAGCATCCATGGTGTCCATAATATCTCCTCATAGGCCTTTCAAATCATATTATAGCATGAGAACCAATATAGGTAAGAAAAACCTATTAGCTAAAAACTAGGCATGAAATAGGTTTTTTGCCATTAATGGAGGCCCAAGTATTTCAAAAGGTTTAAAAAGGAAGGAAAGGTAATTAAGAATATACAAAATATTTCCCAAGTTTTATATTTCATAGTCAAACTTCTAGCTCTTCATGCTAAGGAAAAATCATTTTGGGTAGTTTGGGATAGCTCTAAGAGAGCCTTAAGTTTTCACTTGGTATGGTCAAAGGAGAGAGAGTTGGGAAATAATATTTTAGAAAGTGATAGAGAACCTAATGAAATTACACTTTTATTCGTTTATGTTATGTTTCATTTCCCCATCTTTATGAAAAATTGCTAACAGCTCAAGGGTGTTTAGATGGCCTACTCATCCAAACAGGGTCCAAGTTTTCCCTTGTTTATTCACTTCATAATTTAATGAGAATTAATGGTTTTAGGGTTGTTTCTCTAGGGTCAAATAATATCTATTAAAATTAGTTTCATTAGATAACTCCTTTTAGGAAGATACTTATGCAATAAAACTTGTTTTCTTTGTTATCATTGTGAAATGGCCATTTGATTAGTTTTAGAGTATAACCTATTTTTAAAGGATAATTTACATCATACTTCTTATTATAAATAAAAAATATTAAATTTATCTTTCTCCTTAATCCTCAATGGTTCATCAAAGCCTTGGCAGGCTAAACAACCATTTCTTGCATTTCCATACACATTCAATTGAGTGAGGTATGTGAGGTCCTAAATATGTTTCATAGAGATGTTAGGAAAATTTAAAATGAGATTAAACACATTTTTTTCCATGTTAAAACAATAAATATCCCTTTAAATGATAAAATATGGATTGTGATAGCTAATTCCTCTACATACAAAGTCATCTGTGATTAATGAGCATATACAGGTGGCTCATATAGAGATATAAGGGTTGGCACATAGGAGATTGGATGTGTTTATATACCTTAATAAAGTTTATATATTTTAATTATGGAATTATAGAAATTATTATCCATTAGATAGCCAATCAAGTTAGAAGAAACCATCTTCAAAGTTGAATGACTGTGTTAGGGACAATTTCCCTAAAACACAAAAATAGAGGCATGAACACCTTTTGTGGATGCCAAATGATGATGTTTCATGGGGTTTTGATCATTCAAAATTCATTTATATTATATCCCTATCTTAAGGTAATATCAATGCAAAAAATAAGGGGTGTGTGGTTAGATTAGTATAGTTTTTGAAGACTCCCAAATCATGAAATTGTCCACTGTAGGTTTTTAGTGACTTCTACAAGATTTGAGCCTCAAAAGAAATTCGCACCCAAAATATAAATGAAAGGTATAAAATTTGGCATGGGAAAAAATTGTATATTCCTAAAGGTGAATCAAAATTTTACCAATTGTTTTCATACATGTAAAGGACAAAAAATCCAGTTTTTGAGTTTTCTAGGCCCAGAGAACTAAGAGAGGCTTAGAATACCACAATAGAAGGGGATGAAATTAGTACTTTACTTGATATTTAGGACATAAAAATTTAATGATATTTGAGGGAATGGGTGAGATACATAAACCTCTCTTAGTTTCCCTAGTTCACCCCTATAACTCAAGAACCATCGTCAAATAAAAAATAGGGTAGCAAGCTAGCACTTTTTTGTTATTTTTTATTTGAGAGATTAGTGATGTTTTTACAATTTTTTTAAACTTTCCCTAGAATTCCCCATTTATACCTATCCAATGGATATAAAAATATATCTAGGTGAGGCCTATAAATCATTTTAACTCCCCCAATCCAAAATAGGGTCTTAGAAAGAGCAAACGATAAGCCCTAAACTAGGGTTTTGTTGATTTTAAGAGTTTTAACCCTCAAAATTTTCCAAAATTTTATAATATTATAAATTTAAATGTTATATAATTTATTAAATAGGTATTTTACTTATTGGAGTCTGTATTCTACAAATTTGGTGGCCAAGGTTTTAGAAAATGGCTAATTAGGCCTAAATGAAGGGTGGTTTCCAAGTGAAGTGTGATCCTAGAGTGGAATCAGGTCATGAAACTTGTAACACACCTATAATTATATGGATAATAGATATAAATTGTCTTATATTTTACATATAATTAATTTAATGTTTAAACCAAGGAGAAATGTCTAAAATAGGGGCTATAAGACTTAAAAACTGAAGATGAGCCTTGTCTGTGAAAAGGGATGATGGAGTGAGTTGGATAACTTGAAATGGGTTAATTTAGGTTTAATGAGGTAACATAATACCATCCATGATAAAATTTTTATCTCTTAACACCAAGATCAATATTTGGCCTTTGAGACCTACGTGAATTACCTAGTGGAAAACTAATGAAAAGGTTATATGGTAAATAAAGTGAGACAAATGCTTCTTAGAGTTAAATACTGGGATATTCTTGGAAAAATAATAATAGGATTTATTTTAAACCTAATTAAAACCTATATAAATATTTAAAAATGACCTACATCCACCAAGAATAATCATATTCCAATCATGGTGAAGGATAGGTGGCAGAGTTCTTAAACAGAATCATACTTGAGAGGTTGTTTCATGAAAATAGTCATGATGATTGTGATGTAATGGATGATATATATGGAGTAATATGATATTTTTCTTAAAAACCACAAAATATACCTACATGCTAACTTTGGGGTAGTGACCTACAATAGTTTGACAAAATTTAAGTCTTTTCAAGGCTCAAGTAGGTTAGATAAAGCAACATATGCATCATAGCATTGAAGTTGAATTTTCATGAAATTAACAAGAGGGAAAAAACATGAATTTTAGGAAGGACTTAAAAGTTCATAAAGGAAGCTATAAATAATTCTCAAAATTATACTTACAGTCATCAAGGGAACATAGGCTTCTTCTCTTTTTGTACTAGTTTGAAAACACAATGATAGTTTGAAGTGGTTAATGCCTAAGGATATGTTTCAAGAGGATAAGTGTTATAGGTAATCAAGTATAATATTAAATAATTTCTAAATCACCTAAATTTATGCCAATATCAAACCTAAATAGACACTTAAAGCTATGGGAATAGTAGTCATAGGTTTCATGGTAATTGGTATATAAGCAAAGTGCGTTAAAGTGGTGTTCTAATTCAAGTTCATACTAAAGGATACTTTGTGTTCTATTTAAATATCTAATTAAAAGACTCTTTCAAATAATATTGGTACATTTTCAAGAATAGTCACATATAGTCAAGCTTATCTCATAAGGTAGACCTGTAACCATCCATAGGGGTTTCAAGCACTAAGCATGCTAGGAGTTTTATTCCAAGGAACCAATGATGATGCTTATTGATCAAGAGATTTTTCATGATTTTAAAACCATAATTAGGTAATAAATTAGGAAATATTTTTTTAAAAACATGTACCTACAACCATCCTATGGATTGAGGTATATCTTCAAGTAAATATGGGCTGAAGGAGGGATTGATTTATGAAAGGAGTATCATTTATATGACTATGTTTCTTGGAAAACCAAAGAAATTGATCCTATAGATCATGAAAAGGGTATTAAAATAAATTATAAATCTAAAATCAAGGCTCAAATACTCACCTATAGGTTTTCTAGACACAGGCTTGTTTCTAAACAAAGGGATAATGATGAGCTAAATGGTCATATATTTGGAGTTACATAATGAAATGGTTCCATCATGAAGAGAATAAAAAATGAAAGGAATTTCACACATATAATCAATAGTATTAAAACTCATTCAATCCTAAATCAAGGCTATATTATGTACAATGAGAATCCCATGGCCTCTTTTGGGCTCAGACTTAGATTGGAAGGTTGAATGCGATCACAATGGTCTCTAAGGAGATTACATGTTCAAAGGAAGGTAATTAAGGTAAAAATGATGATATAGGATAATTATGAGGGATAATATATATATTAAAATATAAAAAATTTATTCATAAACATTTTAAACAAGGAAATAAAGTTATGAGAAACCTAGACCTATCTATAAGCTCGTGATGGTTGATAAAATAGTGGTCAATTGTTGAAATTCATGTTCAATAGAGATGATTAAATTAAGAATAATTAGTAAGGTGAGGTAAATTACATGAATAATTTATCCCAATAAATTTATGATCAGGTTCAAGCCTCATAAACACACACCTACATACTGCTAGTACATACAAATAGGCTTCCTAAGGAAGTAGGATCTTAAGAGAGGTTGCATGAGGGTGAAGATAGAAAATGAAAAGTGTAATTATGAAATGGTAGGTATTAATGAAATATTAAAATAAAATTAACATTATTATGACAAAATTAAAGTCAAAAAATGAGGAAAACTCATTTGTGAAATTTGACCAGATAGACACGTGTCACTAACTTTTGCGAAAATGGGCCTATAGGCCAAAATATAAAGGATCATATCATGAAATTTTGTGGAGAGAATATTTATGACCTATTATACCAATTAAAAATCATATTTATTATTTTTTACAATTGGAACTATTCACTATTTTAATACAATCAACCCTACGTCAAATCACGATCAACATTAGAGCATGCCTTAGAAAAATTAGCCATTTTGGGGCATTTACATGTTGATTAAAAGTGAAAAATTTGGTAATAATGGTATAAATTACCTAAAAAATCATCACATTCCATCCTAAAGGTTATATAAATATTTTATGTTCCCTCTATTCTTACATAGTCCACAGGTAGTCAAGAAGGCAACCATTGGAGACCAAATGATTTTTTTTTAGTTCTGGGTGCCAATATGTAGTTTAGGCCTTAGATAGGTCTTAAAATGGTATAATATTATATTTGAGACATATATTGTCCTATATAAGTGATAAAATTTATATGTTTTATGCAAAATTTTGAATAATGACAAGTTTTGCCACGAAGGAAGCATGCAGGCAACTCAAGGTAACATCTGGTAAAAAGGATCTATAGGAAAAAATACACATAAAAATTAATTGAAACTTGGTATGATTTGTCATCATGACGTTTTATATCCATAAATTATCTATATAGGGTCATATTATAAGTGGAAATTCTCACTTTTTTATCATAGTCCCCTTATGTCTCATAATGGTCACTATTCATGCAAGCACACTTTTTGGAGTTTTAAGGTGTGTTTGAGGTTTCCAAGATTAGGTAAGTATTTTAAAATTATAATATATATATATATATATATATATATATATATATATATATATATATATATATATATATTAATTCTATTAAATACCTTTAAAGATTTTTTGCATTCCAAACATCATGCAAACCCCACAGGTAGGATTAAAATCCCACAAGTAGTGTCAAAGGCATAGAAGACAAAGTTGAGATTTGATCATTTGGAAAAGTGTTATGAGGTGTTTAAGGTGTCATGAATATTTTTTAAATAAAATATTATAAATGGAGAGGTCAAATTTTTCTTTGGAGGAATTCAATCTTTTTCAGGCTTAAGACACCCATTTTAGCCCATCTTTAGATGCTCATATATTTCATACCATGAAGAGTTGGGAAAAATTATTAAAGTATATTTTGAGTGACCATATTTAATTTAAATTAATTATGGATTTATGTTGGTTAAGTTCCTATGTTTTATTAACAATAATTAAGAGTGTAAGTATGTCCATAATGCTTCCAAACCCTGCAGGCAATCATCTTTATGTGCGTATATTTTCATGTCATCTACATGGGATCCCAATAATTTAAGGGGTGTTGAAGGATTATATTTAATATAAATAAATATAAATAAATGGTATAATGGGTGTTTTAATTTTATGAAAAATCATCTTGAAGGTGAACTTGTCTAAGCTTTCAAAGGAGCTTTTTGACTAGTTTTGATTTTTTGGACTCATAAGTCCATAAAATAGCCTAAAATTGATTGTAAAACACCTATAATGAATATAAGAATCATTATGGATCTTTAAAAATCTATTTTTTAGAATAATATGGAATGTTTGGGTGCCTAAGAGGCTCAAAATTGCTTATTTGTTAAGGTCTTCAAAGATAGAAAAGGTCTAAAGCCATATAAGAGTTATAATGGGACCTAAAGCATCATTATATGGACTTTTGAGCTATCAAAAAGAGTTTATATGGTGTTTTATTGAGATAAAGGGTCAAAAACATAGTTTTTTGACATATTTATGTAATGTTGTAGGTTTAATAATGATTTTCATAATTGTTGTAGGTATTTAAGGTTTTCCAAACCTTCATTTTCTTCATCATACACATGATAGAGATGCCTAGAAGTCTTCTCTAGGTCCAAATGTGGTCTTTAGGGTGATAAATGACTTTGGGAGCAATTTTTAAGGCAACTAGTTAAGGGTGGCTAGAGCTTATGACCTCCATCAATGGGGTCTATGAGATTTTCAGGTATCATGGGTTTTTTTTCAGGTTGAAAGAGAAAAGTCAAGTTGAAAATAGAAAATAAACTCAAAAGGAAAACATGAAACTTAACCTTCATGGTCAGTTAAGCACTTTATGCTAAGTCAAATGAATTTTACCTAATCATCTTCTAGAAGGCAAGTGGAGGGGGCGTATAAGTCCAAGGGAGAGATATTTGGAGGTTAGAGAGTGCAAGTGGAGCATTCAATGCATTTTAAAGTCTTGGAGACTTTTCCTTCTTAGTGGATCATGAATTCATCATCCTCAAGAAATTATTGCTTTCTAGTGTATTTATAAGGAAATAAGAGATCTTGAAGACTATTTGGGATAATAAATATTAATTTTTAGAAGAAAGATTAGTTATAATTAACCCAATGTGGTTGAGAATACATTGAGGGTGGTTTTGTCTCATTTATTGAATTCTATTTGCTTGCCTCTTCTGTCTCTCTTCCCCTTTTCTCCTATATCTTCCATTTCTCCCCCATTTGTGCAAGATATTCTCATTTGACAAGGAGAAAATATATAAAAATTTGTAATAAAGATATTTTTAAGCAATAAAGATCATTTTTCACGTATCTCTTGTGCATGATGGCCTTGTGAAGAAGTGTTCTTCCATGTCTATTATTATTTTTTCTTATCTATTTTGTGGTGTTTTCAAGTTAGTTTCAAGTCTAAAATTTATCTCTTTCTACCATTAATGGATGATTGGTGTGAATTTTGAAATTCCTCTTTGCTTCATGTATTATTTTGTGAGCCTAGTTTGTGAAACACTTATACAAATTAGCTAGTTTATGAGGTTGTGTGAACAAAAAGTGTCTTATGATAAGTTAGTGTTTATTTCAAGCTGTTGTAAGTGTCAATAAATTTGGTGTATCACAATTTCAATGTTTTTATTCATCCTATATCCTCTCTCTATCCCTTTTCCAAGTATAAATATTAGTTTATGTGATCTAAAAAGAGGAAGTCACCCTTTTCTAGAGGTTCAACCTCAATACAAGATACACACAGCTTGAAGTTGCTTCAATATTATATGTGGGAGTGAGAGAGCCTAAAAACATCTCAAAAAAGGGTGAAATTATATGCTACAACAATTTTTGGCATGCCTAGTGGGCCTATGTTATTTACTTAGTGAAGATTTTTGGTGTTCTCTTCATCCAATCAGCCTTTAGAGGCATGTGTTCAAACACCAATATTGACTCCAAGAATTTATCAGTTGGTATAAGTAGCCCAAGTTGTTAATTATAATTAATTGGTATCTATTATAACTCACTTTATCAAAATTCATGTTCCTTTCTCCCTTATCCTTCATATTAAATTAGTAATGTTTATGGCTTCACCCCAAGTAGCTCTCAAGATTTAGTGTATTAGCCTTGTCAAAGTTTGTCTCTCTTTAGTCAATTAGAAAAGAGTCTTAGAGAGATAAGAATTGTTTTTTAAATATAATTGAGATATATTTATAGGGTGGAAGAGTGTTATAGGAAGAAGGAAAATATTAAACACCAAGCTTTTATTTAGGAGCAAGAGTTAAGGTTTTAGGAAGAGTGCTTGGTTAGGTAATACCAAGCCAAGAAAGAAAATGACTATTAGTTGTTCTTAATAATGAGAGAATCTAATCCTAGATGCCAATTACCCTATCCTACCCTTTTTTATGCTCAAATCCATACCCCTAGTCCACCTTGACAAAGTTAATCTTTATCAAGAGTCAAACAAATCATTCTAGATCATGGGAGATTGATCATGAAGGTGAATACCAAAGTGGCCCTTGGAAAAGAGTTCCCCATACATGCCATGTATAGGATAAGTGACTTCTTGAAAGAGTTTTGGAATGTGTGGGAAGCCATTAAGGATGGGTATTATCCAAACTTTTAGAATAGCCAAGTAAAGGAATGGATACTCTCAATAGAGGAGATGTTGACTCATTAGGAGTATGAGTATGTCAAACCCAAACCAATCAGTTTGCCCTCTCCTACCCTTACGCCCATTTCCACTCAATATTTTAAAACCATCCCATTATGGATCTCTTCTTACACCTTTGAACCTAACATGTCATGCCCTCTCTTGTGAAACCACCCTATCCTATACCCATTAAGGAAGAGGAGGAGGTGGCTATATCTTACACATTTCCATCATGGAAATCATTTCAAAAAGGCATAAAGAAAAAGGAAGAGGTGTTAGTTGTGGTGGTCCAAGAACTAGTTAAAAAAAAGGAGTTAGTGGTTGAATAGAATAAAAAAGAGGTGTTATCTTAGATTAATGAGATTTCTCTACAAGATTTTCAAGGATCTCTCTCTCCCTTCCATAAGAACCACCTAAAATAGCTTTCAAAGTCCCTAGTTGGAAGGGTAATCTCCTAATTTCCAAGAAAGGTGAAAATTTTCACCCTCCCACCATCTCTCTCTTGAATAAGGGACCTATTATACCAATACATGGTGAAGATGAAATGCTTCATGAGTTGGAAATGATAGAGCCACAAGTAGGCCCTTAGGATGCTACTATGAATGAAGGAATGGAAGACCAAAATGAGTTTATAAAGTTTGACCAATAAAAAGAGGTAAAGTTAGTTGAAGGTAATACTAATACCTTAATATTTGAATATATGTGTATTTAGATTTGAGTTGAGAGAAAAAGATATTTTTATTTGTTTCAAGAGCTTCCATTTGGTATGGTTGAAGTTGAAGATGAGCAAGGTGCAAAAATTGATATGGTTGTAACATTCAATTAGTCAATTGATCATGTTAAAGAGGTCATAAATGAGTAAGATAAAGAAATGGAGGATTAGTTATTAGAACATATTAGTCAGGTTTAAGAGCTTGATGTAGTTCAATTACAACTAGATGTCCTCAATGATACTTCAAATGTCCAAGAAATGGTTGAACAAGGTAACTATGAAGACTTTTTTGAAGTATTAGAAACAAGCTATATGTTGTTGTCAATTAATTATGAGTTGAATAAGGTAATTAGAGGTAGTCTTGATGACCTAATCATCAATATATAAGTGGTGGATAAAAAAGTGGAAACTCCTCAAGTAGCTACTGAGAGCCAAATATGCCACTTTAATCAGCCATGGGTGAATAAGGTTGCAGTATTTGATCGATCATGAGATGAAGTATCATTTGAAGGTAGTACTAATTTTTTTAGGTTTGAAGAAGATTGGTCAAATCAAGAGCCTCAACTGACTACCCATCCTACAAATGACCAAGAGGAATCTAACTTTTGAGATAAATTATAACTCTTTTGCCTAAGCCTAGATAGTCAACCTTCACATTAAAAAGTGCCATCAAGTGAGAAGATTTAAAGTGCTCCTATAGTCCAACATGAAACAAGATTTGAAGACTTAGACCAATATGTCTACATTAGAGAAATGTTTGTCCTTTTTCATCCACTTGAGAGCATGTCAAGAAGATTGAAAATAAATCAACCCAATTTAATATTGGCACCATGCAAATTGACACCCAAGCATGCTCTCTCACACCATAACCCATCTCATGGAGGAGGTGATCCAAAATATTTTCCATTTGATCTAGGTGGAAGGTACTGGTGATTTTTTAGCCTTGTATATATTAAATTATGTGTCCTTTCTCCTTGTATTTTGTTTTGCCCTTCCTTCTATTAGTATAGGTATTTATTTCCTAGTTAGGATATTTATTTCCCTAAGTTTTCCCTACACCTTTTATGAATCTTGCTTAGGTTAATAAAGCATGTTTAATTATGTGAGTAGGTTATGAGGTTTCACCTTCCTATTGGTTGTTATTTCCACCTTGTCCCTCTCTCTTTTATATTTAAACATGCTACCTAGCTTGTATTTGGTATCTTGATTTTGCATCTTCATAATGCTATTTTACTTTTGAAGCATTTGAATTACTCTCATGGAGACTAACTCTGTGTTGTTATCTTGAACTTATATTATATTTATTTCATTGTTTAATATCTATTCATTTGCACTAGTTTCTTGGGTTATTCATCTTTTCATATTATAACATGGTATCAGAGTAGTTCTATGTGCAATAATAGATTTTAGTTTCCATATTTGAGAGATTTGGGGGGGATAATAAACTTTTTGTAGGTTTCCCAAGAACCTAGTATGCTCTTCTCTTGCATCTTTAGATGATCTGGAGAATCAAAAAAGTTTGATGGAAAGTTTTAAGCTCTAGATTTCAACATATTTGTATTTTTTGAATCTGGTTGGTTAAAACATTTTGGTTATACTGGAAGCATTTTTGGTTGTTCCAATGGGTCTAGGAAGCTTGATAAAGTTATAAATGGCTTTCCTTTCATAAAATTTGGAGATCATATGAAAAAGTTACAAACAAGGTTTCATACTTAGATATGTTATTCTATAACTTGGTGTTGGAGCTGAAAAGTTTTGGTGTTAAGAATCGAAGGATACATTAGACTGTGTGGCATTTCAAACTTGCATGAGACTATGTGGAATATTTTCTTTGGATATTTCTCTCTTTTTTAGATTTGTATTTTTATCATGGTAGTTTTAGCATCTTTTTCTAGATCTGGGCTACATTACAAGAGAAAAATTAGATCTGACTATTGGTATTGGAAGAAAAGCACTTGGTGTTTAGCATTGACGTTATGTGTAAATGTGTTGGAGGAGGGATTTATGATGTTTAAATCTTGAATTGGAATTTTTTCCCCTTGTATAATAAATAAAGAGAGGTTAGAAGTCTATAGAGGGGCACTAAAGTTGGTGTTGAAAAATTTACCTGTTGTGTTGACCTAAGAGATCTGGTGCCTTTCTTTGGTTGTGTTGAGTTTTAAACCTTTTTTATAAGGTGTTTAAACTTCTTGAGATAGTGTGTTCAATTAATAAGGAATCATTGAAGTTTTAATCATGGTGAGTAAAGGTGGCATTGGAATCTAGTAAAGGCATCATCTATCTCCCAGATTTGCATTGTAAATTGCAAGTTTCTTTTTTCTTCCATTCCTTTTTCTACATAGGTCAATGTAAAAGATAAGTGGAGAAGTCTTCAATTTTTGAATAATTGATTTCGTGGAGCATTAAAGTGTTAGAATCCTACTTGTTTTTAGAGTTGCTACATGTAGTTTAAAACTTGACTTTTTTGGTGGAGCATTGCAGAACTAGGTGTTACATTCTCTCTAGATTTTTAATTCACCTTGGCATCCTCTGCTAGAAGCATTGCAATTGTAAATAGGTATTGGTATCATTATTCTATACCTTGGTGTCCTTTTTCCAACAAGTTTTTCCTTGCCAAGTGTTAAACTCTGCCTAAAAATTTCATTTAGCATTCAAGATCTACATGGAAGGCGGAACATCTATGTTGCATAGAAGAGATTAATCACCTACTGTATTGGCATCCTTTTTGGTGGTTGGAAGACTCTGAGGCATGGCATAAAAGGATCTAGAGAAGGAGTGACAATTTGCATCTATAGACCTGATCTAGTTTCTAACCTTCCATGGTGGCACCCCCATCCCTTCCTCTCATTTGGAAATTATAAAAACCTAATTATGCCCTAAAAAAATTAAAAAATTAAAAAATGTTTTATTTATATTTGAAATAGCTTTTCACAAATTTTAATTAAGACACCTTCATATAATCCTTTTTCCTATAAAATCACATAAGGGTGTATGGGTAGGGTTATTTATGACATTTGATTGCTTGAGGAGGTACATCATTCTATGTTAATTCTAATGAGTGGTTGGAAGCTATATTTTATCTCACCCAAGGGTACCTTTTTGAAGTTTTAAGTGCAAGTTTTTAGTCATAGGCCTATTTATGGGAAATTGTATTATTAATATCTTGAAAATGGTAACTCAAAATTGAGTACTATCTTTTTAAAAAAGTTTTTATTTTATTATTTCCCATGCATTTGGATAATTTTCTGTGTAAAAATCACTAATTTATAAAGTGACAAAATTTAGGTGGGTGGGGGTGGGGGGGGGGGGGGGCTACCTTACTAGTGAAAAGGGGGGTTATCATTGTGTTGGTTCTTGTCTACATATCTTCTATTTTTCACACATACTTTTTGCATCATGGTTAACACATTTAATGGGGTTAAGTGTAATCATGAACTAAGATAAAGTTTCACTTTTAGGGTTTCATCATGGATATTTTTAATGAATTTCATAAATCTGATGTAAGGCTAACTTTAGAGAACTATTTATCTTGGAAGCAAGGGATAAAGAATCATTGCTTAGATTTAGATCTAATGCCTTATCTCTTAGGGCTTGTTCCTAAACCAACTTATTATGAATAGAAGAATGCATGGTTTAATAACAATGACATAGTCTATGGACTAATATGTTTAATTATATCTAAGGATATTATGCATCATATTGAGCATACTAAGTGCCCATTCACTACATGGACCATCATCTATCATTTTTATGGAGATATTAGATCTTCATCTAAAAATTATGCTTCCTTGGATGACTAAGCACCTATTGATATTACTAATGCCTCTTCTTGTGTGGACATATCCTCATTGGATGATCAATTTATATGGTTAACATATATTGACACCCCATCTATTGTTGAGGAAACTTTACATCCTCTTTCATCTGATGCTACTTTAGATTTTAGATTTTCTCTATCAAGAGCTTTCAGTGATTCTATGCAATAGGACATACACATTCTTTTAGGTTCAACATTAAGTGATGATCTCTTGACAAGTGTTTTAGACTTTTTTGTGGATAATTATATTATAGATGTAGAGAACACATTTGAGGGATTATTTCTCTTGTTTAATGATAGCCTCATCATAGTTTTTTTCACATCATCATCATCATCTCTAGATCTTATTCATCATCCATTTCTACATGGTCCTAGTTTTTCACCTACTTCTTTGATTAGGCATGTACCTATTTGGATTGTGGCATATTCACCTATGGGCATGGTGACATTTGAAAAGTTTTCAAAGGCACATTTGATGATTTTTATTCCCTCTTATTCCTTTTTGTAATGGGTAGATTATTTTCACTCTTCTATAGTTTTATTCCTTCCTATGGAGAGGAATGTTATATGATGTAATTGGATCATCTTCAACATTTAGTGTTAGGCATCTACTAACACTCTAGGAAGATTTCATCTTTTGAGGGGGATTGTTAGTCCTTTCTTTCACTCATATTTCTAGGGGGGGCTACTTCTATTTTATGGGGGATTATATGTACATGGGTGCCTCATTAGGATTCAATTATCAAGGCCTATCTTTTCACCCACCTAAGTTACACTTAAGGGGGTGTTAGTGTAGGTTTTTATTTCCTAGTTGGGATATTAATTTCCCTATGTTTTTCCTAAACTTTTTTTTAATCTTGATTATGTTAATAAAGCATGTTAAATTAGGTGATTAGGTTATGAGGTGTCACATTACTATTGGTTGGTGTTTCCACCTCCTCCCTCTCTCTTTTCTATTTAAACATGTTACCTAGATTGTATTTGGTATCTTTCTTTTTCATCCTCATAATTCTATTTTGATTTTGGAGATTTGTATTACCCTCATGAAGACTAACTCTGTGTTGTTATTTTGATCTTGAATCATTTGCTTTCATAGTTTAATATCTATTTATTTACATTAGTTTCTTGGGTTTTTCATCTTTTTAAATTTTAACACCTCCAAGTGCTTTGTGCACATTTCCTTTTCATTTGTATTTTTCCCTTCCCTAAGTGCCTTGGGAAAAATTTTGGTTTTATTTCTTATTGTCCTTTTTTCTTTAAGAGGAGGTTTTTAAAAATGGTTAGCCTTGTATCAATTTCATATCAACTGTGAAGAAAGACTTGTGACCCTGTATGCATAATAGATCAGAGAAGGCAATTAATATATTTCATAGTAGGCATGAAATCCCAAGAGGTCACTAGAAATGTTGGCCAAAATTAGCCTACATATGAAACTATTTCCTGGATGGATTAGGACACTCTCTTAAATATTTCAATAACCTTCTACCCCTATGAATATTCCCTTTGTGGTCTTGAATTGATGATGCATTTTAGTATTTTAGGAGGTTTTGATATGGTGTGATAAGCTAAATAGATATATAGTTGAGTGAGTTATCTAATGGTGGAATAAGGAGACAAACCTCATGACCCTACCACATGTCACTTGCAAGATTTTGAAACACTTTAAACAAGTTTTAAGGTGACTTTGGTGATTTTGAGGAAAAGGCTTAGAAACATGTCTAAAACTACAAGTGAAGGATCCAAGATGTTTTCATGGTGTTAAATAATTCAAGGACATGAGAGAGGTTTACACAAATTCTTAGAGATTCTAATAATCCAAAAATAAGGCCTAGAAAAGCTATTACACAAAAGTGTATTAAATGACTTAAGTGTCCTCAAAATAGAAATTTCAAGTGAAAAAGTGACATTTTGAGGAATTCAAATTGGTTTTGACTTCCTCCCACCTACATATGGATATTCTTATCCTTTTAGACACATTAAAGGTCATTTGAGATCATTTATAGTAGAGGAGAGGCATTTAAGAGCAAAAAAATGCATTTTAGAGCTTTGATAGAATAAGTTTTTGGAGGATTTACTTTATGTATAGGATAAAATATCATATTAAATAATCCATGGTGTCCATAATACCCCCTAATAGTCATATTAAATCATATTCCAACATGAGAACTAGTAGAGGTAAGAAAAACCTATTAGCTACAAACTAGGCATGAAATAGGTTTTTTGCCATTAATGGAGGTCTAGGAATTTAATAAGGTTTACAAAAAGAATTAAATATAATTTATAGAATAAAAAATCTTTTTAAAATTTTAAATTACATAGTCTATCTTCTGGATCTTCATGCTAAGGAAAAACCATTTTGGGTAGTTTGGGACAACTCTAGGAGAGCCTCTGGTTTTCATTTAGTATGGTCAGATGAGAAAGAGTTGGGCCAAAATATTTTGGGTAGTGATAAGGACCCTAATTACCTTCCAATTTTTAGTATTTTTTTTCTGGTTCATCTTCCCATCTTTATGAACAATTGCTAATAGTTTAGGGGTATCTAGATTGCCTACTCATCCAAAAAAGGTCTAGGTTTTCCCTTGTTTCTTCACTTCATAATTAAATGAGAAGTAATGGTTTTAGAGTTATTTTTTTAGGGTAAAATAATATATATTTAAATTATTTTCATCATCTAAATCCTTTTAGTAAGGTACTTATGGCATATAATTTATTTTCTTTGTTATCTTTATGAAATTACCATTTGACCAGTTTTAAAGTAGAACCTATGTTTGAGGGATAATGTACTTTACCCTCCTTATTCCACATTAAAAATTGTAAAGTGATATTTATATTCAATCCTCAGTGGTTCATCAAATCCTTGGTAGGCCAAATAATCATTTCTTGTATTTCCATACACAGTTAGTTGAGTGAGGTATGTGAGGTCCTGAATATGTTTCATAGAGATGTTAGGAAAAGTTAAAAGGAGATTAAATACACTTTTTTTTCATGGTAAAACAATAAATATACCTAAAATTGATAAAATATAGACTATGATAGCTAATAACTCTATATAGACAATCATCTACCATTAATGAGCATATATAGGAGGCTCATATAAAGATATGAGGGTTGGAACGAAGGAGATTGTATGTGTTTATATAACTTCATGAAGTTTAGTTAGTTTAATTATGGCATGACAGACATTTTTGATCCATTATATATCCAATAAAGTTATAATAAACCATATTTAAAGCTAAATGACTGTGCTAGGGACAATTTCCCTAAAACACAAAAATAAAGGCCTAAACACCTTTTGTTGATGCTAAATGATGATGTTGCATGGGGGTTTTATCAATAAAAATAGATTTATAATGTATATATATATATCCTATGGTAATATCCATGCAAAAAAGAGTGGGTGTGTGGTTAGAGTGGCATAGTGTTTGAAGACTCCCAAATCATGAAATTGTCCACTACAAGTTTTTAGTGACTTTTATAAGATTTGAGCCTCAAAAGAACTTCATACCAAAATATAGAAATTCAAGGTCTCAAATTTGGAATGAGACATCATGGTATCTTACCCAAGGTTAATAAAACTTGTCCCAAGTTTTTTCATACATGTAATGGACAATTTTTTTTTTTTAGTTTTCTAGGCCTAGAAAACTAAGAGAGGCCTAAAATACCAGAAGAAAAGGGGGTGATAGTAGTATGTTCATTATGTTTTAGGACCTAAATTTTTTAGGATAGTTGGTTTAATTGTTTATATACATAAAATTCTCTCATTTTCCTTAGTTCACCCCTATAACTCAAGAACCATCATCAAAGCAAACATAGGGCAACAAGCTAACACTTTTTTTTTAGAGCTTTGTGATGTTTTTATGATTTTTTCCAACTCTCCCAGTCTTCCCCATTTATAATTATCCAATGGATCCAAAAAAATATCTAGGTGAGGCCTATAACTCATTTTAACACCCCCAATCCAAAGTAGGGTCTAATAAAGAGCATGAGAGAAGCCCTAAACTAGGGTTTTATTAATTCCAAGAGTTTTAACCCTCTAAATTTGCCAAAAATGTTTAATATTATTTATTTTAAGGTGATATAAGTTATTAAATATGTATTTTATTGATTAGAGTCTATACAGTATGGATTTGGTGGCTGAGGGTTTTGAATAGGGATAATTAGGCCTAAGTGAAGGGTAGTTTCCAAAGGAAGTGTGATCTTGGAGTGGAATCAAGTCATGAATCTTGTCACACACTTGTAATGAGATGTATAGTATCTATAAATTGTATCATATTTTAAATATATTTCAAATAATGGTTAAACTAATTTGAAATTTCCAAAATAGGGTTTACAAGCCTTAAAAACCCAAGATGAGCCTTGTATATAAAATGGGATGTTGGAGTGAGTTAGATAATTTGAAATGGGTTAAGGAAAGTGTAATGAGTTAACCTCAGACCATCCATGATAAAATGTTGAGATATTGACACCTATATCAAGATTTGGCCTTTGAGACCTAAGTGTTGCCTAGTGGAAAACTACTGAAAGGGTTGTATGGTAAATAGAGTGAGACAAATGTTTCTTGGAGTTTAATGACTAGGATATTTTTGGAAAAAAAATAAGCTGATTTATTTTCCACTTAATGGAGACCTATATAAATCTTCAACAAGAACTTAAAACCACCAAGCACAATCATATTCCAAGCATGGTGAAGGATATGAGGTAGATTTATTATAGAGATTCATACTTGAGAGGTTATTTCATGAATATAGTCATGATGATTGTGATTTAATGGATCCTATCTATGGAAGACCAAGCTCTTTTGCTCACAAACCACATAATAAGCCTATAGGCTTACTTTAGGGTAGTGACCTACAATAGTTTGATAAAAGTTAAGTCTTTTCAAGGATCAAGGAGGCTAGATAAAGTATCATATGCATCATAGAATTGAGGTTGAATTTTCATGAAATGAACAAGAGGGGAAAAAATGAAGTTTAGGAAGTACTTAAGAGGGGGTAAAGGAAGATACAAACAATCCTCAAAATTACACTTATAATAATCAAGGGAACATAGGCTTCTTCTCTTTTTGTACTATTTTGAAAACACAATGATAGTTTGAAGCGGCCTAAGGATATGTTTCAAGAGGAAAAAGGTTATAGTTCATAAAGTATACTTTGAAAGGAGTTATAAATCACCTAAAGGTATAGCCATATCAAACCTCAACACACACATACAATTATGGTAATAGCATTAAGGAGTTTCATGGTAATTGGTACGTAAGTAAAGTGAGTTAAAGTGGTGTTCTAGTTCAAGTCTATACTAAATGAGAATTTGTGTTTTGTTTAACTATTTATGTACAAGACTTTTTCAAATACTATTTATACATTTTCAAGAACAGTCACATACAATCAAGATTATCTCATAAGGTAGACCTATAACCATCCATAGGGGTTTCAAGCACTAATCATGATAGGAGTTTCATTCCAAGGAACCAATGTTGATGCTTATTGATCAAGGGATTTTTCATGGTTTCAAAACCCTAAGTGGGTACTACAGTAGGCAAGATTTTTGAAAAAACATGCACCTACAACCATCCTAGGGTTTGAGGTCTATCTTCAAGTAAATAGGGGATGAAGGGGGAATGTTTTATGAAAGGAGTGTCATGTATATGACTGTTTATTGGAAACCTGAAGAAATAGAACCTAGAGATCATGAAAAGGGTATTTAAATACATTATACAGCCAACATCAAGACTCAAATACTCACCTACAGGTTTTCTAGACATAGACTTGTTTCCAAACAAAGGGACAATGATGAGCTAAATGGTCATATATTTATAGTTGCATAATGATTTAGTTACATAATGAAGAGAATTAACAAGTAAATGAAATTAATACCTCTTCTCACTAGTCTTCAAACTCAGTCAAGCCTAAATCAAGGCTATATTCCATACAACAAGAATCTAATAGCCTCTTTTGGGCTTAGAATTAGATTGGAAGGTTGAATGAGAGAAAAATGGTCTCTAAGGAGGTTAAATGTTAAAGGGAAGGTAATAAAGGTAAAAATTATGATACATGTTCATTGGGAGGGATAAGATATAGCTTAAAAGACAAACAAAGTCAATCATACACCTTTGAAACAAGGAAATACATTCATGGGAAACCTAGACCTATCTACAAGCTCTTGATGGTTGATAACACAGTGGTCAATAGTTTAAATTCATGTTAAATATATATGATTAAAATAATAATAATAAGCAAGGTGAGGTAAATTCCATGAATAATTTCTCCCAAGTAATTTATGATTAGGTTCAAGCCTAATAAACACACACCTACATACTGTTGGGACATATAAATAGGCTTCCTGAGAAAGTAGGATAGTGAGACAGGTTACATGAGGGTAGATAGAAAATTAAGAGTGTAATAATTAAAGGGAAGGTATTCATGACATATTAAAATAAAATTCAACTTCTTTTGACACAAATCAAGGCAAAAAAGGATGAAGACTCATTTGTGAAATTTGACCAGACAGACATGTGTCACTATCTTTTGCCAAAATATGCATTATCAAATCATGGAATTTGGTGGAGAGGATCATTATGATATATTATACCCTTTAAAAATAAATTTGAGGATTTTTTACAAGGTGAAATATTCACTATTTTAGTATAGTCAACCCTATGTCAAATCACAGTCAACATTAGAGCATGCCTTGGAGGAATTGGCCATTTTGGGGCATCTACAAGTTGAGCCAAAGCACAAAATTTGGTAAAAATAGTAAAAATGACCTAAAAATGAATCAAATTACATCTTAAAGGTACTATAAAGAGCTTAAGTGCCCACTATTCTTACATAGTCCATAGGTAATAAAAAAGGCAACCATTGGAGACCAAATGAAGTTTTGTTAGTTCTAGGTGCCAAGAAGTAGTTTAGGAATTAAAGAGGTATTAAAATGGTATAATATGATTTTGTAGAACTATATTTTCCTATATAAGTGATAAAATTCATAGTATTCATGACAAAGTTTGAATAATGACAAGTTTTGGCATGAAGGAAGTATGCAAGCAACTCAAGGTAACTTTTGGTAAAAAGGGTCTACAGGACAAAATACACATCCAAATTTATTAAAACTTAGTAGGATTCATAATAATGAACTATTAAAAAAATTAATAATATTGGTATTGTTTTATTATAAGTGGAAGTTCTTGTTATTTCATCACAGTCTCCCTATGTTTCATAATGGTCACTATTCATGCAAACACACTTTTTGGAGTTTTAAGGTGTGTTTCAAGTTTAAAAGATTAGGTAAGTATTTTAAAATAATTTAAATATGGTTTTAGTCCTCTTAAATACCTTTAACTAGTTTTCACACTCCAAACTTCATGAAAAACCTACAAGTGGGATTAAAACCCCACAAGTAGTCTCAAAGGCATAAAAGGCAAAGTTTAGTTTTGATCATTTGGAAAGGTGATATGAGGTTTTTTAGGTGTTATGAATATGTTTTTAAGATAATATGATCATTGGAAATGTCAAATTGGTCTTTTAGATGAATTCAAGCTTTTTCAGGCTTAAGACACCCAATTTTAGCCCATCTTCAGATGCTCGTATATTTCATACCATGATGATCTGGGCCACATTATTATAGTATGTTTTTATTACTCCTATTTAATTGAAATTAATTATTTATTTAGGTTGGTTAAGGTTATGATTTTTATGAACAATCATTAAGAGTGTAAGCATATCTAGAATGCTTCTAAATCCTATATGCAATCATATTTACGTGTGTATCCTTTCATATCATACACATGAGAGCAAAATATTTTTAGGGGTGTTGAAGGGGTATATCTAATATAAATCCATGGAAATAATTGGTAGAGTGGGTGTATTAATTTTATAAACAATCATCTTGAAGGTGAACTTCTCTAAGCTTTCAAAGGGGCTTTTTGACTAGTTTTGGTTTTTTGGACTCATAGGTCTATCAAATGGAATAAAATTGATTATAAAACACCTATAATGTGTATATTAATCCTTTCTAATCTTGAACAACCTATTTTACAAAAGAGTATGGAAATTTTGGGTGCCTAGGAGACCCAAAATAGCTCAAAATTACTTATTTTTTTAGGTCTTCAAAGAGAGAACTAGTATAAAGCCATGGAAGAGTCCTAATGGGACCTAAAGAATCATTATATGGAACTTTGAGCTATTCAAAAGAATATCTATGGTGTCTTCTTAAGCTAAAGGGTCAAAAACCTAGTTTTTTGACATATGTATGTAATGTTGCAGGTTTAATGGTGATTTATACCATTATTACAAGTCTTAAGGGTTTTAAAAACCTTCATTTTATTCATCATACACATTCTAGATATGTATAGATGTATTCTATAGGTCCAAAAGTAGTCTTCAGGGTGCCAAATAGCCTTCAGAACAATTTTTAAGGTAGTTGGTTGAGGGCGGCTCAAGCTTGTGACCTCCATCAATGGGATTTATGAGAGTTGCAGGTATCATGGAGTTTGTTTCAGGTTGGAGGATAAAATTCAAGATAAAAATAGAAAATAACCTCAAAAATCAAACATGAAACTTAACCTCCATGGCTACTTAAGCACTTTATGCTAAGTCAATTGACTTTTACCCAAGCATCTTCTAGAAGATAAGTGGAGAGGGGCATAGAATTCCAAGGGAGAGATATTTGGAGGTTGGAGAGTGAAATTGGAACATTTAATTCATTTTAAAAGTCTTGGAGACTTTTCATTCTTAGTGGATCATGACTTCATCATCCTCAATAAATTATTATCTTCTAATGTATTTCTAAGCCAATAGGAGAGCTTAAAGACTATTTAGGCTAATGAAGATTAAATTATTGAAGAAATATTGGTTATAATTAACCCAATGTGGGTGAGAATAAATGGAGTGTGGTTGTGTCTCATTTATATAATTTTATTTTCTTACCTTTTCTTTCTCTCTTCCCCTTTTCTTCTATATCTCCCATTTCTCCCCCATTTATGTAGGATATTCTCATTTAACAAGCATAAACTCTATCAAAATTTGTAAGAAATATATTTTAAAGCAATAAATATCATTTTCACCTATCTCTTACCTCTGAATTATGTTTAACAAGCTTGTGCATGATGGCCTTGTGAAGAAGTGTTCTTCTATGTCCATTGTCCTTCTTTCTTGTCTATTTTTGGGTGTTTTCAAGTTAGTTGTAAGTTTGAAATTGAGATATTCCACCATTAATGGATGATTAGTGTGAATTTTTAAATTCCTCTTTGCTTCATGTATTGTTTGGTGAGCCTAGTTTATGAAACACTTATACAAATTAGCTAGTTTATGAGGTTGTGTGAACAAAAAGTGTCTTATGCCAAGTTAGTGTTTATTTCAAGCTTATGAGAGTGTCAATTAATTTGGTGTATCGGCCTTTTAGTGTTTGTAGTCATCCTATACCCTCTCTCTATCCATTTTCCAATTAGAAGTATTAGTTTAGGTGATCTACCAAGAGGAAGTCAACCTTCTCTAGAGGTTTAACCTCACTATAGGATACCTATAGCCTAAGGTTTCTCCATTATTTTATATAAGACTAAGAGATCTTGAAAAAATATCCCACAAGGGTGAAATTCTATGATATAATAGTTTTTAGCATTCCTAGTTGGACTATGTTATTCACTAAGTGAAGAGTTTTGGTGTTCTCTTTATCCAATCAACCTTTGGAGGCATGTGTGGAAACAACAATGGTGAATCCAAGTATTTATCAGATGGTATAAGTATCCCAAGTTCTTAATCATCACTATTTGGTATGTATTATCACTCACTTGATCAAAATGCGTGTTCTTTGCTCCCTTATCCTTCATATCAGATTAGTAATGTTTATGGCTTCACCCCAAGTGGCTCTCAAGCTTTAGTGTATGAGCCTTATTAGATTTTGTCTCTATTTAGTCAACTAAAAAAGATTATTAGAGAGATAAGACTTTATTTTCAAAGATAATTAAGAGAGATTGATAAGATAGAAGAGTCTTATAGGCAACAATAAATTCTTGAACACCAAGCTTTTATTTAGGAGCAAGAGTTGAGGTTTCAGGAAGAGTGTTTGGTTAGGCAAGACCAATCCAAGAAAGAAAATGATTATTAGTTGTTCTTAAGAATGAGAGAATCCAATCCTAGACCAAAATTTCCCTCTCTTACCCTTTGTTATGCTCAAATATAGCCCTATCAAAATGAGCTCCATAAAAACTGATCCAAGTGAATGTACTGATTCAATATGCTATGCGAGACACATATTGTACAAGACAATACTGTGCACACACATGCACACAACTGAAAGAAATGAATAATAATAATAAGATACCAATGATCCACATAATTTTGCATTAATAATATGAAAGGGAATAGGTACATAAATAGGTTTGAGGAGGAAAGATATAACCCATTTCAGTGAATGTGGTATTAAACTTTCCAAATAACGAACAAGGCACTAAAGCCCCTAAGTAAGCAATATGCAACTGTGTAGCCAAATCCCATAGGAAAAAAGGCATAGACCAAAACCCCCATAAACATAGCTTAGGTAGGTGATGATATAAAAAAATATGTCTTGACAATAAGGCTTGATAAGGTCCCCATGTACAATGCAATCTCGCATAAAGTAGAGAAAAGGAGAAAACTCAGTGGGAAAAAACTCCCCCTCAAAAGAGAAAATAATAAGAAGAGACTAAAAGACCCCCCAAATGATGATGTTGAAGCAATCATTACTCTAATTATAGCTTGAAATATGACAAAGGTTGATGATGAGATCCTCTACTTAAAGACTGTAGAAGCTCCATCTGCATCAGACAATGTTTCTTCCCTTTGGCAAAGGAAGAACCTAATGTGTGTACTAAAAGTTTATCCATTCCATAATGGAAGATGAAGGTAGAAGTATGAAGATCTCTGAATGTGGTCCAAATCATATATGTGGCATAGGTCTAACAAGAATGTGCACAAAATCTAAAGGTAATACCACTGACATGAACTAGTCATAAGAATGACATGGAACATTCATTGAAAGAATGTCCATGGGAATAGGAGAGCATGGTTCAATAACCATCAAAATTTAAGACTAGTCTATAAATGAAGCACTCAAATCTACAAGATGAACATCCTAAAGAACATATGAGTTATTGATATTTTCAATGTGTGTACTCATACTAAAAATAGTAGACTCCTCTGAAGTACAAGTCTAGGAAGGCTCTAAAAGAGCAACAATATGCACATGAATATATGAAGAATATATAATGAAACAACTAAGGTCTAGTAGAATCTAATTCTATATTGGGGGATTGATAGAAATAAGAGCACTACCCACTTAGAATGTGTCATCATAGGAAATAAAAATAGGAGGTTAGAGTACAACTATCTCAAAAAAGATAATGGGTAGTGGAGGAGGTGTGACATAAGTCTCAGATGGATCACTAAAAATGTACTGTAGAGTGATTTAGATAATAAAGGGACACTCTATTTTCTCTACATGGTAATGTAAATCCCATGAAACATGCAACAAAAAGTGACCATAGACACAGTCACAAGAGTTGGCCCAATCTTTATATTAACTTGGGTCAATAGGAGTAGGAATCTATCCATATAAGAATGGAATAAGTTCCCATTCCTTGAGTAAACATTACATATACATATGTGATGAAGCATAATTAGTCTTACCAATAAGGATCACTAGAGATGAAATAACTCTACTCAACAAGTATCTCTCAAGTGGACTTGACATGACCACAACTGAGAATAATAATGCACACTCTAGAGATGAACTTTAGAATAAACTAAAAATGATTCCAATCAAGTGAGAGAAATTAGTACACAAGTGACAATACACCCTCAAATGGATGTTAGGCTCTGCTAACAATGCATCTAATAATACAAGAGAAATATATATAAGTATTCACTAAATGGGCATAGGTAACAGTTACAAAAAATTGAATGTGTGCATGAAATAAATTAGGGCCCAAAATAATCTCTCCAAAACAATCAATAGTGATTTCCCTGTGTTTGTTATAAAAAATCACACTCAATATGACGACATCAGACTTAACTGATAATATGTATAGACAAGTATGAGAAAATAATTCACAAGTGACAATGCACATCTTAATAAATAGACACTAGACTCATCTAAAAATGTGTCCATGAGAATGAGAAATTAGTGTAATTAACCAAATTAATTCACATGAAATGCAAATAAGCCAAGTAGAAGGACGTTAGACTCTATCAATAATCTATCCATGGAGAAGTAAATGTGTGAACTAGTTTGGTATCCCAGCCCCCCAAATTTTGGCACTTTTATAATTTAGTGCATTTTAAAACTACCACTTATCAATGAAGTGGATTTGATCTTAATGAATATAGATGCCAAAAAAGGCCATAGAAAACAAAGTACAAGTTTTTGATATAAATAGATCAAATAGATCAAACCACTAAAAGGTATAAGAAAAATCATGCACTTTAAAAAAAAATCACCAAAAAATATTGTTGGTGTGCTCTAACGAAGCCTCAAAAGGGTAAAAAATGAGGATTACTTAGCAACATCTATGAAAATCTACAAATTTTGGAAAAAAAATAGACACCAAAAATAAAAAAAATTGCACCAATGTGTATAGCACAAAATTCCACCCCAAATAAAAAATAATTGATCTAAAAAAGAAGCTCATATGACCAACTTATGGTCCTCCAAAGTTGACTGATCTAGGGTATACTACTCATTCATGAGGGGGTAGACTTGAAAAATGAAACCTCTGCTAAATTTGACATGATGTTACCAAATTTGGTAATGCTAAAAAATCTAGAGGTCTGCTAAAACATTTCATCAAATCTGGTGAACCTCTAGCCAAATGTAAAACCTAGATAAATCTAGTGGTACTACCAAATATGGTGGCAAAGTTGGTGGAATATGTAGAGATTATTCCATAAAAATTCACTGGATCAAATTTGATGGTCAAATGACCATCACTGTTGCAATTTGACTTCATCCAACTTCAAACCCTTGCCAAATATGCCTTAGATATCAAAATTTGATGAAAAAAAAGTTGATCTATACAGATTTGGGATTTTAAAAAGCAATGGTAGGGTTATATTTGGCTAAAATTGGTCCAAAAATACTGGCACCTCATAGATTTGGTAACCTTCTCCAAACTTCAAACCCTCATAAAAAATTCTTCAAAACTCCAAATCTATTCAAACAAAAGCTAATCTTAACTTTCTCAAGCCTTTTGGACTTAATAGAAAGGTCCTTAATGACTCAAGATGTAGCTAGCTATCTCATATGCCAAAAATCACTCCTTATATATATTATTACAAACAAATCTTTGATAAAAGAGGAATTGATCAAAAACTAAATTTGATTTCTACAATTCCATAAATAAAATTGCTAGTGGCAAATCAAATAAAGCATCAAATTAAATCTAAATGATAATAAAGATTATGATTCCAAGCTTATATAATAAAAATATATCTTAAAAAAATTTAAGCCCAAATCTAAAGCAAAAAAGGAGACAAATTCAATGAAAAATTTGTAGAATATACTTGATAATCCTTAGATCTAGATCAGCTCTAATACCACATCAGAATGAGCTCTAGGAATACTAACCTGAGTAAATGCACTAATTTAATATATTATATGAGATGCGTATTGTACAAGACAATACTAAGCACACACATACATGCAACTATAAGAAATGAACAAGAGAAATAAAACACCAATGATCCACACAATGTTACATTAAGAATATGAAAGGGAATAAATACATAAATAGGTTAGAAGAGGAAAGATATAACCCATTCCAATGAATGTGGTATTAAACTTTACAAATAAAGAACATGGCACTAAATCCCCTAAGCAAGCAATATGAAACCGTGTATCCAACACCCATAGGAAAAAAGGCATACACCAACAAGCCCCCTCATCTTTGTTAAGAGTCAATAAAATCATTCTAAACCATGGGAGATCAATCATGAAGGTGAATTTTGAGGTAGACCTTAGAAAAGAGTTTCGCATCCATGCCATGAATAGGATAATTAACTTCTTGAAATATTTTTGTAGTGTGTGGGAACCCATTGAGGAGATAGATTATCCAAACTTTGAGAAGAACCAAGTAAAGGAATGGATACTCTCGATAGAGGAGATGTTGAATCATTTTGAGGATGAGTATGTAAAACCCAATTGAATCAATTTTCCCTCTCCTACCCCTATGTCCATTCCCACTCAATATTTTGAAACCATACCACAATGGATATCTTCCTACACCTTTGACCCTAACTATGTCATGCCCTCTCTTGTGAAACCACGCTCTCCTATACCCATTTAGGAAGAGGAGGAGGTGGATATATCTTACACATTTCCATCATGGAAATCAGTTCAGAAAGGCATAAAGAAGAAGGAAGAGGTTTTAATTATGGTGGTCTAAGAACTAGTTTAAGAGAAGGAGAAGTTAGTGGTTGAATATAATAAAAAAGAGGTGTTAGCTTAGCTCAATTAGCTTTCTCTAAAATATTTTTAAGACTCTCTCCCTTCCCTAATAACCATATAAAAGTGCTTTTAAAGTCCCTAGTTGGAAGGATACTCTCCTAATTTACAATCAAGGTGAAATTTTTATCCCTCCCACCATCTCCATATTAAAAAAGGGACCAGTTATACCAATCCATGGTGAAGAGGAAAGGCTTGATGAGTTGGAAATGATAGAGACACAAACAATCCCTTAGGATGCTACTATGAATGAAGGAAAGGGAGACAAAAATGATTTTATAGAGGTTGACCAATCAAAAGAGGTAAAGTCAATTGAAGGTAGTATTGATGCATTCATACTTGAAGAGATGTGTATATAGGTTATATTTGAGAGAAAAAGATATTTTGATTTGTTTCAAGATCTTCTATTTGGTATGCTTGAAGATAAGGATGAGCAAGGTACAAAAATTGATATGGTTGTAGCAGTCAATCAGTCAATCGATCATGTTAAAGAAGTCATAAATGAGTAAGAGAAAGAAATTAAGGAGTAGTTCTTAGAACATATTGGTGAGGTTTAAGAGATTGATGTAGTTCACTTGCAACCAGATGTCCTTAATGATGTTTCAAATGTTTAAGAAATGGTTGAACAAGGTAACTATGAAGACTTGTTTGAAGTGTTGGAAGCAAGCTATATATTATTGTCAGGTAATTATGAGTTGACTAAGGTAATTGAAGGTAGTATTGGTGACCAAGTCAATAATATAGAAGTGATGTATGAATAAGTGGAAACTCCTCAATAAGTAACTGAGACCCAAATATGTCACTTCAATTAACCATGGTTGAATAAGGTTGTAGTAGTTGATTGATCATGAGATAAAGTGTCACTTGAAGGTAGTACTAATGTTTTAAAGTTTGAATAAGATTGGTCAGTTCAAGAACCTCAAATTAATACCACTCCTACAAATGACCAAGAGGAAGATGATTTTTTAGATGAATTATAAATCTTTTACCTAAGCCTAGATAGTCCACCTTCACATTCAAAAGAGCCATCAAGTGAAAATATTTCAAGTGATCCTATAGTCCAACATGAAACAAGCTTTGAAGACTTAATCTAGTATGTCTACATTAGAAACATGTTTTTCCCTTTTCATCCACTTGAGAGCATGCCAAGAAGATTCAAAATCAAGCATCCAAATGTTATATTAGAATAATGAAAATTGACACCCAAGCATGCTCTTTCACACCATAACCCATCTCATGAAGGAGGTGATCCAAAATATTTTCCATTTAATCCAGGTGGAAGGTACTGGTGAGTTTACAACCTTGTATATATTAGATTAGATGTGTCCTTATCCTTATATTTTTTTTTGCATTCTTCCAAGTTATTTGTGAACATTTAATTTTCATTTTTGTGTTTCCCTTCCCTAAATTCCTTGGGCACAGTGTTGGTTTTGTTTCTTGTTATCCTTATTGCTTCAAGAAGAGGTTTTTAGAAATGGTCAACCTTATATTATTTTCATATTAGTTAGGAAGAATACTTGTGACCTTATATGTCTAATGTATCAAACAAGGTAACTAATCTACTATATATCAGGCATGCAATCCCAGGAGGTTGCAAGAAATGTTGGCCAAAATTGGCCTACATAAGAAACTTTTGCCTAGATGGATCAGGCCACTCTCTTAAACCTTTTAGTAAGATTCTACCCCCATAACTAGTCATTTTGTGGTAAATCGATGATGTAGTGTAATATTTTATGAGGTCTTGGTGTGGAGTGAGAAGTTGAATAGAGTTCTGGTTGAGTGAGTGATCCAATGGTGGAATAAGGTGACAAACCTCATGACCCTACCACATGTCACTTGCAATCTTTTGGAACACTTTAAATAAGTTTTAAGGTGACTTTGGTGATTTTAAGGAAAAGGCCTAAAAATAGGTCTAGAACTACAAGTGAAGGATCCATTAGGTTTCCATGGTGTTTGAGCATTCAAGGGCATGATGGATGTTTACACAAAGTCTCAGAGATTCTAACAACCCAAAAATGAGGCCTAGAGAAGTCATTAACCAAAAGTGTATTAGATGACTTAAGTGTCCTCAAAATAGAAATTTTAAGTGAAAAAGTGACTTTTTGAGGAAGTAAAATTAGTTTTCAATTCCTCCCACCTCCATATAGATATTTTTATCCTTTTAGACATGTTCAAGGTCATTTGACATCATTTAGAGTAGAGGAGACGAGTTTGGGAGTAAAACGATGTATTTTGGAGCTTTAGTAGAATAGGTTTTTGGAGGATTTGATTTATGCATGGGATAATATGTCATATTCATGAATCCATGGTGTCCATAATATCCCATAATAGGCATCTAAAATCATATTCTATCATGAGAACCAGTAAAGGTAAGGAAAATCTATTAGCTATAAACTAGGCATGAAATAAGTTTTCTACCATTAATGGAGGTATAGAAATTTAATAAGGTTTAAATATGGAATTAAAGGTAATTAAATCATAAAAAAACTTTCCCAAGTGTTATATTTCATAGTCAAACTTATAGCTCTTCATGCTGAGGAAAAACCATTTTGGGCAGTTTGGGACAGCTCTAGGAGCCTTAGGTTTTCACTCGCTATGGTCAGCAGAGAGAGATTTGGGATAGAATATTTTGGAAAGTGATAGGTAACCTAATTAACTTCCACTTTGTGTAATTTATGGTCTATTTCATCTCCCCATATTTAGTAACAAAAGCTAAAAGTTTAGGGGTGTCTAGATAGCCTACTCATCCCAACAAGGTTCATGTTTTTCCTTGTTTATTCACTTAAAAATTAAATGAGAAAGAATGGCTTGAGTTTTTTTGTTTTAGGTTAAAATAAGAACTATTCCAATTTTTTTCATCAGCTAACTCCTTTTAGGAAATTACTTATGAAATATAACTTATTTTCCTTATTTTGCTTGTGAAATGGCCATTTTATTAGTTTTAGAGTAGTTAATATGTTTGAGGGATAATGTAACTCATCTTCCTTATGACACATCAAAAATATTTAAGTGATATTTATTTTTAATCCTCAATGGTTCATCAAAGCCTTGGTAGGCCAAACAATCATTTACTACATTTTTGTATACAATCAACTGAGTGAGGTATATGAGGTCCTGAATATGTTTCATAGAGATGTTAGGAAAAGTTAAAATGATATTAAAAACATTATTTTTGCATGGTAAAATAATAATTATCCATTTAAATGATAAAATATGGACTGTGATAGCTAATACCTCTACATAAATAGTCATATACCATTAATGAACATATATAAGTGGCTCATACAGAGATATAAGGGTTAGTACGGAAGAGATTGGATGTGTTTATATAAATTAAATTTTTTTATATAGTTTAATTATGGAATGAAAAACATTTTTTATCCATTATATAGCCAATCAAGTTGGAATAAACTATCTTCAAAGTTGAATGACTATGTTAGGGACAATTTCCCTAAAACACAAAAATAGAGGCCTAAACACCTTTTGTTGATGCCAAATGATGATGTTTCATGGGGGTTTTATCAGTAAAAATGAATTTATCTTGTATACCTATCCTATGGGAAGATACATTTAAAAAATAAGGTGTGTGTGGTTAGAGTATCATAGTGTTTGAAGAATACCAAATCATGAAAGTGTCCACTCCAGGTTTTTAGTGACTTCTATAAGATTTGAGCCTTAAAATAACTTCACACCAAAATATATAAATTGAAGGTCTAAAATTTCTAATTTGGCATCATGGTATCTTCCCCAAGGTGAATAAAACTTGTCCCAAGTGTTTTCATACATGTAAAGGACAAAAATCCATGTTTTAGTTTTATAGGCCTAAAGAACTAAGAGAGGACTAGAATACCAGAAGTGAAGTGGTGAAAAAGGTACTTTAATTGGGATTTAGGACCTAAAATTTTGAGGTTGGGGGAATGGGTGAGATACTTAAATCTCTCTCAGTTTCCCTATTTCACTGCTAGAACTCAAGAACCATCATCAAAGCAAAAATAGGGCAATAATCTAGCACTTTTTGGTTATTTTTTGTTTGAGACATTGGTTATTTTTTTATATTTTATTCCAACTCTCATATGTCTGACCCATGTATACCTATCCAATTTATCCAAAAATATATCTAGGTGAGGCCTAGAACTCATTTTAACCCCCAATCCAAAATAGGGTCTCAGAAAGAACTTGAGAGAAGCCTTAAACTAGGGTTTTATTGATTCCAAGAGTTTTAACGCTCTAAATTTGCCAAAATTTTATAATATGATGTATTTCAAGGTGATATAAGTTATTAAATATGTATTGGAATGATTGGAATTTGTACAATACATATTTGGTGGATTAGGGTTTGGAATAGGGCTAATTAGGCCTAAATGAAGGGTGGTTTCCAAAGGAAGTGTGATCTTAGAGTGGAATCAAGTCATAAACTTGTGACACACCTATAATGAGATGGAGATTAGCTATAAATTTTCTCATATTTTCAATAGAATTCATATAATTCTCAAACTAAGGAGAAATGTCCAAAATAGGGGCTATAAGGCTTACAAACCCAATATGAGCCTTGTATGTGAAATGGGATGATGAAGTCAATAAAATAACTTAAAAGGGGTTAAGAAAAGTGTAATGAGGTCACCTCAGACCATCCATGATAAAAGGATGAGCTTTTAACACCTAGATCAGGATTTGTCCTTTGAGACCTAAGTGAATTGCCTAGTGGAAAACTAGTGAAAGGGTTGTATGGTAAATAGAGTGAGTCAAATGCTTCTTGGAGTTTAATGATTGAGATATTCATGGAAAAATAATAATATTATTGGTTTTAAACCTAATTGAGACCTATATCAATCTTAAACGAGGACCTAAAGCCACCAAGCACAATCATATTCCAAGCATGGTGAAACATAGGAGGCAGAGTTCTTATAGAGATTCATACTGGTGAGGTTATTTCATGAATTTAGTCATGATGGTTGTGATTTAATGGATTATATCTATGTAATACCAAGCTATTTTACTCAAAAACCATAAACTAAACCTATAGGCTTACTTTTGGGTAGTGATCTATAACATTTTGATAAAAGTTAAGTCTTTTCAAGGCTCAAGGACGCTAGATCAAGCATCATATACATCATAACATTGAGGTTAAATTTTCATGAAATTAAAAAGAGGTAAAAATACATGAATTTTATGAAGGACTTAAGAGGGGGTAAATTAAGATACAACCAATTCTTAGAAGTACACTTCTAGTCATCAAGGGAACACAAGCTTCTTCTCTTTTTGTACTAGTTTGAAAACATAGTGATAGTTTGAAGTGGTTAATGCCTAAGGAGATGTTTCAAGAGGAAAAGTGTTATAGGTAATCAAGTATAATTTGAAATTATTTCTTAAGCACCTAAAGCTACAACCATATCAAACCTTAACACACACTTACAGCTATGGGAATATCATTCATAGGTTTCATGTCAATTGGTATGTAAGAAAAGTGTGTTAAAATGGTGTTCTAGTTCAAGTCCATACTAAATGAGACTTTGTGATCTATTTAAATATTAAATTACAAGAATATTTCAAATATTATCTTTATATTTTCAAGAATAGTCACATACAGTCAAGCTTATCTCATAAGGTAAACCTGTAACCATCTATAAGGGTTTTAAGCACTAAGCATGTTAAAAATTTCATTCCAAGGAACCAATGATGATGATTATTAATCAAGATATTTTTCATGGTTTGAAAACCCTAAGTAGGTACTATTTTAGGCAATATTTTTGAAAAAACATGTACCTACAACCATCCTAGGGATTGAGGTCTATCTTCAAGTAAATATGGGCTAAAGAGGGGAATGATTTATGAAAGGAGTGTCATGTATATGACTATGTTTATTGGAAACCCAAATAAATAAACCCTATAGATCATGAAAATGGTATTAAAATAAATTTTATAGCCAACATCAAGGCTCAAATACTCATCTACAGGTTTTCTAGACATGTTTCCAAATAAAGTGACAATGATGAGCTAAGTGGTCATATATTTGGATTTACATGATAAAATGGTTACATCATGAATAATGACCTTCACATATCTTATCACTAGTATTTAAACTTATTCAATCCTAAATAAAGGCTATATTCTATACAATGAGAAGCCCACAACCTCTTTTGGGCTCAAACTTAGATTGGAAGGTTGAATGAGAGCACGAGGGTCTTTAAGGAGGTTACATGTTCAAGTGAAGGTAATAAAGTTAAAAATTATGATATAAGATCATTTGGAGGGATAATATATAGTTTAAAATACAAAAAAAGTCAGTCATACACCTTTGAAACAAGGAAATATAGTCATGGGAAACCCAGACCTATCTACAAGCTCTTGATGGTTGATAACATAGTGGTTAATAGTTCAACTTCGTGTTCAATAGAGTTGATGAAAAGAATATTTATGATTAAGGTGAGGTAAATTACATGAATAAGTGTTTCCAATAAATTTATGATCAGGTTCAAGCCTCATAAACACACACCTATATATTGTTGGTACATACAAATAGGCTTCCTGAGGAAGTAAGATCTTGAGAGAGGTTGCATAAGGGTGAAAATAGAAAATGAAAAGTATAATAATGAAAGGGTATTTATTAATGAAATATTAAAATAAAATTCACCTTATTTTGACACAAATAAAGGAAAAAAAGGAGGAAGAATAATTTGTGAAATTTGACCAGATAAACATGTGTCACTACCTTTTGCCAAAATGGGCCTTTAGGCCAAAATATGTAGGATGCAATCATGAAATTTGGTAGAGAGAATAATTATTACCTATTATAAATGATAAAAATAATTTTTAGGATTTTTGAAAATGATAAATATTCAATATTTTAGTACAGTCAACCCTATGTCAAATCACGGTCAACATTGGAGCATGACTTGGAGGAATTGGCCATTTTGGGGCATCTACAGGTTGAGTCAGAGCACAAAATTTGGTAATAATGGTATAAATTAAATAAAAAATCAAATAATTACATAATTAATTTCCTATAAATAATTTAAGTTCCTTTTGTTCTTACATAGTTCAAAAGCAGTCAAGAAGGCAACCATTGGAGACCAAATCAAGTTTTGTTAGTTCCAGATGCCAAGAAGTAGTTTAAGAATTAGAGAGGAATTAAAATGGTATAATATGTTATTATAGATCTATATTTTCCTATATAATAAATAATATTTATGGGTTTCATGCAAAATTTTCAAGAATGACAAGTTTTGGCATGAAGGAAGCATGTAGGCAACTCAAGGTAACTTTTGGTAAAAAGGGTATACAAGACAAAGTAAACATAAAAATGACTTAAAACTTGGTAAAATTTATCCTAAATACATATTATATCCATATATAATCTCAATATGGTTGTATGATAAGTGAAAGTGATAACTATTTTGTCACAGTCTGTCATATGTTCATAATGGTCACTATTCATGTAGGCAAAATTTTTGGAGTTTTAAGGTGTGTTTAATGTTTAAAATATTAGGTAAGAATTTGAAAAGAATTTTAATATGTTTTTAATCCTATTAAATACATTTTTAAGAGTGCACGCACTCTAAAATTTATGCAAACCACACAGGTAGGGTTAAAACCCCACAAGCAGTCTCAAAGCATAAAAGGCAAAGTTGAGTTTTGATAATTTGGAAAGGTGTTATGAGATTTTTTAGGTGTCATGAAGTTTTTTTCAAGAAAATATGATTAGTGGAAATTTAAAATTGGTCCTTTGAATTAATTCAAGCTTTTTCAGGCTTAAGACACCCAGTTTTAGCCCATCTTCAAATGCTTGTATATTTCATACCATGAAGAGCCGGGACAATTATTCTAGTATGTTTTGATAAATCCAATGTAATTTAAATTAATTATGGATTTAGGTTGTTTAAATTCTTCAGTTTTATTAACAATATTTAGGAGTGTAAGTATGTCCAAAATGCTTCCAAACCCTACAGGCAATCATATTTATGCATGTATCTTTTCATATCTTCCGCATGGGAGCCAAATATTTTTAGGGGTATTGAAGGGGTGTATTTAATATAAATAAATGAAAATAAATGGTGTAATTGGTGTCTTAATTTTATGAACAATCATCTTGAAGGTCAGTTTGTCTAAGCTTGAAAAGGAGCTTTTTGACTAGTTTTGGTTTTTTGGATTCATAGGTCCACAAAATGGCCTAAAATTACTTAAAAACCACCTAGAATGTGTATATGTCTCCTTACATCTCCTAACCAACCTATTTTTAGAAGAATATAGCATGTTTGGGTGCCTAAGAGGCACAAAATAACTCAAAATTACTTATTTGTGTATGTATTCAAAGAGAGAAAAGGTATAAAGCCATGGAAGAGTCCTAATGGGACATAAAGCATAATTATGTGGCAGTTTAAGATCTACAAAAGAGTTTATATGGTGTCTTTTTGAGTTAAAGGGTCAAAAACCCATTTTTTGACATATTTATGCAATGTTAAAGTTTTAATGGTGATTTTCACCATTATTGTAGGCCTTGAAGGTTTTCCAAACCTTCATTTTCTTCATCATACATATTCTAGAGATGTCTAAAGGTCTTCTACATGTCCAAAAGTGGTCTTTAGGGTGCTAAATGGCCTTCAAAGTAGTTTTTAGGGTAATTAGTTGAGTTTGGCTTAAGATTGTGACCTCCATCAATGGGATCTATGAGAGTTATAGGTATCATGGATTTTATTTCAAGTTAGAGGAGTAAAGTCAAGTTGAAAATAGAAAATAACCTCAAAAAGCAAACATGAAACTTAACCTTCATGGTCAATTAAGCAATTTATGCTAAGTAAATTGAATTTTACCCATGTATATTTTAAAAGGCAAGTGTATGGGGGCATAGAAGTCCAAGGGAGAGATATTTGGAGGTTGGAGAGTGCAAGTGGATCATTTAATGATTTTTTAAAGTCTTGGAGACTTTTCCTTCTTAGTGGATCATGACTTCATCATCCTCAATAAATTCTTGTCTTAATGGGAGATCTTGAAGAGTATTTGGGCTAATGAAGGTTAATTTAATGAAGAAAGATTATTTATAATTAACACAATGTCGGTGAGAATCTATGAAGGGTGGTTGTGTATCATTTATTGAATTCTATTTACTTGCCTCTTCCCACTCTCTTCCCCTTTTCTCCTATATCTCTCATTTCTCCCCCATTTGTGAAAGATATTATCATTTGACAAGGAGAAACTCTATAAAAATTTGTAATAAATACCTTTTGAAGTAATAAATATCAATTTTCACCTATTTCTTGACCCTAAATTATGTTTAGCAAGCTTGTACATGATGGCCTTGTGAAGAAGTGTACTTCCATGTCTATTGTCCTTATTTTTTGTCTATTTTTGGGTGTTTTCAAGTTAGTTACAGGTTTTAACTTGAGTTTTTTCCACCATTAATCGATTCTTGGTGTGAATTTTGAAATTCCTCTTTACCTCATGTATTGTTTGGTGAGCCTAGTTTATGAAACACTTATGCAAATTAGATAGTTTGTGAGGTTGTGTGAACAAAAAGTGTCTTATGTTGAGTTAATGTTTATTTTAAGCTTTATGAGTGTCAATCAGTTTCCTGTATCACCATTTTAGTGTTTTTAGTCATCATATACCCTCTCTCTATCCCTTTTCCAATTAGAAGTATTAGTTTAGGTGATCTACCAAGAGGAAGTTGACCTTCTCTAGAGGTTCAACCACACTACAGGATACCCATAGCCTAAGGTTGCTCCAATATTTTAGCTAGGAGTGAGAGAGCCTAAAAAAATCTCTCATAAGGGTGAAATTTTTGTTATAATAGGACACTAAGGGTCAATTAGGGTATTGGGTAGGAAGGGGTCAAAATGATAAATGCTTAAGATATTTATGACAATTGGTCAAACAGTCATCTTAATGAAATAACAAGGTCAATCAAGTCAACTTAGTTTGTAGAAGACAATAATTTTAGTGTGTTGACTTAGTAATACATGGCTAACTTAGTTTATTTTAGAAGAGGGTCAACATAGTACTATATGGCTGACTTGGTATGTTTTCTAAGTGGTCGATATAGTATTGTTGAGGGAAAAGAAGGAAAATTTAACTTTTTAAGTCTAAGGTGGTTGACTTAGTATTATATGGCCAACTTAGTTGTTTTATAAGTGGTTGATATAATATTATAATGAAAAATATGGCCAATATATTAATTTTAAGCCATAGGGTGGATGACATAGTATTGAAAGGGCCAATACAATTTTAAAATAGGTCAATTTGGGTGTGAAATGAATAATTTAAAGCAAATTAGTTTATTTTTATGACATTTAAATAATTTACTTTGATTATGAGTGACATGGAGGTCTAATACATCCTTTATTATTTGATTTTTGAAGAGACACTATATATTTTAGCTATTAGTTAATGTTTCATGGCTAGCTAATCTACTAAAGTGCTTTATGGATGTAGATATGACTAGATTGGTTGCATTGGGCTTGGGAGGCATCATGGAGATGTGGTAAATCTTACTGAATGTTGATCTTGTGGTCATGTTCATGGGAGCTTGGGAACATTTATCCAAGACATTTAGATGGGTGGTAGATGAGGATACCATAGAGGTTGGTATCACATTAGAGGATGTTCATGTGTTACTTGGACTTCCTATTAGGGGACACCACTGATCATAGGGACATCAAATGACTAAGAAGAGAGATGAGCACTAGCCCAGTGGGAAACATGCTCATATAGGATTTACTTGGGATTGAGTGTGAATTTGTTTGATTTGTATATTACATTGATTCTATATAGTTAGAAGGATATGATAAAACTTTTGATAAAAGGAGTGATGTGTCACAAGTCAGATAGCAAGGTACCATTATATGTGATAGCCTTGTGGCAATCTATATTATATTAGGGGGCACTCTATAACTTAGGTTATATCATATGGTTTTAGCTCGTGCATGATATGTATGGGATATTATTTAGAGGACATAAGACCATGGGACCAATAGTATTAATAAGTGCAAGGATATATAAGAGGTTCTTAATATACCAACCAATTAGGTTACCTCATGTGTTCGAGATTAGTTACCTTGGGTAGTGAGGTGGAGATAGGATTAGGTGGTGTAGGATGTGCCCCACATGCTATCAGTATAAAATATCACATGAGGAGATATCATGTGGTAGCCTTATGAATATATTATGATTGTTTGTCCATTTTGGGTGACTATGGTACTAGGTCTAGCATGACAATAAATCATAGGCCACTATACCTAGTGGGTAGAGCTATATCAGGTGGCACATTTACCAAGATAATTTGGACTACTATACCTAGTGGATCCTATAATGGTTCCCAACTTTTATGCTTTACATGTGAGAGAGATAAGAGGGAGAGGATGAGGAGCACCAATCAAGAGCTTGGAGATTAGATCATGATGTGTGAGACCATGGACTAGTTGAGCATGACAACCAGTAACTAGAAAGGGTATAGATATAGATACAAGGGTATTGCAAGTACCACAATAGGAGTAGTAACCACCTTGATCACACCACCAATAGAGACACTAGTGGTAAGATAGATTAAAAAAGGTGGTGATCTAAGATAACTCATCAATCAGCCTAGGGTAGAGCTAGTTTATAGAGGCATCAATGAAGAGAGGCTCAAGATGTGCATGGGTGGTGAATCTAGGGCTTAATTTAATTATGAGGTGTCTCATGAATGAGGTGTTTAATGGATGAGTTGATGTAAATACCATGCTTAGTAGATGGAAAAATGGATATATGGTGATTAGTGACACTGGTACATGTAATAAATGTATATGATTTTTAATTTTTGAGATATAATACTAGTTATATGTGATTGTAGATAGATAGATTTTGATATATATATATATATATATATATATATATATATATATATATATATATATATATATATATATATATATATATATATATATATCTGTGTGTGTGTGTGTGTGTGTGTGTGTGATTTGATATATATCTAATTTGAATTTGGTAGATCCTATAGATGAGGAGGTCATATGGGGATCCTTAATTATGAAAACACACCATGATATTTTGGATGGGATGCTGAAACCATATGACCCTACCACATTGGATGATCATATGGTACCATCTACCCCAACTTAGGCATGATGGTTTGGACTAGTGAGGGAGGTTATGAGGTAGTATATGCATATAGAGATGGGTCAAAACTATTATTATGGTTGGGAATAGGATATGAATATTCATGGTAGGCCTTGGCTTAAGAGAGAGTCACACATATGGCTACCACTATCTAGTTGGCATAGGTATAAGCCTAGGTGGCCAACCTATAGGGATAGGTAACATGGCTAAGATCTTAGATAACCACATTAAATTGTAATATTTAGAGGGGATAGTCTAAGGCATCTATGGGTATCATGGCTAGGCCATGAGATAGACATGATGAAGCCCATCCATAGAGCTAAAGTGATGTATTTTTATACTTTGTATTAAAACACATGATATTATAGAGATGTTGTATTTTCATAGTTGGATGTTGATCTTATGTGTTATATTTTGGTTGTAATTGTGGATGCATATATGTATTTATTTTTAGAACATGTATTTTTATTTTTTTGTATATGCTATATGAAATATATGTGTTTTGTTTTCTATTATAGCGTTATGTATTACACATTCATGATTAAAAATAAATAGGTAGAAAAGACTTGGAAAAGAGTAATTATTCAAAAACAAATACACTATACACTATATCACGATGGGAAATGTGTAATAACAAAATATAAATAAGTATAGTAAACCAAAAAAGAGGGAAAAATGTTTTTAAACCATGAAAAAAGATTGGCACAAAATTAAAACAAGTAAAATCACACTAAATCATATTGGGAAGTATGAAAATAAATATAATAAAATAGAAATCACTTGAAAGACTAATGGTATAAAAACAAATCAATTAAGTCAATATATCATACTAAATCATGTTGGTAAGTATAAAAGATAAACAAAATTGGTAAAATGGTCTTAAATTAATCACACTAATTCAAGCTGAAAATTATGAAAAACTTAAGAAAAGTGGTTGGATTCTTACAAGAAATTGGAAAATAAGAAGATTAATGAAGTAAGAAGAAAACATACTAAATCAAGAATGGGAATCATGTCAATGACATGTAACTCATAATAAATCAAATCTTATCTCATATTTGACACATGTAATTTCATAGGTGACTTGGATATTGGAAAATTTTGTGAGAAAGGCCAGGTCCTATCCATGGTCTTACACTGCAACTCACAAAGTGAATACCAATGAGGTGTAAATAATGTGAAATTATGGAAAAGGATATGTTTGGAATGGTAATGTGAAAATTTTGATAATTTATGAGGAAGGATAGGTCTTATTCATGGTCTTACACTATAACTCACAAATAGAATACCTAGGGGAGTGATCATCAAACAAAAAAATATTTCTCAAGGGTAAATGTTAGGATTGTAAGGAGTGAAGAAGTAAATGTAAGAATCATAACATAGGAATCTTATGAAAATAACTTAGAAGATATGAGGCACACTAAGGATATGAAAAGACACTAAGTGACTAGTGATCATCAATATACATAGGATACATGTTCCTTATACGCATAGAGCTATGTAGGAAAATAAGTGTGGGACTAATATCAACTCATATTGGAAGTTTTAAACAAGAAAATTAAAATGAACCTACCTTCCCACAATGTGTTCTCCATTCCTTAAGACCCATTACAAATTCATTGGTCTATTGCAAAGATTTGATTCTTGCATGATAAAGTTGGTAGCACTAAAATATTTTTTTATTCTCCTTTTCTAATCTACTAGTATATCACACCCTAATGGACCTCAGCTCTATCCTGATGCCAAATTTGGAGTTTAAAATTTTATTAGATAAAGGAGATGTGTTTAGAATCATATCTTTTAGTGTGATCTGACTTTTGAAAATTTTAAATATTACCTTTTAGATAATTGCCTTTTGTTAAATGATTTGGATTTTGAATATTTCATGAATTTTAAGATTCCTCCTCCATATAGACTTGGAAGGACCAATCATGAGAGATAGAGTGATAAACATGAATTAGCTTTAGGATTTGGATAAAGGAAGATAAGTATCCAAAGACATGACTGACTAGAACACTTAAGCTTAACTATGAACCAACATGTTATCTCAAGTCTCAACCATGTGTATGTTTAGTTTGATAAAGGGAATAAGGGGGAAGAAAGGGAGATCCAAAGTAGACTTGTAAAAATATATTTTAATGATATGAATTATTTGATAATTTATCATATGGTAAATGAGGATGATTAGAGGAATCAAGGTTTATATAACCAGGGCACAATGACAATTATCTATGTTTATAGAGATAAGTAGAAAATAATCATTAAAAAAGAACAAATTCATCATAATAAATTAACTCAAGAAGAACAAGTATGTATTTTATGAAAAATAATACATAAGAGAAAATAATGACATCATGTAAGATAGATAAGAATTTGACATAATGTCAAATGATATAAAATAGGTAAATGTAAAGTTAGAACACACATCCAATCCAATGAAATAAATAAATGTAATACAACCATGTTTTTATTCATAAGCACTGATATATTTATTCACATACACATCTGATAATTCTCTATGAATTTAAACTTAGACTGCATCTAAAGTTCCATCAATCTTCAAGAAAAGTTGAGAAAATACTTCACATTAAATCTTCTCAACAGAAAATATAAGAATGCCTAAAGGATCATGCTAATGAGGTTTATCATGTAGGGGATGCTTAGGAGAATGCATATGAATGTTCTATGGGAGATAAAGGAGTCACCAATGGGGAATGTGCCACCAAGGAATGGGTCATTGATGGAGAGGGATCCATGGGTGAGGGAAGATCCATAGGTGAGGGGCTCATGGGTGGAGAAATAGTAGGTGGAGAAGGGACCATAGGTGGTGGAGCCACAAGGGAAGAAGGTGGAACCTTATTATGAGAATGACATATGGGAATAAGGGTATTAGGCACAAAAATGGTCATGAGATGCTACTGAAGGATGTGGCAATGATCAATGTGATGTGTACCACACTGGTGCCAGAGACAATATACCTCTCCATATTTGGGAAGATATATAGGTAATAATTTTAATGGAGGTATAGCCTTGTATATGGTCTAAGGAGTGGTTGTGCATAAGGTGTCGATATATTACCGTAACTTATGACTGTGTGTGGATGAATGATTATCTATACTATGGAAGAAATAAATAGATTTGTGAGTAGAATTTGTAGGTGTATTCATAGGATGAGTATAAATGAAAGATGAGGAAGATTGGTTTAATGAATAGTCCCTAGTCTAATGACCAATAACTTTATGAATATCACATTATGGCTGATCAACCCATTTGGTGGGCAAAAGATTAAGTTGTAGTAAAGGGAGAAAACCATCACCAAGAGAAGGTGGAGATGGTAGAGAGACTGGGAAAGGATCTATTGAAGGAGAAATAAGATCTAAGATAAGAAGAGGCTTGGTTATAGATGGAATTTGAATAGGATCCTAACTAGGATTTATTAAGGGAGGGGCAGGATGCACATAAGGTTGAATGACAATCACAAGCATCTCAAGTAAACATTAGCTAGAAGGGTCTTGGTATTTGGAAAAGTGATAAGGACCAGTCATAACATGATCCATAATAACAATCATATGATGTTATTCATAAATTAGAGGTGTGTACACCATATCAACCCTATGATCAAGAGGGAAAATGCTAAAATTAGGAATGGTATTGGATGGAATGCTAGAAGATATATTGAAAGATTAAAGTAAAGAGGAATGATAATGAATAATTTTAACATCTCAAGCCTAAACAAGACATCCTAAGAATGGATCATATAAGCTATATCCATCATAATAATTAGGTGTATAAAGATCAATGGCATAGGTAGGGATGACCTTGTCATCTAATGTGGTGTGATGAATGGAATGTTGAGTCTTAGTTAAGATAATGGGAATATCATCATAAGGTGGTTGACTAGAATGAGGTTGTAAAGAAGGGTAAATGGATAAATGAGATGAGGTAAGATATCTAAGATTTTAATCTTGAGATTTATCTTTTCAAGCCCATCATCATCATAATCTAGGAGGTTAGGGGGTATATTCCTAATGAGTTCATGGTGACCAATATAACCTTGGGTGGAATTGATATGAAAGTTAAATTATTGAGATTCACAAAATGGAATGCTTGGTAAGGGTTCAATGGTAGGAATATTGAATACACCATGATCTTGGAATTGCTTAAAATGATAAGGACTGGTATCACCTTGAATCCTATAGATGGCTCTATTATGATGAAATTTAACACATTAGCAAGTGGAAGAGGAAATTGATCTCATGTGATGAGCCATGGCCTACCAAGAAATATGTTATAGGATAGATGAAAGTTGAATATCATCACCTTTATGTGAATGGTGGTAGGTGGGACAATAATGGGGATCCACACATAACCTAAAGGAGGCATTTGCCTTTGGTCATAACCTTAACATGTGATACATGTACAATTAATATTGTATTCAAAATATCCAAGGGTTTTGATAAAATCAAGAGAGGAAACACAAATGCTAGAACCCTTATCAATAAAGGAATTCTTGACTTGGATGTCACCAATTTTGGCACTGATAAAAAGAGGAGGATCATCCACATGAAGTAGAATCTCATCGAGGATCATAGAAGACATGGGGAATTTGAGGGAAAGATAAGTGTCTATTATTTCATAAATATGTATGGACATCTCTTTGCACTATTATAAAATTCTATCTTTTAATTTGAATAAGGTGGATTCACATCCTACTAGGGGAGGATGATGGATGTTCATTTTGAATAAAAGTTACATAAGATGATTATTATATCACAAAGAGGTTTTCATAAGTTTGAGAATTGGGATTTGAGATGGCAGATTAGTGGTTTCCATGATAGTATCCCATTCATCATAACCCATAAGGGGACCATTGGAAAGAGGTGCATATTGTTGAAGGAGGTCCTCAAAAGGAGGAGCTAAAGTAAATGTGAATTTATATTAATAAGATGTAGGAGGTCTAATTAGAAAACATGTTTGTTGATTATCTTGAGAAGATGGAGTAGTTGATGTAGGTGTGGTTTGAGAGAAGTGTTGATAGAAGTTTGAGTATCATTGGTGATAGGTAAAGATTTTGGATGAATGGTATAAATGGTATGAGAAGTTTTATCCAAAGGAGATGTTGGAATTGGTTCATCAAAAGATATAAGGTATTATTTCCCCAACTCTATTAAGTGAGTTAAAGAAGAGTCTTGAGAAACATGAAATGTGTGAGACAATTGATGGGTGTGAATGGGATGAGGATAAATGAAGGCTACCACCCTTTGCATATTAGTCATATTGACCACATTCTCTTCATGAATGGGGTCAAGAAGACTATCAACATTATTGGTAGAAGGGGTAGGATTGTCTTGGTTATCTTGGTGATTCAGAAGAGGGTCTTTATAGATGGCCAATGAACATTAACCTAGTTTAAAGCTTGATATTTTGTTTTTGTTTCATGGGATTTGAAGGAAATGCTATAGGCTTGTTGACATTTACAAATTCTAGAATCATGGTCAAAATTAGGACCATGAAGGAAATCCATAGCCAAATTATGAATCTATCTATAAGTCTCATGAGAATGACCCCAACTAACATGAAACCAACAAAATTTATTGGGATCATACCAAGATTTCATGGGATGAGTGGGATTGAGTTCTTGTGGAAGAGACCTTGATAGATGTTTTTGTAATTTTTTTAAGGATAAAATTTTATGAACATCGATGTTATTGGTTGAAGATAAATGAGGATTAGTGATGTGGTTGAGAGGGGAATCATGTTACAAAGTCTAGTTGGGATCAAATACTTGAATAGTATGAATGTTATCATAAGTGTCGATAACACCATCATTTATAGTAGGATAATTCTTATTCTTTATTAACATGAGATACTCATAAAAAGTTAGGATGGCTCAAATTGATGCATAAGGAAATCTTGATGATTGGATTGGTCATTGGCCTCTTCTAAAGTACATAGATAGAGTCTAAACCTGTTATTGAAAATTGGGAAAAATAATATTGGTAAATAGATGAATGAGGTTGTCATCTACCATATTATGTTCACATTTGTTAGACAAGGTCTTCTATTGTTTGATGAAAGCTTGTGTAGTTTCAGTATTAATTTTATTACAATTGATAAAATGGGCCAAGGTACTTATAGGGAGATCACTAATTTGGAACTCTTGGACTAGAGCATTGACTAAATATTCCAAACTAGTGATGTAATGAAACTTAAGTTGGTTGTACCAATCTAAAGCATCACTTATGAGAGTCTTTGCTAGTAGTTTGGTAACAATGAAAGTATTTAACTTGAACTAGTCTTTATATAGATTTACAAATGTTTTTAAATGAATAGTAGGATCGGTTGACCCATTATAAGTAATGGTAGGGGTGATACCTCCTCTATCGATATTAGCAATTTGATATGTAAGAGGCTTATTTTTAAGGTTTTTGATTATTTTTTTATCAAGGGGACGTTGATGGATAATATTACCATGGGAATCTTGAAGAAGAGGTGGGAAAACATTTTGGTTATGTGTACCCCATGGCATCTATTGAGGGTGGGTTTGAAGATGGATAAGATGATTTTACATTTTCATAATTTGATTTGCATTGTTAGCTTGGAAATCATTCATTTGATTAAGAGTTTGTAATAGGATTTGATGGATTTGAGTTGTATTATTGGTATTGTTTGGAACATTAGAATTGGTAGTAGTGGCTTGAGTACCACTATGGATGTTAGTAGTATCTTAAGAATAATTATTAGTAAGTGAGGCATTGATGGCATAATTTATTTATGTGGAAAAAGATGTACTAGTAGAAGGATGAGAAGAAGAAACACAAGAGGCATGATTACCATGGGTAGTAAATGATTCACTAGTGGAAGAATTGAGAAGAGTGGGTCTTGGAAGAGGCTCACTAGATGTATAATCTGCTAGGCTAGTAGAGATACTAGGCATGGAGGTGGAGGAAATCAAAGAGGAAGATGCCATTATATGATAAGGTGTCAAAATAGAAGGAAGAGGCTGAGAAACAAAGAATTTAGTATCTCTAAATCTATGTGAGAATGTGGGAGAAGGTGAATGGGGTTCCTCAACTTAACCACTTATCATGAGATGATAGATATATAAGGATCTTTTCTTTGATGTTTAAGAAATTCATTCATGAAGAAGAGAATTTATGGGGTATACTCTAATTTGAGTTGATCTTCAAATTAGAAGAAAGGATTATGAAGTGAAGAGGAATGAGGAGGATTCCCATGGTTTATAGTGTGAGTGGGTACATGCACATTAATTTTGTCTAGGGTAGGAGCCACAATATTCTTATGGGAGAACCTATTGGGGTTGGTAAGACTCATCATATATGTTGAATTCAACTCAGTTTTGTCATCAAACAAGAAGTTCATGATGGAGAGAGATTAGGGAAGGAAAAATTGATACAAAATCAAAGAGATGTAAAAGCTAGATAATAGTATAGATTCAACTAGTTTGATGGAGTACTATAAATAGGGTATGAAACAGAGCTAAAAAGGATACAGAGATGACCAGGTAGACTTAATACTGTAACTTGATTAGAAAAAAGGAGTAATGGGTCAACTAGGTCAACTTAGTACTATAGATAGGGAAATAAATAGCTTGATAAAGATACAAAGTTGGCCAAGTTGACTTAATACTATATCTTGATTACAAAAAATGAGTACTAGGTTGACTAGGTTGACTCAATACTACAATCAAGGAAAAAGATAGTCTATAAGAGACTATATCAAGTAGAATGATAGTGAGCTAAAAATAAGGAAATATTTTGTAATGTAATTTAAACATGAAATGAAATAAAATGCATAAATAATTGGATCAATGAGAATGATCCAATTGGCATGCAACATAAAACCTTGCACCAATGCTGGCCAATGGAAGTTTTTTCAATACAACATATAATGAAGAAAGAGCAAGCAGTCAACTAAAAATTAAATTCTAAGTGGTCATCTTGAGTGTTGTTATATTATTATTAAGTTTTATTTTGTGTGATAGGGAAGTTAGATGAATATAGGGAACTAGAAAGCAATCTATGGATGGTTGCAGGATGTTTAGGCTAAAAGGGATCTATGTTGGCAAAGGTACTCGCTTAGTGTTAGGGCCTACCCCCTTAATTCACAATCCCATAATGATAAGTTTATCAGGTGATTTTTCCAATATATAAACCTAACCAAATGTTTATATTTGGCCAAAAAACCAAGTTAGCTTCCCCCTTGGTGATGAAATACAAGTAGGTAGGCCTTAGAAAGATAAGTGTTAAATGCATTTTGAAATTTGTGTGATTTGGTAGTGTGCGTAAAAAGAGAAAAATAGTGAAAATAAATGGTATTTTTAAAAACCACCTAATTAGACTATGTGAGCTACTCTAAGCATTCAAACAATTGAAAATAAAAGTGTGAATTAATTACTAGCATATAGTTGTTAATTCTAAAATTAAGAATGGTACAGAGTTATTCAGATGACACAGTATGAAAACATTATATAATAGAGTCAATAGGGTTGATACTGTAATATAGAATCAATATTCCTTAAGATTTAAGTTGACCACATTGACTTAATATTTTTGATAGAAGATAGAGTATATAACTAAGTCGACCAAGTTGACTTAGTTTGTTGTAGGTTTGTAGTTTTGAAGACTAAAATATTGCACAAAATATAATTATAATGAAGTAATAAATTGAAAGAGAGAGAGAAAAATGAACCTTGGTGGGTTGGAAGATGAATAAGATTGAAATTTTCTATTGAAGTGCCTTGAATGTTGCTTGTAATTTATGCCAATTGTTAATATGACTGAGTCAACCTGGTTGACATAATTTGTTATCTGAAAGCTATCTATAAGACTAAGTTTACATGTTTAATATAATATGTTTCTCTAATATTGAATAAGAGTACTATGTCAACATGTTCAATCTAGTAACTTGTCTCTGATAAAGACTTATATAGAAAGAACATAGTCATTTTGATGCGACTGTATTGTTAAACCTATGCACATAAGTTAGAACTATATCAACCTGGTTGACCTAGTATCAAAAATATAGAAAATTAATAAAGATATAGAAATTAAATGCATGAAATAAAACTTGAAAGGGTTAGATTCACATCAGGTTCACTAGAATGTATGCAATGCAAATGAAACATATCTATAAATCAATCCTAGCTCAGAGAAGATAGATTCTACTTACACTTTTGATTGGGGATACATAAGATAATTGGGTTCATGAATAATATGGATCTTTTATACCTAATCAAGGGATATATTACCACAATAATATTAATATGGAGGCTTCCAAAGCCTCTAGTCAATCAAAACTATGAAATAACCCTAACTAGGTCCTATGTTTTCATATTCACTAAAATAATAAGTAAAGAAAAAATATAATCTAGTGCTCACTAGAGCTTGGAGCACAAAGTTGGGGTAATAAACAATAAAATTAAACATGTATAAAATGCATATACTAAGATCAATGTATACATAATCCTAATGCATGGAAGATAAGTGTAATGCATATCTGTCTACTCTTAGAAAGGAGGAATAAAGCTAGGAATACTTACCTTTGAAGAAAAACCCACTGAGCCTCAATTTATCCCCTAGCCAAGGTGATTTGAAAAAGGTTATTATGTTATGTAAAGATGACAAATATAAATTATCTCTAGGATACACAACCTATCAATGCATCCAAATAACTTCTCCACAAAATAATATCTATATCTCCAAAAAAATTATGAAACCCTAAGCTTGCTCTTCAAATAGAATGGTGGATAAGAAGATGTGAAATATATCTTAATATTTGTTCTCTTCTATTAGAAATGGTGAAATTATTGTGTTTATATATGTAGATCTAACCCTAAACCCTTCCAAAAAATTTAGTCGACAAGGTCAACCTAATCAACCTACTATCATAATTGACTAAAAACTCACTACATCATGGACTAGGTCAACCAAGGGCCAACCTAAACCCTTAATAAGTTTTTTTAATAGGAATACAAGGTCAAAACAACTGACATAGTCATGCAAACTATCAAAAAGTGGTTTAGGTTAGGGAAAGAACTAATGAAGGTGGAAACTGACTAGAGGAGTGTGAAAAATAAGAGGCAAAGCTTAGTGTAATGGTTTTTAGGAGAAAAGTGTGTAGATATCAAGTGGAAAAAAGGAAAAAAATATTACAAAGCACTAATGGTTTACCCACAACTTTTTTGATGTGCCCCTTAAGGCATGCACTCAGAGAGATTGAGACTTGATAGGTTCCTACAAGATAAAGAAAATCAATAATTGATAAAAGTTTGAAAATATTATGTGTATACACCCCCTCTCACATCTCCATCTCCTCTCATTTCAATTTCATGCCTTACTCTTTCCACTTTCCAAATCCTAGTTCTGACACCCAATAGTTTTTCTCCTCCCCCACAAGTTCCCTAAGTGGTGCTTCCTTTATTTCCCATTACTCACCCTTCATCTTTTGCACAAGTTCCTATTATGATAAGATATTTCACCCTTATGGAATATTTATTTAGGCTCCCCCACTCCCATTAAAAAACTTGGGACAACCCCAAGTTGTGGGTAACCTGTGATGGGGCTAAACCTTTAGAGAAGGCTAAATTCCTTCTAATGAATCACCTAAACTAATGTTGTTGTTGACCAAATTTGACTTTTAGGTTAAATTGGGACCTTTATAGGTAAATAATTAACTTTTAAATGTTTTTTGGGTCCAATACATATGTCACAAGTTGTTTTATAGGTTAATTAGTATCATTTGATTATATAATAGCCTTGGTCCTTAGTCATTTTAGTCATTTTGAGTCATTTTAAGGTCAAAAAAGGGGCATTTAATGAGTTTTAAAAATTACTTGGGAAGTTTGAAGGTTATAAAATGTTATGTCACATTCCATGTGTCCTCACATGTCTTAATCAACTATTGGTAACTAAAAGTGGTAGGTGCTTCAGAAGAAAGAGTAGTTTTCTTTAGAAAAAGGTGAGTTTGGCACTTTTACAACCCAAGGGGAAGCATGACACATGGGAGAAGATCATATAATGTACCTTAAAATTTATAAATCTTATTTCAACATTTTAAATTCTCTATAAGTAGCATTTTTGACCTAAATCCATTCTACTCCTTTTTCACCCTTCTATGCACATGAAACTAGTCTTCAAGTTTGTACTTGGTATTGATAGCAGGGGAGGTTTCAGATAAAAATCATTGGGGAGGTGAAATTACACTCAAATAAATTTATTTAAATTAAAATATTTTTAATGATGATGTCCTATGCTTCATGAACCATCATCATGATGTTTATATTTTTCTACCTACTAATCTGTGCACCTTATAGGTTTTGCTCTATTTTTGGTAAGCCCATATGAACCAATTTTTAAGGTTAATTTAAGATTATTTTTTAATTAATATTATAATTATCTCCATGTTTTTTTATCATTTTAATGTGTTTTTATATGCTAATCATCTTAAATTGTAGGAGGGAACACTTTTCTATGCAATAGGTAGGTTTCCACCATTTTTAAAGAGTTTCATGATTTGATGGTGACTTAAATGATTTTTATAGGTTTATAATAATTTTTATGATATTTTATTTCTCCTATTTACCATTAAAAATCTTTCTCCAAGTAGTCTCCATGAGAATGGAGTCATAGACCACCATACAATCAATCTGCTCTATGACTATCATACCAGTCAGCCAAGTGCTTGAAAAGGAAAACCATATTGAAATGAGGATATTTTGGTTTGTTTAAAATAATAATAATTTTAATTTATTTAATTTAAACATTTAAATAATTTATATTATCCTTGAAATTAATACTCAATCTCCATTGTCTAAGCACACAGTATGCCCGCTACAATTCAAATATTCACCTATAAGTGTTTGGAGGACAATACCGCATTGGAGTAAAGGTTTTGAGACATATTTTAAGATTTAAATGGTGATAAATATGAATTTTAAAATAATAAAAAGTACTAATATTTATCATGATCATATATCATATAATGTTTGGAAGATATTCATACTATCTACCTGTATGTGACAGTAACCACCTACAGGTGACTTTGTAGAGGACTAAAAACTCTCAATGGAGGATTTATTGACATGGTCAAACATAATTTGGAGTATTAATATGTTTTATAAATAAAATAAGTCATTTTTTTGTGTCAATTGTAAAATATAAGTGTGAAAACTTGCTAAAATATTCAAAGACTAATTCAGGGCTTCTATCCCCAAAAATGCATAACAGAGTCCTTGAGTGTTTTGTTGATATTATGAAATAAGGTTATAAAGAGATTTTTATGTATAAAAATATGTTTTTATTATATTACTTACATATTAAAAATACATATTAATTAAAATTTGTTTTTGTGAGGCCTAAAATTGCATATTTATGCACTAATTACAGTCAGTGTTACCTATAAGACTGTTACCCAAAAGGGACCTTTTCATTAAATTTTAAAAAGTTAGACATGATTCTATGTTTTAATAGTTTAAAATATCATGTATGATCTATAGTTCATCCAAAGAGGATTTTATATGAAATTTATTGAACCCCATTAGCACCTACAAGGGTCTCTTCACTTGAAAACATCCACCTACAATAGACTGCCAACCTCCACATCATTCATGACAAGGTTTTAAGCATGTAATATGTATCATATTGGAAAGTATAATATATTTTGAATACGTCAAAGGATCCTAATGGTGGTGTGAAGTCTTTTATAAGGTAAAATGCACCTATCAGACCCCACATAGTCAATTGTAGTTGACTATGAGGGGAAAAGAACAAAATTGGAGCCTCTTGATGAGGATATAACATGGAGATGAGAAAATTGAGTTTAAGAAAGTGTAGAATGATAATTTAGAACTATAATAAATTATTTAATAATTGTGTGTGTGTGTGTGTGTGTGTGTGTGTGTGTGTGTGTGTGTGTGTGTGTGTGTGTGTGTGTGTGTGTGTGTGTGTGTGTGTGTGTGTGTGTGTGTGTGTGTGTGTGTGTGTGTGTGTGTGTGTGTGTGTGTGTGTGTGTGTGTGTGTGTGTGTGTGTGTGTGTGTGTGTGTGTGTTTGTTTAAATCATTCAAGACACCTACAGGGGTCTTTCTTGAGAAGGGAAAATAGGACACATAGTCAAAAGACACACTCAATCTTAATTGGTCAAGTGCGAGGAGAAACTAATGGAAGTTGAAGTGATGTTAAAAATTAAAAAAACCTTTATCATGAATATAATAGTATCATGAAACTCTCATAGTTGAATATATAATAGGGAGAATTTTCTAACAATGCATCATATAGTTCACTTAATGGAAGCCTGCACATAATTTGCTTCTCACATAGTATGTCTCAATTTTTTAAATATTTGGGAGGTAAAATCATAAAACCAAGAGACCAAGATTAGTATATAAGGTATATATGAGTTGTATAATATCCTTAAATTAATTTTTTATCTAGGATGATAGGGTAAGTACCCTCTATTTTATCTCAGATAGAGGGTTCTTCCCCTCATACAAAGCTGGCAGGGTTAGGAGACTAAGGTAGAAATATGAAGCCAAAATATGTATAGACCTTGAAAGGGGGTTTATATTTGGATAATACTTATAAAATAATAATAAATCAAGAAAATAAGAAGGAACAAAAATATAATAGTCTAAAATCTTAAACTTTTAGGGATTTCTATTAGGCCTTGAAGAGGCCTAGTGACTAAATGGAGAGTCACTTATACTTTTCACATGATGTGAGAATTATAACATATATAGGAATGTTTATGGGGTCACTATAGGTGTTTTTGAGCTGTTATTATTCAAGGAAAACCATAAAAAGTCATTTTGAGCTCTAAGGTGTAGTCAGGCCTGTTAGGCAAGGTTCAAGCCAAAGGCCAAATGGGAAACCATTTACACTTATAGCATGATATATGCTTCCTATCATATTGGATCATGGTTATAGGGTCACTCCAAGTATGTGAAAGCTTTAAAATTGTATAAAATCTACAATGAGAATCAATTTTGGCTTGGAACCAATGTTAGAACTATGCAAAGTGGAGAATCAAATTTGATGGAGCAACTTTGGAGGTTCATATCTTCTTAGAAGATTTACATGGAGGATAGAGGAGTTCAAGAAATTTAGTGGGGGTCCTCAACATAACATTAGTGGATGTTATCTATAACTCTAATTCCAAACCTTCATTAACAAACCCTAAGGACAAAAATTGCTCAAAACCCTTGTAAAGACCAATATGAGGAAATGAGAGAGACAATACACCAAAATGGACCAAAATGTCATGAATGATGATTGGATGTTACAAAAGACTTAGTTAGGATCCCTACCATAAAAATTAGTTATACAAACTTATATAGATAGGGTAATTTGATTATTTTGTGTGTTTTTTTAGGCTACAAGAGGTTTTAAGAGATCAAATCAAGTTTGGGGGCTATGAATTTTAATAACTCCATATATCCATTTAATTATTCAAAACAACTCCTAAGTGTTCAAACCAGATGATTCATCTCAGCTAGTCAAAATTGGCATAGTGGACAAGCTAGTGAGAAGGGGAAAACTTCAAATGAGCTAATTTTAAGGTGGGCCTAATGCCTCTAAGGACATGTAGGGTCTTGAAAAGTTTCATCCACTCCCTCCAATGTATTTTCATGGAAAATTGATTCATTTTTGGATTCCAAGTGTGTAGGGTGCATGAAAGAGGAGTTTTTAAGACCACAGTTGATGATGGCTTATTCCCAAATGATTCTAGATGAACATGATTATAATGAATGCATGGAAAGTCATGTTTGATAGAATTCCCATTCATTAAAATTATCATACTTATCCCTAATCATGTTTGGGACATTAAAATAGGTCCAAATCATGAAGGTAGTTTTCTGAGATTTAATGAGGAGTTTCATGCCACTTTTCATGAGTTTGATGACTTGCATAGCCACTTGTCTCTTCTAACCTTTCATGGTTCATCCCATATCCTCTTATCATGCATAACTAATTCTCTTAGCTTGAAAAGTTTCCTTATGACCATTGTACTTATCTCTTCTCCTCTCTCTCAAGTTATATAAGAACTAGCCATTATAACTAATGCTCCACCTAAGTATAGTGAAGCCCTACTCATTTTCATACCATTTGATCAATAAGAATACTAATTTTTTACCTATGTATGACTATTCATAGTGTGTTCTACTTGAATTTCAGATCTTGCTTAGTGAAGACTATGGATTCCTTAGCATGTTGTCTCATTCTTTCATCCTATTTATAGTTTGAAAGCTTCTTCTTGCAGGGTATGTGAAGTTTTCTATGAAATGTCAAGGATTGAGTGAGTTAGTCTATTCACTAATGCCATTCAAGGCCTATTGTTTATTCCTCATAGATTTTCACATTCATCCATAACCTCATAATGTAATATTTGTGTGAAAAGATGCAGATTGAAGGAGTATATGTTTGGTTAGTACTTTGTTCTCATGTGTAACATGTTACTGGTAGGAAGTCATCATCTTATTTAGTGTATCACCTTCCCTAGGATAGTTTACTTTTAGTTACCTCTTTTCCTCCCCTCCCCCTCCCCCAAATTTTATGTGTAGTTACAATCTAAAGTGGTACATCAAGGGAGCTAGCCCTATCTAGAGATTCACATTATCCTTAGGCTATCCACAAGCCTAGAGGTGTTTTAATTATGTCAATAGGATGATGAGAGCTTATGAATCTCCTTAAAGGGTGAAAATCCAAGTGATAATATTTGTCACAGGGAAAAGGGTTATAAATAGGAAAAGGGATCCTAGTAAGGATAAAATTTGATTCACTAAATAAAAATGGGAAACTCCCATAAGCTTCAACTTACACTAGATTAACACAAGATAATGCTAGCTCACACAATCTCATAGACCAGCTAATTGCATAAGTATTTCAAGGACTAGGTTTAGGTAGAACACTAATCCAGACCTATAATAGATTTAAAACACCATAAAGGAGGTTAGAAAGGAGTAAAATTGATGAGGAAGATTCTCCTTCATAATGACATCATGCAAAACTCACTCAACATAGATCCAAGGCAAGAGATAGGTAAATAAAGTCTTTTATTACATCAAGAGGTGGTTTTAAAAAAAAATATTATAGGGTTTAGCCTAATCAAGATGAGTATATTTTATAATATCTCAGAGAGTCCCATACTCTTCAAGATCAAAGAGTCCTTGTGAGAGTCTACAATCTAAGAGAGAACTTACAATGTGGGAGAAAATAAGAGATATAGGAGAAAGGGGAGAGAGAGGGAGCATACCAATTAAGATCATTAAATGAGATACCACCATATTTTAATGAATGATCTACCATATTTTGATCAAATCAGAGCTAATATATCATAGACAAGATAGCCTTCATTTGTCCCAATAGCCTCCCAATCATTTCATTGATTGAACAACACACAAGAGGATAAGAATTTGCTAAAGATGGTGAGTCATGATCCTATTATGAAAAAAAACCCTTAAAGACCTATAAAAGCTATTAAATTCCCTAACTACTTTCTCTAATCACAAAATCTCCATTTTGATATTTTATGCCATCTCCCACTTCACTTGCTTATGAAGATAAAATCTTCATATCTATGGATCTGATAGAGATATGACTATGTCTGGCAACTATTTGTTTGAGCTATGACTATGCCAAAGGATGAGGCACTCCACCATATCTCATTGATTTTTGCATTTAATCCAACATAAATATGGATCTTTACTATAGATTGAAAACCAATCTAATTTATTTGTTTTCATATATTCATTATATAGATGAAGATCCACAGATTACATAACTTTGTTCTAAACTATATTAGGTTTACACAAACCTATCTTGTCTCTAAAATGTAATGGTAATAGAGTCTCATCATTAGTAATTTTCCCTATATGGATGCATATTATTGTGACATTATACCAAGCTATAATGGTGATTTATCCCTTTGAAACATTTTCTCTTGGTTTACCTTGAACCGTATTTGACATCTACTTAAAGTCTCCTAGCTTCAACTTTTAATATCAGCCACCAATCTTGATCCAAACTTCTCATATTATGATATTTTTCAATGATTCATCCCTTATTAGGATCCTTCTATTAACCTATATAATTTTTTAATTGTGTCATGTTGTGGTCTCATGTTTAATCTGAGCTCCTTAAATTTTTGACTTCACTCACACTATTGATCTCATTGACTTAGTGAATGCATGGCATTGATATTTGTTATTATTTATCAAACATGCACCATTATTATAGTAAGTCACCATGATTTTGAAACTTTTAAACTTTTCACTTGATCTCAATATCCTCTAACTTTTTGACTTGATGCTTGTTATTGATCTATGAATGCATGATCAAATGTGCACCATTGGATCTTTGAGACCCACTAACTCATTAGATCACCACTTTCCATTAGATCATATATTATATTTCATGATATTTAAATCTTTTATATTCATTTTAAACCTTAGTATCCTTTGGGTTTTTTTAATTAAAATGGCTATTTGTCGTGACTTTTGTTTGATACCCCTATGCACATCTCATTTTGCTTGTGTAACTTTAAATGCTTTTAACCTGAGATAGACAACTCATCAAGTCAAATTTTTTTTTGAGAATGTTCAAGGAATGAAGAGCCTCATTTCAATGAAATCCTTTTGTTATGAGAGTCCTCTTATGTGAAATTATGAAGTGTTTAACCAAACTGACCTATCCATTTTTGCATGATGTTTAATAATAGTTTGGTCCATCTTCTTCACTTGATTAAGTCATTTGATTATTTGGTCAATCAAGAACTATGATCAACTAATCTATCCAATTATAATATTTTTATGTGGGAAAAATTTGTCTAACACTTTTTGTGAATCATAGGGAAGCATGCATTCTATGCTTAAGAACCCAGACTAGTTGCCTTCTTTGATCCATTGGGCATGGAGTCATAAGCTGATTTGAATTGAGTAAGGATATACCTTTATTGAAAACCCTCTCTTGAAGTGACAAGCACTAAAAAAAAAAAAAAAAAAATCAAAGTATCCAAGGCACTTTAGAAAAGGAAACACACAATAGGAAAGGAAACTAACCTAAACAGAGCAAGGGAAACTAACCTACTTAATAAATGTGCACACATGAACTTAGATAGAAGCAAGAAATATAATATAATATATATAATATTATACAATAATTTAAAATCACCTCCCTCTTGGTTCAAATTAAAAACTTTACATATCATTCACTTGTAACAAACCAAGATGAAAAATACCTTGCTTTCGATGTACCAGAATTGGTGAACCAAGCAGCTTGATGGCAAATCCTTTTGACTCTAATAGATGAAATGGAATAAACATGTCTCTAATGTATACATACTAGTCTAAGTATTCCAATCTTAGTTCATTTTTGATTGTAGGAGCACTTTCTTTATTTTGATCATCACCCTTGAGAAAGCCTTGCATGAAGCCTTCATTTATGCTCTTAGGAGAAACTGTACTTGGTTCAATTGGTGGTTCAAAAAGACCATATCCTTTTCCCTTATACTTTTGAAAATTAGGACTAATAATTCTTAGAGTAGCATGCTCATATGTTTCTATAATAAGGACATGTTCCTTAATCTATTATGAATCTTTGGTTATGACATTAAACCACTACCATAAAGCTCTAAATTTTTCACTGGTATATTCATCAAACTACTTCTCTTAAGCATTTGGGATGTCTCTTTCATAAAACTCATTCAATATTTAATCTTTATATTCAACTAAAAATTAGGGTTGACTTAACTATCCAAGGTCTAAAATATCAAACCTACCTTGTTCACGCTCTAACATGCTTTCTTCTAGCTCCAACATATCAGGGCTATCCTCAACTAACACCTCATCTTGAAGTGGACCAACCTCAGGCACCTGATTCTAATCTTCTTCTTGATCAATGTAGAATGGACCTTTATTAGTCCATTCATAGTCTACTCTATTTTCAACCTAAGGATTGTCCTCATCAGGATCCAGTTCATTAATGTCAAATCCATGCCAAGAAGGTTGGTTTAAACTTGATTCTTCCCCTTTTGAATGAAGTGAGCTACCTATTATGATTGAATCATCATATACACTTGAATTATCCTCTTGAGTTTCACCTATGACTTCAAGTTCCTCTTCTATCCTTTGTAAAATAAGCTCTTTATCAAAGAGGGAGAAGGTGGGAGGGTGAATAAGTTCACCTTGCTTGTAGCTTATGAGAGTATCCCTATATTTAGGGACTTTAAATGGTATCTTTGATGGTTCTTGTATTGGTGTTTGTAATTCCAAAACCAACAACTCCTCCTTCTTTATGCCCTTATGAACTAATTTCCATGATGGAAATGAGAATGGAATAGACACTTTTTCTTCATTTTGAATGATTATAGGAGAGGGTGGCCTCACAAGTGAGGGGATGGCATAACTAGGGTTGAATGTGTTAGATAAGATACATGATGGAATGGCTTCATGCTATTAAGTGGAAATGGGCATAGGGGTAGGAGAGGGAAAATTGATTGGCTCAAGTTTGAAATACTCTTTCTCCCACTACTCAAACACTTTTTCAAAGGATAATACACACCCTTTCAATTATTTCTTCACAAATTATGGATATTCAACTTAATTAATTCCCACATGTTACAAAATTATTTCAAGAAGATTCCTACCCTCTCCATGGCATGAATTAGAATTCTTGTCCAAGCTTAATTCCCTCATTGATTTTCATGATTATTGTGCCTTGGTATAGTATTGCCTCTCTGAGTTTTGACAAGGATGTAATTTGACATGGTTGAATAGGGGGATGATAAGAAACTCTTAAAGGTTGATCTTGAGGATCTTAGAGAGGAGAGGACACATAAAATTGATCTAAATGAGCATACTGCTCTTCATAAGATATCAACACACTATCTATGTTTTGGATCATGCTTCTCATCAATGCTATGTCCTCATTCCTAAAATATGACCATTGTTCACCCTCATAAACTAACCATCTATTCTTGACAAGCTAAAGATAAATCATTTCCTTTTGTAGAACATGGATAGGGATGACTAGAGAAAACTCTAAACCCATACCAATCTCCATTATCAAATTAATATAAACTGATAATGCTTTTTTGACTCTTGACAGGGATGTAATAGGGTAAGCTTGGTCTTGATAAGGGGAAATATATGACTAATGTGAATGCAAAGGAGGTTGAAATTGGTCATATACAGAGGTGGGAGGAGGGAAAAGGGCATGATAGGGTTGATAGGTTATTTGAGGGCCACTTAGAGGGAACACAAACATTATTTGCTTGATAAGTGTGATGCTAAGGTAGAGAATAAGCATAATGATCAAAATTTGGTTGATTATAATAATCTATTACAATGATTATGGACTTACACTACTTAAAATAGCTGATAAATACTTGGAATTATCATTTATGTTTGCACACATACCTCTAAAGGCTGAGTAGATGAAGAGAACACCAAAACTCTTCATTGGTGAGAAACTTAGTAAGTGCTACTAGGTATCCCATAAAATATTATGATGTGAGATTAAACCCTTAGTTAAGAGTTATTTAGGCTCCTCCACTCCCAACCATAATATTAGGACAACCCCAGGCTATGGGTAACTTATGATGGGGCTGAACCTCTGAAGAAGTTTGAATTCCTTCTAATGAATCACATAAACTAATGTTGTCACAAGGAAAAGGGTTAAAAATGGGAAAAGGGATCCTAAGAAGGATAAAAGTTGATTCAACAAATAAAAATTTGAAACTCCCATAAGCTTGAACCCATACTATATCAACACAAGACAATGCTAGCTCACACAACCTCATAGACTAGTTGATTGCATAAGTGTTTCATGGACTAGGTTTAGGTAGAACACTAATCTAGACCTATAATAGTTTGAAAACACCCTAAAGGAGGTTATAAATGAGGACAATGATTAATATTCTCCTTCATAATGCCATCATGCGCAACTCACTCAACACAAATCCAAGGTAAAAGATAGGTAAAAATAGTATTTTATTACATTAAGAGGTAGTTCTTATAAATTCTTGATAGGGTTTAGCCTAATCAAGATGAGAATATTTTGGAATATCTTAGAGAGTCCCCTACTCTTCAATATTAAAGAGTCCTTTTAAGAGTCTATAACTGAGAGAGAGATTACAATGTGGAAGAAAATAAGAGATATAGTAGAAAGGGGAGAGAGAGGGAGAGTGCCATTCAAGATCATTAAATGAGCTGACACCATCTTTCAATGAATAATCTACCAACTTTTGATCAAATTAGAGATAATATATCATATATAATATATCATTTATTTATCCCAATAGCCTTTGAATCATTTCATTGATTAACACACTATAGGACAAGAGTTTGATGAAAGTGATGAGTCATGATCCTGTTATGAATAAAAACCCTTAAAGATCTCAAAAATATATTAAATTCCCTAACTACTTTCTCTAATCACCAGATCTCCATTTTGATATTTTAATCCATCTCCCACTTGACTTGCTTGTGAAGACAAAATCTTCATATATACAGATCTAATAGAACCATGACTATGTTTGCTTTGGGTGACTATTTTTCAGAGCTATAACTATGTCAAAGGATGAGACACTCCACCATATCTCATTTATGTATGCATCTACTCCAAACTAGATATGGATCTTTACTATAGATTGAAAACCAATCCAATTTATTGGTTTTCATATAGTAATTATATCGATGAAGATATATAGATTGCATAACTTTATTCTAGAGTATGTTAGGTTTAAACAAACCTATCATGTCTCTAAATTTTAATGATAATAGAGCCTCATTATTACCAATTTTGATTAAATGGCTGCATATATTTGTGAAATTCTACTAAACTCTAATGGTGATATAGCCCTTTGAAACATTTGATCTTGGATTGACATGAACCATATATGACCTCTAATTAAAGTCTCTTAGATTTAACTTTTGATATTAGCCACTGATCTTGATATAAGATTCTCATTTGTGCCATTTTTCAATAACACATCCCTTCTCAGGATCTTACTATCAGTCTATCTACTTCCACACTTGTGTTGTGTGGTGGCCTTACATTAAATCTAATATCCTTAACTTTTTAACCTCATTTGTACTATTGATATCATATGCTTGATGAATGTGTGTTGTTGATCTTTATTATAATTGATCAAACATACACCATCGATCTGATATGTCACTTTGATCATGACACTTGTCATCCCTTCACTTGATCTCAAGATCCTCTAACTTTTGAATTGATTATTTCCATTAATCTATGAATGCATGATCGAAAGTGTGTTTTTGTATCTTTGAGACTCATTGACTTGTTCGATTGATGCTCACCATTATATCTTATCTTATCTTTCATGATCTTGACATATGTCATCTTCATTTTAAATCTTAGGATCCTTTGGGATTTTTTTAAATCAAAAAAATATTCATCATGACTTTTATTTGATGCCCCCACATGCATCTCATTCTAATTATTTAGCTTTAAAATCTTATAACTTGAGATAGACACCCCATCAAACAAAATTTGTAAATAATTTTCAAGTCATGAAGAACCTCATATCCATGCAATCCTTTAGATATGAGAGGTCTCTTAAGTGAAATTATGAAGTGTGAAACTAGACTGACTTATCCATTTTTTCATGATATTTGATGATGGTTTGGTCCATATTATTCACTTTCTCAAGTCATTTAATCATTTGGTCAATAAATAACTCTACTCAATTGATATATCTAGGTAGAATATTTGTTTATGGTCCAAATTTTTCCAATAGTAACTTTGTCCTAGGTCTTTTTGATCATCCTTGATTTTTCATTCCCTTCCACTCCTTCCATCTTACAACTTGGAGTCCTCTCAGTGCCTCCAATGGGTGTAAATTTAGCAAAAAGAATGAAAATAACCTTTGAAATCTTACCACTTACAATAGAGACCCTCCCAATACCTAATTCAATTAGTTTTTTACTACCCTTAGTAGATATAGGTCCCCCACCATTGGCCCCTATAGCTCCTATCATCCTTATTAGACCATCTATAACAACATCTAAAATTAACCAAGGTAAAATGCCAAAGAAGAAGTTAAAGGAAACCCATACTCTCAATCTAATTAAAAGGCTTTCTACCTTAATTTAACCTCCTCTATAGGCCTTGATAACCACTTTAGACCTAGTAGTAACATTTCTTTGTTTGGATCCTTAACCCCCTCTTTTCATTACCCAAGGCTCCATGGGACTCACCTTCAATCAACCCATCTCTTCCCTATTATTTCATGACCCATTACTAGGGGTAATTCTACCTTAGGTGAACCTGAATCAAGAATAGTGGCAGGTGAAAATTTTCCCTTTAGACTCCCCTTTCATTTTCCTTCTTCTTACTCTCATGCCCCCTCTACCTTTATTGCTTCCCTCTTTCATTCCTTCCACTTCCTCTATCTTTCCTGTACCTCCACCCTTCAATACCATTTTATCCACCTTATTACACCTCCCATAATTAGAAGAATGGTTATGTGGTCACAAGTACCATAAATGGATATCCAAGGTGACCCATACATGCAATGTAGTTTTAATCGAGCATCTAGAAGCATGAAAAGGATACTCACATAGAGGTTTATTTAAGAGGGTAACCCAATGGTGTGGTAGACTCATTAGGATGTGTTATCCCTCACTAAGGTGAGGAATTCCATTAGGGAGGAGAGGATGGATGAAGACCCAATGGTCATCCTTTGAGCTACACAAAATATGTCTAAGAAGATCATCAAGGACATACAAAGCTAAGTTCATAGTCTATAAGCCTAAGTAAATATCACATTTTTAGTCAAGCTAATCCAGTAAGTCAAAGATTCCCTCCCACTAGATTTTTTAGTACTTTGGAAAGTATTGAAGACTCTAACTAAGACCAATGCACTTATATAAAGGACTCAGGCCTATATGGAGAAGATTACAAAGATTGATGAGAAATGTGTTGGGTGAATATTTTTTCACTAGCTAACTGATGAGCAAAATAGGTCTCTTCAACCACATCATAGGGAGATTGGTCAGCCAGATGTGCAGGTTTACTACATCAAATGGGGAAAAATATCTCCTCTCATTAAGGGGAGGTTCCTTGTAAATATGTAGGAGCTATATACTATATATACAAGCAAAAAATAACACTTAGGGGTAGGATAAACCATCCACATCTCTTTTTTCATAGATGATGTTAAAAAATAGAGGAGAAAATACTAGTGAAAATGTTGAAGGAACTTCTCTTCTTTCAGAAGTGATCTTGTAGGAAATAACAATAATTCTTTCAAATAGTGACAAGTAACTGGTAACCAAAGGTGTAGTAACTAGTAGACTGAGATGTAGCATAAAGTCTCCACCTCAAATACCCAAGAGTGAGATATGAAGGAAAATGAGGGCACAAAGTCATCCCAAGGTCCTTTACACAGAAATAGAATATGAAGGATAATGAGGGCCCAAAGTCATCCCAAGATCCTTTACATAGGAATAGAAAGAAAACACACTAAATACAATTATGGTAGCATAAAGTCTCTCCACAGTTGGATTTAGGACACCTTCCTAATTATTTTCACTAATTCTGCTTATTTAATTAAATGGACTAAAAATGTATTAAGGAAATAGACATAAGAACAATTTCCCCAACAACCAAGCTATTCCAGCATAAAGTCTAAAAAGCCACTTGTTTTCTTCTCCAAATAATGAAATATGATCAACAATCTGAGCTCAAAGTCTCATTAATGACTTTCAATTTGGGAAAAGTTTTGTTTTTGATAACAGAGAGAGATCCCTAAAACAATAAGAGAGAGTCCAATATATAGTGATCCAAGAAAGACTTGGGTGCTTTATTTCACAAAAATGTGTTACAATGCATTCAATACCTTTAATGAATTTTAAATTCTATCCATGGGCTATGCTATAATTGGGCATCAGTCTTAAATATGGGTTGCTTGATGTGTTTCCTTGTGTGCATAGCTATTCACTCTGTGCAGTGCAGAAAAATAGACCATGCCATTGAATGTTCGCACTCTTTGATGTCCACCTAGTGGACTATTTCACCTTCTAGAAACATATCCCATGCATGAATATTTTTGATCCTTCTTCATCGTTCCCCCTTTCTTGGCTATATTTTGCCCTTTTTTGTGTGATCTAAGCTCTTAGGCTATCTCTTTGGCTGATCACTAAATTCATTCATAGGATCTATGCTTAAGCATGCAAGGATCACCAGCTATTTCATTGCTATAAATTTGATGTATTCAAGTTTATCATTGTTTGAAATCTAATGGCTAATTGGTTGCCTTAAATTTGATGGCTACAGGCCTATCATCCTCCTTAGCAATTCTTTCATGTCTTTCCTGCTTGCTTTAGCCACTTTCTACTGATCTTAACAAGTGACACATGGCACACTCCACTGTTAAATATGCAAAGACACGTGGTAGCATCTGCTAAGTTATAATGGGACACATGGCACATTTTATAGCTTTTAAACTTATTAAAAATTATGTCCCAGCAAATGACACTTGGCAGCTTCCACTACAATTTTATAAGGGACACGTGGTAGCTTCCACTGCAACTTTATGAGGGGCATGTGGCATGTTTTACTACAACTTTATGAGGGGCGCGTGGTGTGTTCTACTACAATTTGAGGTTTGATCTTTCTTGGAGGGAACTTTCCCTTCGGGGTCTTGAGAAATGGTCCACTTTCCCTAGCGAGAGCCTCCTACAAGGGTACCTACCCTTCAGGATCTTTTGAGTGGCCTTCAAAATTTTATTTCCTCAGTAGGTTTTTCATTTTTTGGTAGACTTTTTCTTCAGACAAAAAGTTTGAAGGAATTATTTCAATTAATTTATCCGAAGGAAATCTTCATTCAATTTGCCTTTGCTTTTCATTAGGGTTTCTTTTAGTGGGTTTTTGTCTTTGCTTTGGGCTTATTTCTTCAGACAAAAGTTTGAAGGAATTCCTTCAAACATTTTGTCCAAAGGAAATGCCTTAATCATTTTTCCTTTGTCAATTTTCCACGTTCTTTTCCCAAAAGAAAACTGTGCCCTCTACAAGGACTATTCAAGCCCAAAAATATCCTTCAGACTTTTGCAATGGTCCATCTGCTCCTTGCCTGCCCTCTACAAGGGCTATTTGTCCTTGGTTCACTTTTTCAAAGGAATTATCTTTGTCTACTTTTGTTTACTACCCTCCACAAGGGCACTTAGTTTGGTTCACTGCCCTCCACAAGTTTATTTGGTTTGGTTCACTACCCTCCACAAGGGCTATTTTTCCTTTGGCTTTAGGGCAGCCCCTTAAACCTATCAATTGAACCAACTTTGGTTCAATGGTTCAATGGCTCAATCTTATGTTTGAAGACATCTTTTTGTCTAAGTCTTTTGATTGCTTTAAACTGATTGAACCCATTGAAATGTTAAACCCGTTGAACCTAGTTGGTTCAAGGTTCAATGGTTTAATCACTTTCTTGTGTTCCACTCATTTACTTGACCGCTTGAACCAAACGCTTTGAACCAAACTGTGTTGAACCATATGCTTTGAACCTCTTGAACCTTTGAACTTGTTGAACCTTTGAACCAAAGTGGTTCAATGGTTCAATGGTTCAAAAGGTTCAAAGCATATGGTTCAACATGGTTTGGTTCAAATCATTTGGTTCAACGGTTCAATGGTTCAAGCCTTCTTCTCTTTGATAAGTGTTTTGAAGCCATTGAACCTTGAAGTGATTGAAATTTAAACCTTGACAAATGTGCTTAACTCTTGCTGATGACATTGAACCTTTGAACCCATTGAACCCATTGAACCAAAATGGTTCAAGGTTTAATAGTTCAATGGTTCAATGTTTCAAACACTACATAGAAGCTTGCCGATGAACTCTTTTGGTTGAACCAAGGTATTGAACCAATCCTAAAAATGACTAAGTGTTGGAAACTTGTTATTTTGATTAAACTCTCCTATAGAAGCCTTTGAACCTATTGAACCTACTGATTTCAAGCATTTTGAGTCCATAAAAACACATCTACATAGTTCATAGATTTGGCCTATAGAGTCCATAGAAATGAGTCTATAAAACTGACAGAGCCTGTAGACATGAGTCCATAGATTTGGTGGAGTTCGTAGAAATGAGTCCATAGATTCAAGCCTGCAGAGTTCGTAGATTCAAGCTTGCAGAGTTTGTAGAACTGGAAAAAGTTTGAAAAATGGAGAATTTGAATGCTTAGAACAATTTTTGAGAAGGGGAGAGAGGATTTTGGTTTGTTGGACCAAAATAATTCAAATATTATCCCAAAAAATGAGTGATGATTTTGGGGGACAATAGCTAGCTCCAGTTAGGGAACTTCCTTCAGTTGAAAACTTGGAACAGTTGAGGAGAGTAGAAACTAGAATCTCCAGTGCCTTGAAGTATGCCATTGGGCTATGGAGTCATGCTACCCAAAAAAGAAAGGCTCCAAAAAAATGAAAATGAACAACACAAAGTAGAAACAAATATTATACAAATATACATATGTACGGGTGAACTTATCTGATACTTCAAGAGTTAAAGTGCTTCAAATGCTGCCCATTATAAGGTATAGAAAAGAGTGTGTCATCTTGATATTTCAAAAGGAAGCTATTCTCACCATTTATCTGATGGATTATAAATGGGCCTCTCTAAAGAGAATCAAACTTCCCATGTATCCCCTTTGGTTCTCTTCTCTTGTCCCATAGCAGGACTTGATCTCCGACCTAGAAATCACATTTTTTTGCTTTCTGGTCGAAGAGCTTCTTCACTAGACTTTGATGGGTAGCAATTCAGTCTACCACCATAGTTTTGTGCTCATCTAGCTTAGTTAGGTACATGATCCTCTTATCAATGGAGCTTTCGTATGTCTAATTTTCAATTGCCTTAGCCAATTTTAATGCTGGCAATTCCAAGGTGATTGGTATCTCAGCATTGATACCATAAAGAAGTTGGAAAGGAGACATACCAATTGCCATTTTTGGTGTAATTCTATCTACCCACAAAGCATCAAATAATGCTTTATGACATGTCCTTTGGTTGTCATCTATCAGCTTCTTGATGATAGTCATCAGGTTCTTGTTACTTGATTTAGCTTGTCTATTCCCTTGTGGAAAATAATTAGAGGAGTGAGAGAGGGTGATCCCATAGTAAAAATATAATTGAGTAATCTCTTAGGAAGTGAAACAAGCTACATTGTCTATGACAATCTTGGTTGGGACCCCAAACTTGGAAATGATATTCTCCTTGAGGAAATTTCACACTACTTCTGAAGTAGCATGCTTGGTTGGAATAGCTTCCACCCACTTGGTGAAGTAGTCAGTTGTTGTAAGGACATAATCATGTCCAACACTTGAAGACAAGTTTATAGCACCAATGAAATCAATTCCCCATTACTATAATGGCTCTTCTATCACCACTCGCTTGAAAGGTAGGGCAGCCAACTTGGGTCTTCCAATAAACTGCTGGCATAGTTCACATTTCCTTACCCACTTATATGCATCTTGGAAAAGAGTTGTCTAGTAATACCTGGCTCACAAAATTTTATGGGCAGTCATAAGATAAAAAAAATGTCCTCCATAGGCTAGATTGTAGAAGGATTCTAGAAGTTTGTTCTATTATACCTTGTCCACACAGCGAAGGAACACTCCATCAAGGCTCCTCTTGTATAGGCTGTTGTCCCAAAGGACAAAATTGGTAAATTTCAACTTGATAGTCCTCCTTTCTTTGTAATATAGGTGAGTAGGACACTCACCATAAGTAAGGAAATGAGAAATACCTGAATACCACTCATTCATGGTGGAGACAAAGAGGACTATTGGCATGTCTTCCACTTCTTTTTCTTCATGCTCTATTTCTTCTAGTTTGTTATGAGCAATTAATTAGCATAGGCCTTTTCCTCATACCAGCTTTGTTGGCTTGATGACTAGATCAAAATCCTAAATCTTTGCAATCCAATTGCCTTTTTTCATCCCAAACTCTTGCTGAGTTAGTATGGATTTGACTGTGGTATCAAGAACTATGGTAGTGTGTGAGAATTCAAGATGTAGAAGTGAAAATGCTTGACTACCTTCACCACTACATAAGCATGCTTCTCCATGTTTGAATACTTTAGCTCATGAGATTTGAGAGGGAAGCTCATAAAATAAATGGGAGTTTCCATACGTTCTTCATTCTACTAAACTAGAATTGTTGAAATTGTGTGTTTAAAAGCATAATTATATATGATGAACTCTTTGTTGTAGTCTAGACAAACTAGAATTGGGGCATGGGCAATGGCAGTCTTGATATCCTCAAATGTTGACTTGCCTTCTTCATTCCAGCTGAAGGTGGCCTTTCCCTTCATCATGTTCACAATGTGTTGAGTCTTCTCAGCAAACTCAAGGATGAACCTTCGTAAGAAATTCACCTTTCTAAAGAAAGAGTGAGCAATAGTCTTACTTGTAAGCAAGGTAAGCTCTTAGATAGACTTGACTCTGTTTGAGTCAATCTTTATGCCTTGTTTGAACATAATGTGTCTGAGAATTTTCCTCTTTGTTACTCTAAAAACTAACTTCTTAGGGTTCAAGGAAATGCCATTCTGGTAGTAGCACTCTAGCACTTGTTGCAAGTGGTGTATATGATCTGGGTGATGCTTAGAAAAGATGGTCAAGTCATTAAGATAAAATACACTAAACTTACCCATCTCATCCTTGAAATCAAGGTCCATTGCTCTCTAAAAAGTGGTGCCAGCATTTATCAAGCCAAATGGCATTCTTCAATAAGTAAAGGTGCCCTAAGGTGTGGTGAAGGCAGTCTTGTGCTGGTTTGTTTCACCAAATTCAACTTGATTGTATCCTGAGAAATAATCTAGCATTGATAACATCTCTGAACTGGTCACTATCTGAAGCACTTGATCCATGATGGGTAAAGGATAGTTATCCTTTAAAGATGTCTGATTCAGATTCCTAAAATCCACATAGATGCAAATTTTTCCATTATTCTTCCTTACAGGGACTATGTTGGTAATCCATGTAGAATGATGGATTGGGAAAATTATCCTAGCATTAAGCATTTTTTGTATCTCAGATAGAATAGTACCTGATATCTTTGGATTATGCTTCTAATATTTCTACTTATAAGGCACTAAATCATCCTTGAGAGGAATTTCATGGTGAATTTCCTCAAGCCTGAGCGACTTCAAATCATCATAAGAGTACTCTAAAACATCCATGTAATGGTGAAGCAGGTCAGTAAATTTGAGTTTCTCCTTCGGAGTACAACACTTCCCAATGTTTACCATTTTGGGATTTTCCTTGGTACCCAAATTTATCTGATCAAACCTCTGGGAGGAGTTTGAATCCAATTGCTACTGTTTGATGAACTTGTCATGCTTGTCAAACAAATTTCTCGAGAGAAACTAGTCCTTTGGGAATTTTATTCCCTTTTAATTGTAGGAATTATTCACCTACGTCTGAATTCATTTCGAGATCTAATTCAAGTTTTTGGAGCTTATTACCTTTGAAGTGAAGATGTTTAAAGCTATCTTTTTGTTCCATAAAGGTGATGATTTGGTTGTCACCATTAAAAATTGCTAATTATTGACATTATCAAGCACACTTGGTCTAAAGATCAATTCGATAGTGTACCTATTTCCTTTAAAGTCAAGGTGAGGAACTAAGAGAGTTGTTGAAATAGCCAGTGTATCAGATCGGTCATTGAATTCCCTAGGTATGGTAGAGATGAAAGCATCAAAGCTTTCAATTTGATCCCAGACTAGATTGTGGTAGTGGCATAATCTCTCATTTTTGGTTTGATACATGTTCTTTACTTGACAAACCATTAATTCAGCATCTCCTTTGGCATGAAGGAGTTTGATGACTTAATCTTGAGTGGCCTTCAATCCAAGCAATAGAGATTCATACTCAGCTATGTTGTTGGTGTTGCTAAACTACAACTTGTATGAAGAAGGAAAAATATCTCCTTGAGGAGATATCAACACAATCCCAGCCCCTGAGCCGATAGAAGAATTGCTGCCATCAAATTCCAGGATCCAAACATCATCAAAAACTAATCTTTCCTTAGATTTCTCCTTTCTTAAAAGGGGGAATTATTTTATGCTTACACTATGCTCTCTCACATCTTCTACTGTTTCATCTGAGTTGATTCCTGGATCATCACCTTCAAGACTTTCATCTTTTGTAACATGAATATCTTCTATGGTTAAGAAGTAATTACCCATGCCTGAAGATTCAAATAGAATTTGAGCTTCAGGGGCTGATGTCTAAGTGACAACATATTTTGATTCCTTTTCAAGAAGCAGCCTCTACATGATGCCTTTGATAGGGATCTTTGCTTCAGATAGGTCCATGCTCAATTTGCCACCAACATCCTTGCAAAATTTTTGCCCAAGCAGAATGCCATAGGATGCTGGGATGTCAGCCACTAGGACTGTCATCTTGATTATTTTGTCTGTGAATGCTGCAAATGCAAATTGGGCATCCTTGATTTGTCTTAGTAGAGGTACTTGTTTGTTTTCTATGGAGAAACATCTCCCAAAGGTTTTGGTCAGTGTGAGTCTAAGAGATTCTACCACCTTGGTAGGCATGATGTTGTCAAATGCACCTGAGTCTATGATGCAATTGCTTAGTTTGTGACCATTTATCAACAGGGAAACATAGAAAGGCTCTATTTTCCTAGGGGCAGCTGGAGGAGTAATGACAAGATTGTTTGGGATGGGCATGTTCTTTGAGGAATCATGAGTTACCTTTTAAACATCTTGTCTTATAGGGACAACTTTATTCTTCACACACTGAACTAACCTATCCAATTGCTCAGGATTGGATTGCAAGAATTTAAATTCAGACATTTGAATTTTGGTCTTTGTGACATGGTCGATTATGTCAAATGACTAAAATAGACTAGGAACAGAGGAAGGTAGTTCATCTTTCTAGTTTTTAGGAGGGTTGGTACTGGTCTATGGAATTAAAGTTGAAGATGGAGGAATGCTTGATGTACTTACCTTTTTATTACTCACTGGGTCCTTTGGCTGGAAAGGCAAAGAAGTTCCTCATTTGGTAATTGAAATTGTAGGCTAAGAACTTTCCCCTATTTTTCCTTTATCATATTGTTGGGCTAACTAGTTTTAGGACCAGGTGAATATAGCATATGATCTATCAACTACTTCACCTTTACCTCTGGGTTCATCTTGGTAATTTAGGAAACTAATGTTGGAGTCACTAGCTAATTCTTCTTGGCCATTTGCAAGGAGATCAATGTCATTTGCTTGGTTCAATTCAGGCTGGAAAGAGAAATTAGATTCTATTTCAAGATATCCAACTACTGAATTGGTTGGGGGTGCTTTAATAGCAAGTTTTCCTTGTGGGGGAGGAAGACAATTTGGCTATCCTTGATTTCTGGTAGCATTGCCTTGGTATGACTGATTAGGGATTGTCCTTCTTGGCATATCTCTGTATGAAGGAGTTGAAGATATTCCTTGTGCCATTTTCTTCCTGAGAGCTAGAAACTCATTTGCTAGCTTTTGTACCATTAGATCAGTGGTACCTGTAGATGGATATTCAAAAGATGAAGAAGATATACTTATATTAGGATCTCTCCTTATTTTCCTACCAAGATAAGGTCATCTTCCACCTCATTGGCTAAATCTTGAGCTGTAACAAGGTCTATTTGGCCAGCACGTATCAGCCAAAAACTCACTTCAGGCAACTGAGAGTTGATGAAGAAACATTTGAGATTCTCAGGTGTTGACTAAGCAATTATAGGAATCTTGTTCCTCAGTTTGTCAAAATTGGCTATGAAATCCCTCATTGGTTCATGAGGCTCCTTCTTCATTTGTGTGAGTTGAGCTAGTAGGGCATGTGCATCTTCTACAGGCTTGAATCTGGCTTCAAACTTGGCTTTGAGGGTGTTCCAGTCAGTCGTAGTCTAGGCCTGCAAAAGATAGAACTAGTCTACAACATCACCTTGTAAAGTTTCCATGAACAGCCTGACTGCTACATCCTCATACTCCAAACTTATTACACCACAGGCTATACTGAAGGCTACAATATGTTCATCAAGATGAACCTTCCCATCACCATAGAATTTGGGGAAATTTTTTATTGAAATACATGGTAGCTCATGTAGAGGTGGAGTTAAATTGAGTGGGCTAAAAGAGTTACCCCAAGGACCTTGAACTACCATTTTATGACTATGAAAAGGTGGGATAACAAATAATAGAGGGGTAAGTATTGACAAAGCTTTATTAATAGTGGAAATGGAGGCTTGACTCTAGTAGGAGGAAAGCTCTTGGTTCATTAGAGATGAGATGGTGAAGGAAATAGATCAAAATTACATTGTTGTAATAACTCAAATATAGGGTCAACAATACCTTTAGCCCTTTGGCTTCGCGTATAACATGGAGTTGCCAGATTGCAAAACAAAAATGGGAAAGAACTGGCACTGCTTTAGCTTGAAGCTTGAGGCTTCAAATTGTGCATTCTATCCTAGTTGGCGTGGAGGTGGAGGGAGATGGTAAGGCTATAATGATAATGGGTAAGACACATAATGGAGTCACTAAGTCTATAATGTATAAGGGTAGGGACTGCTTCAATCTAAAACTTGAGGCTTCAGATTACACATAACATCCCCAGTGGAGTCACCAAAAACTGTTGGGTGAATATTTTGTCACCAGCCAACTAATGAGCAAAATAGGTCTCTTCAACCATAGCATAGGGAGATTAGTTAGCTAGATGTGCAGGTTTACAACATCAAAAGGGGAAAAATCTCTCCTCTCATTAAGGGGAGGTTCCCTGTAAATATGCAGGAGCTATATACTATATATACAAGTAGAAAATAACACTCAGGGGTAGGATAAACCATCCATCTCTCTTTTTTTAGAGATGATGTTAACAAATAAAGGAAAAAATCCTAGTGAAAATGTTGAAGGTACTTCTCTTATTTTAGAAGTGATCTTGTAGGAAATAATAAGAATTCTTTTAGATAGTGACAAGTAACTAGTAACCAAAGGTGTAGTAACCAGTAGACTAAGATGTAGCACAAAGTCTCCACCTCAACTACCCAAGAGTGAGATATGAAGGAAAATGAGGGCACAAAGTCATCCCAAGGTCCTTTACACATAAATAGAATACAAAGGATAATGAGGGCCTAAAGTCATCCCAAGATCCTTTACACAGGAATAAAAAGAAAACACATTAAAGACAATTATGGCAGCACAAAGTCTCTCCATAGCTAGCTTCAGGGCACCTTCCTGATTATTTTCACTAATTCTACATATTTGATTAAATGGACCAAAAATTTATTAAGGAAATAAACATAAGAATAATTTCCCTAATAACCAAGCTATTCCAGCACAAAGTCTAAAAAGTCACTTTTTTTCTTATTCAAATAATGAAATATGATCAACAATCTGAGCTCAAAGTCTCAGTAATGCCTTTCAATTTGGGTAGAGTTTTGTTTTTGATAACGGAGAGAGAGATCCCTAAAACAATAAGAGAGAGTCAAATATATAGTGCTCTAAGAAAGACTTGAGTGTTTTGTTTCACAAAAATGTGTTATAATTCATTTAATGCCTTTAATGCCATTTAAATTCTATCCATTGGCTATGCTAGAATCAGGCATCGATCTTAAATATGGGCCAATTGATGTGTTTCCTTATGTGTGCACAGTTATTCACTCTACGCAATGAAAAAAATAGATTGTGCCATTGAATGTATGCACTCTCCAATGTCCACCTGGTGGACTATTTCATCTTTTAGAAACATATCCCATGCATGGATATTTTTGATCCTTCTTCATCATTCCCCCTTTTCTAGCTGTATTTTGCCCTTTTCTGTGCAATCTGAGTTCTTGGGCTATCTCTTTGGTCAGTCGCTAAATTCATTCATAGGATATGTGCTTAATCTTGCAAGGATCAATAGTTGTTTCATAGCCACAAATTTGACATGTTCGGGTCTGTCATTATTTGAAAGCCAACAACTAGTTGGTTGCCCTAAATTTGACAGTTGTGGGCCTATCATCCTCCTTAGCAATTCCTTCATGTCTTTCCTGCTTGCTTTGGCCACTTTCCACTAATCTTAACAAGTGACACATGGTGTTTTCTACTATTAAATAGGCAAGGACATGTGATAGCATTTGTTGAGTTATAATGGGACACGTGGCATGTTTTATAGCTTTGAAACTTATTAGAAAATATGTCCCGATAGACAACACTTGGTAGCTTCCATTACAATTTTATAAGGGACATGTGGTGGCTTCCACTACAACTTTATGAGGGGAATGTGGCACGTTCCACTACAATTTGAGGTTTGATCTTTCCTAGAGGGAACTTGCCCTTCAGGGTCTTAAGAAATGGTCCACTTTCCCTGGTGAGAGCCTCCCACAAGGGTACCTACCCTTTGGGATCTTTTAGGCAGTCTTCAGGCTTTTATTTCCTCAGTGGGTTTTTCCTTTTTTGATGGACTTTTTCTTCAGAAAAAAATTCCTAAGGAATTCTTTCAGATAATTTTTTTGAAGGACATCTTCCTTCACTTTACCTCTACTTTCTATCAAGTTTTCTTCAGTGGGATTTTATCTTTACTTTGGGCTTATTTCTTTAGACAAAAGTTTGAAGCAATTCCTTTACACATTTTTTCCAAAGGAAATGCCTTAATCATTTTGCCTTAGTCAATTTTCCATGTTCTTTTCCCGAAAGAGAATTGTTCCCTCCATAAGGACTGTTCAAGCCCAAAAATATCCTTCAAACTTTTTCAATGGTCCATCTGCTCCTCACCTACCCTCCGTAAGGGCTGTTTGTCCTTGGTTCACCTTTCTGAAGGAATTATCTTTGTTCACTTTTGTTCACTACCCTCCATAAGGGCACTCAATTTGGTTCACCACCCTCTGCAAGGTCATTCGGTTTGGTTCACTGCCCTCTATAAGGGCTATTTTTCCTTTGGCTTTGGGGCAGCCCCTTGAACCTGCCAATTGAACTGACTGATTGAACCAACTTTGGTTCAACGGTTCAATGGTTCAATCTTGCATTTGAATCCATATTTTTGTCTAAGTCTTTTGATTGCTTTAAACTAATTGAACCCATTGAACCATTAAACCCATTGAACTTGGTTGGTTGAAGGTTCAATGGTTCAATGGTTCAATCACTTTCTTGTGTTCCACTCATTCACTTGACTGCTTGAACCAAACACTTTGAACCAAACTACATTAAACCATACGCTTTGAACCTTTTGAACCTTTGAATGCATTAAACCTTTAAACCAAAGTGGTTCAATGGTTCAATGGTTCAAGCCTTCTTCTCTTTGATAAGTGTTTTGAAGCTATTGAACCTTGAAGTGGTTAAACTTTGAACCTTGACAAATGCACTTAACTCTTGCTGATGATGTTGAACCTTTGAACCCATTGAACCAAAATGGTTCAAGGTTCAATAGTTCAATGGTTCAATGTTTCAAACACTACATAGAAGCTTGCCGATGAACTCTTTTGGTTGAACTAAGTTATTGAACCAATCTTAAAAATGACTAAGTGTTGGAAACTTGTTTTTTTTATTGAACTCACCTGTAAAAGCCTTTGAACCTATTGAACCTATTGATTTTAAGCATTTTGAGTCCATAGAAACATATCTGCAGAGTTTTTAGATTTGGCCTATAGAGTCTATTGAAATGATTCCATAGAACTGGTAGAGTCCATAGAAATGAGTCCGTAGAATTAAGCCTACAGATCCATAGATTCAAACTTGTAGAGTCTGTAGAACTAGAAAAAGATTGAAAAATGGAGAATTTGAATGCCTTGAATAATTTTTGAGAAGGGGAGAGAGGATTTTGGTTTGTTGGACCAAAATAGTTCAAATATTATCCCAAAAATGAGTGATGCTTTTGGGGGATAACAAAATGTAGAAAGCTACATGTGGTGGTAAATAAGGGAATATTATTGGATTTTAAACTTATGCTAACCTTAGATTTAGGGTTATACCAAACATACACTGGGATCATAAGCACTGTAATGGATGAGTTGTTGGCCTTGGATCACACAATAATAGGACCCTTGGGAGAGGGAAATAATAATATATTACCCTAATTCAAAGAGATAAATATCTCAATGCTATTCCACATAGATGGCACCTTTCTCAACCAAGTATAATTTAGAGTCCACTTAGGTCAGTTAGAGTAGGTTATGAGGGAGGGAGTGGCCAAAGTAAACTAGGAAGGGGATTGCATAGTGATAAATCTATCAACTTAGTCTATAATGAGCATCAATTAGGTCTTTAAATTCCAAGAATCAATGTAAGAACCCTTTCAAATCTCTCAAAGATTGGTAATGTAGGCTGAGGTATTCTTTAGGGATCACCCAATGAATTTGGCTAAGCAAGATAAGGATTTTGACCTTGTGGTGGCCACATTGGAAGTTGGGATCACCCAATCAAACCACTTATGAGTTAGTCCCTCTTATCCATCTCCTTGTGTCAATTAGTGGTGCATTAAAGATCTATTTTAAGGCTATATGGATTGTTTTGTTTGAATTTTAAAATATGGTTGTAACTGTATGAGTGGCCATCATGGTCGAGTATAGGATCCTCATGATTTTTGGAGGTGAGCCCCATCCTTTCTTATATAATTAAGAGTTGTATTATATTATAGGGTAAACCAACATTTCTCAAAAGTGTTATCATATTATAGCCAGTATTTCACCTATATTTTCTTCATCACTCTAGATCATAAAATCATCTCAGATCAATTATTGTAATAACATTTACTCTTTTAATGAATACAATCTCTATTTTTTCTACAAGAGAGTTTGTTATGTGTTTCAATATTCTTTCATCCTCCTATTTTAATGATCATAAATACTAGGTTAATTGGGTTAACACTTTAATACTTTATGTATGCCATGGTTATGATGTGCTTATCTATTTCAATCACTGTGTGAGTTCTTTCACTTCTTATTACTAGTGATAATAATTTGTGTTAATCTAAAAATTATCATATGGTGTTTATGTGTTTTTGAAAATAAACATCTAGTACTCATCATTAGTGAGAGTTCACATTTAAGGCATACTACCAGTTCCCTTAGACTCTCCCCACAGTATGTTCTTAGATGTAGAACTCTAGTGAAACTTAGTCTATAGTGGTATAACTATGGCAGAATCATTTGGTTCAAAGACCAATACATTGAGTTTTTTAGATCTAGAGGCTCCCCTTCTATGCCTTACCCTTCTCTCTCGTTTGTGTTTATTTCATATAATTTAAATACCCTTTCCCCTTGTGTTTATAAATAAAAATCTCAACACTCAAATTCTCATAATAATCTTTGAGTTGTGTGTAAGACATTGGTTTGAACTTTTAGTGGTGATAGTGCATCTCTTGGAGACTATTCATGAATAATCTATTTGTCAAGTACAATAACCATAGTCATGCCTTGAGATTATCCTAGATTAGTCCTAAAATGGAGGATTGAAGTCTGTAGTTACCTCTACCTTCCCATTTTTATGGAACACCCAACCTCATGGGAATCTTGTGAGAAGGATCAGATCAAAGTGAATAATAGTATTGATCTAAACTTTATAGTGAAGTATGTTTATTGGGTTTTGATCTTTCTATGTATTACAGGAGACATGACTCATTATAATGATATGGATTAGACTAATATATAATAATTTAGGCACAATGAGATGGTGAATGAATTTTTTTTGGTAGTAAGAAGGTCTATAACTGAAGGGTAGAGACCTGATTGATATTTGTCAAATGTAAATTATTGATATGTTATAAATATTTAGTTTTAGTATCTACATTTTCCCCTCTTTAATCTAGTAATGCTTAAGGATGAAATTACTAGGTTAAATGAAATAAATGCATACATGGTTGTGTAAAACACACATTACCTTTGTTGTTGTACTTTGATTGATTTTATAGTGTATGAACTATAACCAAGAGTATTTTATAACATAAATCACTACATATAATATGAAATTTGAAATAATTTAAATACTTGAGGAAAAGATCAAAGAAGGAATACACTTGTATGTCGATGCAACCATGTTGTCTCTTAACATTTTAGATTAGTAGTAATGCTTCCTTATGAAACATTTGAGATAGAATAGGTTTAGACCTAAACCTTAGAGATTTGAATAGGGATACTGAAAGGTATTATTCCCCAAACCCAGTGTAAGCATGAGTTATGATGGCCATTTAGATTATTATGTTTCATTCACACAACTCAAGTGTGAATATATATATATATGATGAGGGTGAGTGTTAATAAAATCATCCTATAAATATGGTGATATTTATGTTTTAATCACTCCAATATATAAATATGGTGATTTTAAATTATTTAATCACTTCAACATATAAAATTGACCAATTCCTTTAGCAAAAAAACTTGATAATAAGACATCCTGGTATAATTGGTGCATCCTAGTGAATAGTATATTTGGTAAGTTTTGAAATTTTTGGTACAATAACATGGAATATAGACATATAATATGTCTTAACTAGAGTATATGTGTCATAAATGTAAAAAAACTCTATTTGAAATCTATGCAAAATTGGTGTAATGTATAGGATTTTGACCCAAGTGAAAATATGAATCATATAACTGAACTAGAGTTTGTGCAAGTGTGGAGGTCATGTATTTGTGAAATACCCCCACTAAAATATATAAAATAAAAAATGTATATAAGCATGGAAGTCATGATTTTATTACATGCCTCTATTAAAACATGGAAAGTGTGAAAAATGTGTAGGTTATGCTTTTATGACATGCTTCCACTAGTATGCCCCCCATTTTGAGGTGATGGAGATAGAAAATAACATGTAATTTGCCTTAAAATGAGAAAGTGGTTATATAATATGTGTATGAATCATGAAAAACATAAGGGTAACATATATATATATATATATATATATATATATATATATATATATATATATATATATATATATATATATATATATATATATATATATATATATATATATATATTGATTATTATCACATCAAGTCCTAAGATGCATGATATAAATTATAGAAATATATAGAGAGTAACAATACAAGCTAACTAAAAAATAAATCATGCATACAAGATCACTAAATATAATTAAAAATAATGGTCCAAGGATACCTCTTATAAATAACATGTTCAAATGTTTCATAATTGAAAGGGATGACATATTTAAATTTCCAAGCAACATAAAATGGCATAGGGGACAACATGCAAGGAATATATTCAAGTATTCCACAAGTAAGAAAATATAAAGCAATAAAATACACTCAAAGAAGTGAAAATATTAATAGATAAATCATAAGCAACCATCATAAGCATATTATACTAGTATCTACATATATATGTTAGCAAAAATCATTACAAAATATAGATATTAAGTATAATGTGAAATATATGAGTATGAATATAGACATGTGTAAGAATTAATATATAAGCTCAATTAAGATAATTTAGAAAGATCATAAATGATATGTAACTTGTGTCAATCATGATAAAATAAATAAAATTACCCTAATATACTATATGATGTGGGTAAAAGAGAGGTCCAACATCTATAAATGCATGGATCACGTGTCTAGCTCTGCCTATATCAGATTCAAAGATGTGTGAAACATATGTGTATATAGAAATGAAATGATAGGATATTTAATAATATAAATAAAAAAATATATATGCCAAGGATCTAATAAAATCTAGGAATTCTAAATATTTTTTTATTTTTAGATTTATTTATATTTATTGAATATAATTTTTTTATCTTGGGAATATATTTTTTTGTATTTCTGGAATATTTTGGAATGTTTTACTTATGTATCAAATGGATCAAGTTTGTTATGATTGGATTTTTTTGCATTAAAAATTTTCATATCATGCTCTTCTTCTCCTTGTTCAGTAGAATTACCATCACCATCATGTGGTATGCAAACCAATCTTCCCTTGTATGAGAATGAAAAACCTTGTTGGTTTTGATCTATTTTATAATCCATTTGATGTATCTAAAAGGAATATAATGTAAATTTGTGTTGAATTATATGTGGTATGATCCATACTTTTATTTGGATGACACGTGGTCCACAAACAATTGGTAATATTATGTATCCCATGAGTTCTTCTAATTTCCTTTATGATGTAAGTCCTTGATGGTATAACCAAGCTGTGTCAAATGTATTTTATTAAAAAATGTTAATTTTTCTATAGGATCAATTTGGTTATGGTTAAAATAATATCCACTCATGAATAATGTGATTGTTAAATCCTTTTGGCAAAAATGCTACTTGCTTGATGAAATTGGAAGGGTTTTCAGAGTATATTCATTTGGTATTGGTCCCATATTGAGTAAATTTTGTGAAGGAATTATTTAAATATCTAAGATGCCACATGTTTTTTCATTATATTCACTTGGTAATTCATTCACATTATATGTATCATGAACAAAACATTTGTACTTTATAGGAGATAGATTTAGTTATTTTTTATATTTGAGTAGGAATCAAGCATTTATATGCACATCCATGTATAAGTGGGTAAATGCAGTGTAAAATTTATGTAATTCCATTAGATTTAGTGGAGGATTAAGACATATACTAATTAGGAATCGTATTTCTAAATTTGAAGGTCAAAATACTAAGGAATATGATGTATTTTTAACTCAATTAACATAATCTTGAAGAGATTCATTATCATGTTGTGTGAATTTTTGCCAATGTTCCAATGTATATTTATGAAAATTATGTGTATTAAATTCCAATAAAAAAACATATTCTAATTTATTTAATTTAGACAAGGAATCATTTGGTAGACTATAGGACCAAGCACAAGCTTCATTTGTAAGGTTCATATGAAATGATTTTAATAATATTTGGTCATCTTTATTCTAATTTTAAAAATAATTTAAATATTAAATTATATGTTCAGAAGGATCTTTATGCCCAAAATTGAAGGCAATATTGGCATGATAAAATATTGTGGATAAGGATATTCAAATACAAATTTTTTAAGAGGTTAATTTTAGATAATGTTATCACTAGTAGTAACATTGTAAGATGACATTTGTACTTTGAGAATTAAAACTTGTATTTGGAGATCTCCTCTAGAACTCATACTAGATAGAAGATAAGTATTACGAATTGTTTAAGTTTGTAAATAATTAATCATTGTGTAATTTTTCATTTATTCAGAACATAGGAATAATATATGTATCATCATTATGAGATTTGTTTTGAGCTTTGCATCACTTGTAACATTTGAAATTTCTTTTAATTTATCTTCATTTGAAAGTTTTAGAAATTTTAGAGATGGTGTATATTTTTTAAATTTAGGAGCCTTTAGTAAAGGTTTGTGAAGTAAACATTTTGGCATATTTGGTAATCACATCTCATTTGAAAAATTTGGTAGTGGTGTATCACATAAGAATTTTAGAATCTTTGGTAAGTATGCATAGTTTGAATATTTTGGAACCTTTGGTAATTGCAAATTATTTTGAAATGTGGTATTTTTTTTTAATTATGAATTTAATAGGATTTTCAAGGAATCCATGATATCTTTGTGAATATTCTAAAAGATTTCATGATCAAAAGAGGAAAGTTTGAATTATTATCATGCAATATGAGGGCATTATTTGTAAATTTAGTAACATTTGGTAATTGTATTAGTTTACATAGATGAATATTTATTTATTTTTTTGAAAAGTGATCATTATACCATATTCAAACTTGAGAAAAAAATTGTGATTAAATAAAGGAAGACTCTTGTCATTTATATCCACATTTGTTTTGATAGAGAGAGGAACATGTTGACCATGATGTGATGACCCATATTATTGGTTATTAACAGAACAGATTACAAAACCCAACATAGGTCTTAGGTTATTGTTATAATTAGGATGATAGCTATTACAATCTTGATAAATATGTGTTTCAAAGTAAGATATCACACATGAATTTTTTTCTCATTTGGTAATATTTGGAATTATTTATACTCAATATATATGGCTTGAAAAATGTATTCATTTAATTGATCATGGGTTATAATAAATATTAAAAATTAACCTTTAATTTTATATTTGGTAACATATAGAATGATATATATCAAAAATAAAGTATTAAACCCTAAGAAGCTACACAACCCTAGAGATATAAATTTTTAACCTTGAATTTTAGAAGTGGAGGATATAGTTAAGAATATAGAAATCATTTAAAAATAAGGGTGATAAAATAAAATTTAGTATTAAAATTAATATAAAACTTAGATAAACAATATTCTAAATTTATACAACTAAAAATGCTAAAAATAGTAAGGTATTGCTATCGAAAGATATTACAATAAATAAGAAACAATGGTAATTAGTTAATCAACTATATAGGTAGATCTAGAATAGAAACATGTGTAAATTATATATAATCAGTCTTCTTAATCAATCATAATATTTTATAAATTTTACTTTTATAGTTGCAGACACTACCATCAGATCTAAATACTAATGTCAACACTTATGTTTGATTATGATGAAGGTGCCCAGTATGGAATAATGAATAGATATGGATGAAATAAAATTAAATATTAAAGGTTTCATATCACTTTTCTATTGATGTAAAAATATTTGGGATACATTTTATCACTCTTCACTAATTTATTAATCCCTAGCTCTTCACTCTTCTTCACCCTTGAAATGAGTTTGTTAAAAAATGGGTTAGTAGGCTAATAGTTTCAATCTGCCCTAAAGACTCCTCTATCAATGGGTGCTACCTAAATATACAATACTACAAGAAGAGACTTATAGATATGTATTATCCACTATGTGTGCATAATGGTGAAATATATTATATGAAGGTACATGCAGTGATCTAGCTAGTAATTTGACAAATATCACACATGGCCTAATCCTTGAATGCTTTAGACTTGTAATATGAATCCTCCTATGATTGATATGAAAATAGGGATGAATATGGTAAAATAAAATACATGTGTGGTTTATTGATTTATATTTACTAGGTGTTTTCTTGGTATTTGTGAGATGGTGAATGAGAAGACTTGGTATTATATTTATACCACACATTTTTAAAATATCTCATTGTAGGATTAAATAAGAAAAATAGGTTAACCCATAAGTTTTAATACATTTGAAATTTGGATGAATTTTGGATACTCCATAGTAGATAAGGATATACATACTACCATAAGTGGTAGTGTCCCTCTATGGTTGGTAGTGTCTAGAGGGCTATAAAATATGTATTGATTTAAACTAAAAGTGAAGTATGTTTATCAAGTTGTAATATTTGTATGTAGTATAGGAGATATAGCCATTATAATGATATGGATCAAACTAATAGATAATAATTTATCCAAAGTGAGATGTTGAATGAAAGCCTTTCAAAAGTAGGAAGGTGTAGAAATGAAGCGTAAATCCTTGATTGATATTTGTCAAATGTATAAGACTTAGATGCTATAAATATTTAATTTTAGTATCTATAGAATGACACTCAAACAATATAAATTCCATTTATATTATTTTAATAGGTATCTTTGAAGGTGAAAACTTTAGAGTGAAAAAATTGGTGCAATTTCATGGAATGTTAGGTTGTTTTCATTTGAACAAAATCTTAGTTATTTATATTAATTTTAGAATATATCTTTCTTAGTCTTAATTCATGTGCATTGTGGGTGAAATAATGCATTTTGTTTTATCCAATCTACCATTAAAAAAAACTATAAATAAATTAAATATAAATTCTATAACTCAAATTTGGGTATAAATTTGTGGTATTGGATACTTGTTTAAGTTTATAAACCAAGTCACCATTTGAAATTATCAATTTCATTTTAAATTTGTTCAATTTCTTCACAAAGTTATTTTGTGGCCCATTTTTTTTCAATTTAGAAGGCCTATATTATGATTTCAAGGAATATATTATTAATAATTTACACTCAAAATTTCATATTATAAAATTTACATATATAAGGAAAAAGTGTGGAGGCTTGTGGATGTCCCAAATGCATTTTATCATTATCATTATGATTGTCTTACTATTGTGAATACTACTAGTTCCACATTAAATAGTGATCAAAATATTTTAATTAAATATTTAGGTATCTTCCCTTGAATTTTATGAGTCATTTTATAAACCAATTAGTCCTAGAGGTCAATTCATAATTGTAATGGTATAGAGTTCATAACCCTTGAAGATATTAACCTATTTTATTCTCTCTTATTTAAGAGGCATCATAGTCTAGTCCTTCATTGAATCATATTTTGAGATAAAAATAATTGATAATGACACTCTACATACTACTCAAACCTTTATATATTTAAATTATAATTTCCTAATTGATTAGTTAATATAGGAGGATCTAGGTAACGAATAAAAATGGTGCATCATTGCAGTTGTGCATCCAATATTACACTATCATGAACAACAAAACTAGTAGGTTCTACTCCTAATTTCTAGTTTGTTGTGATTTTATTCCTATGTTATTAAATATCTCATGTAGTGATTGTACTAAAGCCATCAGTTCATCAGTAATGATAGTTAGTGATGTCACTACACTTTTTTTATAAATTGATTATTACCAACTATTGTAATATTTCAATTGATGCTTCATCTCCCTACATTTTATAAAAAAGTAAATTTCCATTCTTTTTAGGTTATCATCTTAATAATTTGAAACATATAATAATAATGATAAGAATTTTATTAATACCAGACCTATGATATCTTAGATATTATACATGACTTAACATAATATAACTTTGTTGTTATAGTTATATATTGGCTATCATATCTTATTTATTTATTTTATCTCTAATGAATTTTAATTTTATAGTATTTTTCATTATTAATTCACTTCCAAATATAACACTCTTAACCAATTTAAGTAGGTTGTCCATCGGGTCTCCTCCTATGTCTCAGATCATTATCCTAACACTGCTAAAATGTTAAATCAACAAAAAGTTATAAATATGCTTGAAAATAATACAACTAATCCCCATAAAAATGTGAGAAATCTTTATCCTTTTCTTGGAGATAATAGATATAGAAAAATAAAATTATATGAGATGCATAAATATAAAAACAAACTAATATAAGAAAGAGATTGCCTAATTTTAACAAAATAGTGTGGTCTCAGGTGAATGCCACATGATAAAATTTATTATTATTATTGATTATTAAGAAATTATGTGTGAAAATGTTATGATTAAGATATACGTTCACACTTAAGATGAATATTCTAAGGACTGGTTTAATGAATTGATTGATAAAATCATTGATTTATGGCCTAGACATGAACATTCAAGATCTAATATGGAGACAAAATCAAGGTAAGGTTTTTAATCATTTAATTTGAAAATATAAAGAAACATGATAATTAATGGGTGATATATTTTAATAATGGATTCAATAAGACTATGCTTAGAGTTCTTAAAAATGTGAGGCCAATTGACGTTACATGTCTGATTAAATATTTTGAAGCACTTGATGTTAAATCTAGTTTTTATCTTAGATGCAAATGGACAATAAATTTAGGTAATCCAATGCCATGGCCATTTTTACTAAAAATAATTTAATATACATAGGGAATAATGATCCAGGCATCAATTCAGGCGACAATTCGGGTGACAGTTCCACCCCAATTGATGACGAAACTTCCGGGAGTCATAACTTTTGCACCGTAGCTCCAATTGACTCGCCGTTTGAACCGTTGGAAAGCTAAGAACGAGGGGAACGTCGTGAAATGGCATCAAGCTCTGCTCAATGAAGTTTGACCCCCTAAAACCCAACGGAAGTGCCTCAAATTTCAATTTTAATATTGCTGTCTAAAAATAGTAAGTTTCTAAAAATAGTAATTCCTCGAATTATGTATTGTTTTAAATATTGGAAGTCATACCACTTCATCTCCCTCGAGATTGGTGACCTTCCACATCATTCCCATGCTTTCAAATTGTGTATAAAAGAAGAGGTAACCCAAAATGTGAAGACAGACATCTCTTCCCAGAGATAAGCATATTTCTGTATTGCGATTTTGAGTAATACTACATCTCTTCTGAGAGAATTCATTGTTATTGTGTTATTTATATGTTATTGTGATATTTATCAACCAAAACTTCTGAGTTTTGGATCAAATAATATGAAAAGAAGATAAGTGATTTTTTTGGCACCTGATAAGTAGTCAAAAAATAGATCATTAAGTGTGGATGAAAATATAGATAAGATCATTGGTACTTTCAAATATTATTATTATAGAGTGGAATTTAGTGAGAAAGTTTTGCCTCCAAAGTAAAAATAAAAAAATACATTCAAGAGTGGTCACACAATCAAGAAAAAAGACCAATGCATGAAAAATAAGATGATAAAAGAAAGAGGCCATTTAAAAAATAAAATTATCTTGATCATAATATTTTTTCAAGAGAAAATGTTGACCTAATTTATACTAATGTCAACGAGCATGATGAAATGGGTGAATACGAATGGTGTGATAAATGTTTCATGACACATCCTTTTTTTTATTATTATTGTAGTTGTGGCCTATACTAAAAATTATATTGATAGTGACCTAGAGGATAATGAATTTGCTCACATGTTTGATTTAAATGAAGATTTAGTTTACATGGCATAGAACTATGAGATTCCTACTCATGATTTTGAGTATCTACATGACAAAATTATTAAGAAAAATGATGGTAATTGACCATATACTGAATTAATTAAAAATCTTGTAAAGTATTAGGAAAAAGTGGTTACAAATTTTAAATTAAGAAAGAATGAAAAGATAAAATAGAATATTCCAAGAGTAGTGATACAATGAAAAATGAAAACACAATTAAAATTGCTATTATTGTTCAGAAAAATGCTCCACTATAATTGTCTAGGAATAGGAAGTTTTTGAAAAAACTAAAAGATAAAATGCCATTACTAAATAGTGTCATTAAAGATATTACTCCTTAAAAAAATATAATTGAAAATAAGAGTTAGAGTGTTGAAGATAAGCATGCTTTCCCAAATGAAAATACTTCATCTCAACCCTATTTTATAAGATATCCATTATCCTATGTTTTAGCCACATTTATCATTAATGCAAATGATGTAACTTTTCATATAAATATACCCATGCCAAAATATAATGTGCATGAAAAATCCTTGTTGTTGAGCTAATTAAAATTCAATGTCCTTGTGGTTGAAATGTAGAGGATCCCAAAGCATAGTGATGGAGTTTTTACTTATCTTAGAATCCAAAAGTTTGGTTTTATACCCACTCATATTATATAAGTCAAATAAGTAGATGAAGAGGAAGAATAAATTCCTAAGATATATTTGGGGACATCATTGGTGGAAATACAACATGATGTAGAAAAATTTTAAACAAATTTTATTAGCAATGGGTGGTTATTTCATAATTGTATGTTCGATTCTATAGCTTCATGTAAAATTATGCCTTTGGCTATGATGAATATGATGAATATGAAAATATATATAGTTTATGTAAAATTTTATGCATGGATTTAATTGATGTGATAGTGGTGGGATGTATAAGGCTCTTATTAGTTTAACTTTATTATTATTTTGGGAATTTCATTGGTTGGGATTTTATCATGGTGGACTATCTTCTTAAGTTGGGAATGCTATTACCCTAAAAGTGGGTTACTTCAATTTGAGGTAGCGTTCAAATGGATATGTCATAATATAAAATATTTATAGAGGGATAAAATTTAAGGCTTTATAGAAAACACATAATATAAAATATAATAGAATATCCCCAAAGAGTATTGAATGAAGTGTTGTAGGCTGATGTGGATGGGGAAATTTTTATGGGAACCACTTTTTTTATTAAAAATAATATTAATTATTAATAATTTATGCAATTTGTAATATATTTGGATCACTTATATTATTTTCTCCTCATTAATCCTCTTTCAAAATTACATAAAAACTATATTTTAAAACATTAATAATTTGGCATAGTATGACACTTTTTTGTTGGGTCTTAATGCCGCCTAAAACTTTAATATTAAAAATATCATGGTCAAAGGTGATTTAAAGCTAGTGGTTAGGGTAATTTTTAAGGAATTAATTTTTTTTAGAAGTGTCTAATTGTAGGAAAATATTTTTATATTAAAAACTATGAAAGATATGAATGGTAGGTAAATTTTAAGGAAAAACATAGAATTTACTATTAATACATATATATTTTGGAAAATTTAACAACTTAATATAAATTTTATATGAAAATTAGGTGAATGTGTTTTTAAAAATTTATTGATTGGTGAATTTAAAAACTTGAAAAAATGGTCAAAAAATAGTCAATTGGTGAAAATTAGCCCCTAAAGATACCCTACTAGTGGTGTAATAGGAGATAAAAATATATGTATTAAAAAATAATAGACTCAAATAGTATATAAATCATATTTGGGATTTTCTAGAGTTATTTATTTCATTCGATATTAACCACATTAAAAGGTCACTCAATTATATGGTTGATTAGTTGGCTAGGCATGCATCCCTTTATCAAAATAACGTGGCCTAATCCTTTTTTATATATAATGTGTAAGTATGTGTGAGACCATTATTTATGAAAATATCATTGGTAGGTGCTTGAATATGATAACCAGATTGCCAAAATTATGAATAATGTGGTTGACTTTAATAATAGTTAATTGTTTTGGAGCCTAATGTTGAAGAACATGAAGGAAAAGAAGTTATATTGGAATAATAAGTAATTTATTTAGATACTAATATAATACCAATAGGATTCATGACTATTTAAATGTATTTTGACACTTATGACCAAATTAAATAGTGAATTGTCCTAGCATTACAAGATGATTTAAAAGTGAATTTTGGAACAACTACTACTCCAAGACATATTTTAATGGATAAATGATTGAAATATTATGGATCTAAAGAATCCATAAAAATGTTAAGCATATATATTACCTTTCATGGTAATATGATGAATTAAAATTATATATTAAAAATGTGTTTTAGCATGTAATCACCATGTAAGCTGATACAAAAACTTTTTAGAAAAAATAGAGGTCTATTAATCTAATTTTTAAAACAAGTATGAAAGTGAATTGATAAAATTAAAATAAGGTGGGAATATTTACTTTGTGAGGTATTATTATTTGGTTGTAAAACTTGTTCTAGTTATAAATAATAATGATGATGTTGGGATATGTGTGGATTATATAAATTTTGATAAAATGTATTTAAAAGAGAACTATACCCTACCAAACATGGATCTCTTTTTAACAAGGTGATAAGATTAGAACTAATGTGAGTTTTGGATATATTTCTATATATGATCATGTTGTTATAAAGGAATTAAAGATACATAAAACAACATTCATAACACCTTGAGGCAATAGCATGTATGTGAGGATGCCCTTTTAGATTATGAATGTTGTATAAGTTTTTAAATGAACAAGGATTTTGTATTCATAAGTATGATCAATGAGATCATAGTGCTCTATCAAGATGATATTAATATATTTTCAAAAAATAAATCAAATCACTAAGATCATCTTGAAATACTTTTTTATAAATGTAGGGAATAAGGGATATCTCTCAACCCACAAAAATGTATTTTTCGTCTAGAAATAGGGAAACTATCAAGCCACATTATTTGAAAATAAGGGGATATGGTTGATATTGAAAGAGTAAAAATTATATATGGAATCCCCACTCCATGCTTCAAAAAATTTAATTTATATTTTTTAAGGAAAATTAACCTTTTTAGACATTTGATTTCTAAATTTATAAAGATCAAAATATTAATTACAAGGATGTCAAAATAAATATTAGACTATCAAGTGGATTGTTGAAGCTTAGAAATCATTCACTAACATCAAAGAAGCTCTTGAACAAGCCCTAGTGTTGGCTAGTCTAGATGATAACAAATAATTTATTTTTTCCTTTTGTTCCATGAATACATTATTTATTTATACTAAAAATTAGCTTATAGGGACATGAAAAACCCATATCACCATACACAAAATAATTACATCATGTTGAAATCAATTATACCATAATGGAAAAGTAGGTATTCATAGTTTTCAAATCCATTAAATCATCCAAATTATATATTTTGAGTTCCAAGGTGAAAGGATTTTTTCCACACATCATGGTTAAGGATATTTTAACCCAACTTGAGACTTCAGGGAAAATATGCATATGGGTTAATAAATTTCAATAGTTTTATCATGAGGTACATATTACCAAAATTGTGAGGTGTAGTGATTACCTATCTTAATGGATAAATCAAACCTTGATTTTTCTAAAGTGAACATATTAGAAGGGTAGATCACCACATACATGGATGATTTATTTGAATCAAATTAGTACAAGAAAATTATATCTTATTTAAAAAAGAGGATTTATCCTCACAATTTGAACAAGTCAAAGTGAATAACTCTTAGGCTAGTTTCTAGGAAATATATGTTTACTTAAAATGGATTAGCTTAGAGGAATATTAAAGCTATACTCATGGGATGTGTTAATGAGGATGAAGCAATGAAATATGTAAAATAATTTCATTTTGTGTTTTATATAGGCTATTATGTAACAAAAATATAGCTTATAAAATTATTATATATGGTTATTGTGTCCTTAATTGATTAAATATGTTACTAAGATGGTTAGATAATGTGATTCATGTCAATGGTTCATTGAAAGAATGAAATATTCTTGGGCTCTCCTTATTATGCCTATGATAATAGAGGCTCCATTATAGTAATGGGGAATCGAATTCATTGGTGAAATTAGTGACAAATATAGTGATATCCATAGATGGATTTTGGTTACCACCAATTATTTTACAAAATGTGTGGAAGTTTCCCCAACAAAGAGTTCCACTTACAAAGTAGTAATGTATTTATTAAAAAATAATATTATTACAATGTTTGGCATTCCTGAAAAGATTTTTTATAATAATGATATGTGATTTAGAGAAATTATTTAACTAATATGTGTGAAAAGTTTGGAAACTACTTGACTTACTAGTCAAACTATTATCCCCAAGAAAATAAACATGTTAATTCCAATAATTATTTTTTTATCATAATTGTGAAAAGAACTCTTAAACTAGACATGAGAAGGTGTGAAGAGAAATTTAAATTTTATATACATGAAAATATAATAACTCTAAAGAGGTTTATAGACAAATATTATTTCAAATTAATGTTAGGGATGAATGCCACATTACCTACTTATTTGGAGATGCCCGCTTTTATAAATTTTAAATAAACAAATGAAAAGGAGAATGATCCATATGCTAAAAAGATAAGTTAAATAATTAGATTAGATGAAATTATAATGAATTTAAAAATAAAAGTTCTTGAATTTCAATAAAAAAATAAGAGTTTTTTGATAATAAGGGAATAGTAATGTATTTTGAGTTGGGTGATTTGGTATTACTTAGGATAACAGACATGAGGAAAAGGGCAAGCATGGAAATTTTGATCTTTTATAGAATAGACCCATGGAAATAAAATTATAATCAAGGATAATATATATTTTATAATACATTTTAATGGTGAAGTGTTGGAATTACCTATCAATGGTAAGAATCTCAAGCATTTTCATAGTTGAATGTTGCACATGATTATTTTTTGAATGTCTATAAGTGTGGTTTATTCCTTTCCATTATGTGAGGCCCCATTTTGATATAAAATAATGTTATATGCTTATAATACCCTTTTTAATAATCTTTATAAATGTTCTAAATTATATGAGAGGCACCTAGTGCTCGTACTATATATTTTGATTAGCATTTTGGATATTGATTAGTCATTTCAAAAAGTTCTTATTTTTATATGTGTATGGTGAATCAACACATTAATTTGGGTAGTTTTATCATGTTTACTTGTTTATTGATATTGGGCACATTATTTAACCCTTATATTTCATATTGGGCTATGTAAAATGAGTAAATATAATACACACACATATATGTATATGTGTGTGTATATGTACATACATATATACATATAAATACACACACATGTGTATGTATATATGTATATATACATACCTACATACATACATACCTACACACACATATATTTGAAAGGATATTTGGATATATATATATATATATATAAATAATATAATATAATATAAGTGATATATATTTAAAAATTTGACTATACATAATGTGTATATATATTTATCAAAATAAGAACACAATAATCATATAAGATATATCTCCTTATGCTTATCATACAAATCATCCTTCAAACATGTTAAAACTAAATATCAAAATGAAAACTAGAAGATGGAAAATGTTTTTTTACTCTTCCATAAGGATGATTAGGGATTTATAAGGTTTTTTTAATCCAATATCCTAGATTTACTATATCTTAGGGTGAATATCATTTCCTCATCTTGGATAAAATAGTAGTTATAAAACTCAAGTTGAATTTAAAAATTTATTATGGAATTGATTTAATAAATCTATGTGTGTATCCTTTAGATCAAAAATGAAAATTTGTTTAAGATTTATAACTAAAATTTAGTGGACACTCCCTATTAATCCTTAAATTTAACTTTATGGATGCCTTAAATTAAAACTTGGGTATAATTTATATGACCCTATGTGACCTACATAACAATAGTGAAATTTAATTAAAATTTAAAGTATTCCTTAGTTATAAATAATGATTGCATTCACTTAGGTGACTTAAACCTAAGAAACCCCATTAAATTATGTGGGTTTGAGCATTGGTGTTATATAAACATAATGTTACAATTCAATAAATAATATAGCATATTTTACATGATTATAGTTATTATGTGCTTAAACTTTGGGCATGATATTTTGTTATCAAATCCCAAATTCAACACCAAGAACTCTAGGTAGATAATTTTTTGATGCTTCCTATAATGTACTAATGCACAACCTATGCTTGTGTCAGATAATTCTCTAAAAATACAAAAATGTGGCCCCACCACTAAAACATATAATCACTTTGGTGGAAATAATACCACATATTTTACATGCATTGTATCAAATGATCGAGGTAATAAAATATAAGTTACTTGTAATTAGGGATGAGTCATAAAGGCACTCCACACACCCACCAAAATAGGATTATCAACATAAAGAGATATCTCATGTAGTATTTAATAGTATAAGGTAGAGATAATATCTTCACCATGTAGAGAAAGGTAGGAGGAACATCATCCACATAGGGGTGAGGTGGGAGGTATTTATGATTATTTTTGAGACTTTAATATCCTAATTATCATAGAGAGGAGTATGGTTCTAATGTGGAGGCTTGGATTTTTATTTTGGATAGTTGTTTTAGACTATATACATATCAGAACAATGTCAAAAAAAAATTCCATCCTACTCCTTATAGACATAATCTGGATTCAGTTGAGGAACAGGGAGTGAATGATCCATTTAGATAGAGAGTGTCACATAAAATATTTTTGAGGAGATTGTTGAGGTGTTGCTAATAATGTATCCAAAGTATCCAAGAGTTTCCATGAGATGATATGTATGCATGGTTCTCAATGACAAAGTGTACCTTAGTGCTCACATAGTTTGCATGAGACCCTATAGGTTTTGGTCTTATTATGGATGTTGTTGATGATGTGTTCTTGATATAAAGGCCCTTTGGGGTGTAATAAGTTCTTCGTGTACTTATGTAAGTGAAAATAATCCATTTGAGTAGTCTTGTGAAGGTCTAGGTTATCCTAATCATCTTGGTAGAGTTTCCTTAGACAGTAGATTGATGACATTATAATTCACAAGTGTGAAGGTGTCAGAAGAAAGTGGTCATATGGGTCTATTTAGTTTTGTTCATAGAGCATGTGTTTCAAATTTCATGCCTTGCCATGATGGATATCAAAAATTATGGTGGTGTAAATTTTATCTCATAGGAAGATTTCATTGTTTTTATACTTAAGTTAAATTTACATTTTTTAGTGACTGTTGGAATTCAAATATTTGAATTTTACAAAGGAAACTAGTTATGATTATTTGATCTGTATCTTAAGAAAGTGGATGAATTTGATGATAAAGTAAAAAATCAAAGTTTTAAATAACTTCAAGGATAATCTAGGGAAATTTATTAAGAGGTTTTATTGGTCGTACAATTACATTTATTATAGCTCAAAGTTGACTAAGGGTTTGACCTTTATTTGTTAAGGACCCAAGAAGGGCATTTTAGTTTGTATTGATGATATTTGGATGTTTCATGATGGTTTATCTATTGGAAAGTGTTTTAGACTCCTTGAAGATCATTTGTATGGATTTTAGAGGGTTGACCAATCCATATTTAGTATGACCCATTGCTTGAAAGGTGAATTTTTGTTCATTAATGGTGTTTTCAAGTACAACACAAATTATTGAATGGTTTTACATATGCATAGATGTGTAGTGATGAATGTAATAACTTAAGTGTGTCTTAAGGGTCATGTGGAATGGACCTATGTGATTTGAAGTAGTCTTTTGTTTTTATTTTTCTTAGTGAAGTGTTAAAAGGGATGAATAGGTCTCTATGGACCTAAAAGAGCTACTTAGGCTTAATTGAAAGGTATTGTTGCTTAAGGGTGATCTATCAATGTTATGGTTGACATATGTAGGTGTGTTTATCTTTTTATAAGTGGGATAGAATCCTTAAGGATTAAGAAATTTATTGTGTCTAACCAAGAAGGTGGTGATCATGAAGACCCTACAAAGAGTAAAAATAAAGATGAAGGTTTCTAGAGAGAATGTGTGAAGTGAATTAAAATGTGAGTAAGCTTGGTGAATGAATTGAAGATAAGAGTATTGTGAGGAATATGTGTGTGACCTAATGGTCATGTTTTTGATATGGTAATAATATTTTTATAGGGTTAATGGTTAAGGATGAGTGAAGAAGTGTAGAGTGATCCAAAAGGTTACTTTGTATGCATTGCTAGTGTGTGAAGGCTTGAGAAAGTGTGAAGGGTTGAAGAGAGTTATTTCTCACTATTTATCCATTAGATCAGAAGGTAATAAAATTTATGGAGGTGTTGATATTAGAGGTGTTGTGTGGGTGATCAACATCTAGGGTAAGTGGGTGATTGTCATGCTTAGGGGTGGTGCTCCTTGTGAAGTGGGTGCCTCACTAAAGTCTCTTGTTTGTGATCTCTTATAGGATTATAATCCATTAGTTTTTAGGCTTGAGAGTGGGTTTTATCCCCTATTAGGGTTTCCCAGATAATCCATGTGTTATGTGCTTTGATCTTTCATTATTTTCTTTATTCATTACAATGAATGTTTTATATGCTTCATGAATGATTGTATTGAATGGTTAAGAGTTTGAATAATTATAATTGAAGTTGATTTGATTGCAACACTAATTGACCCCCCATCTTAGTGATTGTACTTCTAATAATTGGTATAATAGCCACACCTTCTTTAAAATTTTAACCACTTGAAGGTGATCAAAGGTATAATGGGTAGTCATCAAATGAAAGGTGGTTTCTCTAATAAGTAGGACCACTATTTAATAGATCCAACTATGATTTTTAGAGTACAAGGATGAAGACTTACATCATGTCTCTAGGGTTTGAAATCTAGAAATATTTTATGGATGGCTATATTACACCCCCTACTCCTCCAACTAGTGTGGATTAAAATAAGTTGAGTGAGAAAAATTCTAAAGAAACAAATGTTATCATTTATGGCCTATCAGAGGTTGAGTTCACCAAGGTGATCCATTGCGATCATACCAAGGAAATCTAAGACAAATTTTAGATCATCTATAAAGGGGATTCAAATGTTAAGTTGGATAAATTTTAGACATACCAAAGGTAATTTGAAGGCCTCAAAATGAAGGAATAAGATACTATGACATCTTATATTCTAAGGGTTTATAAGGTGGTGAACATGATCAGAGGTCTTGGAGAGGAGATTTAAGAAGCTACTATAGGACACAAAGGATTAAAGTCTCTCACCCTTAAGTTAGATTCAAAACTATTTTTCATATAATAAAGTCATGATCTCACAAAGATGAAGATGGATGAATTACACGAAATCCTTACTTCTTATGAGATGAGAGTCAATGAGGACAAACCACCAAAGATGGAAGCAACCATCAAGGTGATCAAGGAGATAAAAGGCAAGAAGAGAAAGTTGAGTCTTGAATACTTTGATCTTAATGAACATCAACTTGAATCCATTATTGAAATAAAATTGAATGTAAGATCAGGTGAATATAAAGGAAAGCTTCATTTTAATTTTTTTTCATGTGGTAAAGTTGATTATTTTGTAGCTAAGTGCCCAAATAGAGGCAAGTCTAAATACAAGGAAGTTCATAAGGAATATCATGAGGATGAGCACAAGAAATTTGAAGGTCCTAACAAGTACAAAAAGTTACTCAACAAGATAAATGATAATAATGATTCATATAAAGGAATCAAGAGTCTTTACCATGAAGAAGATAGTAATGTATCTACTGAAGAAGAAATCCCCACATCAAAAAGTGATGATGCATCAAATGAGTTATTATTCATGGCTCTTGATGATGTTGATTGTGAATGTTCTAAAGGAAAAGATCTATTTGATGGTGATAGCTCAGAAGATGAAGATCCTAGATATCATTTTGAATGTGAGCAAAGGTTTCTTGATAAAAATCTAGACACCACTGTTGATGTGTTTACAAGAATCAAGAATAATTAAGAAGCATAGGTGATCTTCCCCATTGAAGAAATTGTAGACAAAAACAAGGAATGTTTTTAAGTAACATAGAAGCTATAGTTATCAGATCATGAAGGCAATGAAACTCTTTTCATGTAATTATAAGAAATTAGCTCTATAAGAGTTGACCTCATTCCAACCAAAGATGAAGTTCATGATTTAGATGATGCATAATCTAAGGTAGATTATGAGAAAGAATTGGTGAATATTATTGATGAGATAAAACAATAAAGAAATAAGGATCATAAGATGAGATATCTGATTAAATACGATGAGGAAAAAATTATTTTGTTTGAGTTAAGATTAGAATGCAACTCAAGGGATTATGAAGGTTTCATAGAGCAAGAGAAGCTACAAGCTAAGGAAAACTATGCAAGTATTAAGGCAAAAAAAGATGAGTGATCTAATCTCAACTTGGAGGTTGAGTCCTTGAAGGGTAGTCTAAGGATTAAAGAGGTTGATTGTACCATGTTCAAGACATAATTGCATCATGGAATAGATAAACTAAAGACATATTAGAAATTTGAGAAAAGTATAGTTGATCTTGATGATGTATTGAGTAGTAAAAAGGTCTTAAATAACAAGTTAGGCCTAGGGTTCCATGAAGATGTTTAAAAGGGTAAGAAGATTGACAAAATAGTGATGATAGATCATAAGACTAATCATGTTAAGTAGAGTGCTATTAAAGAAACGAATAATGTCAATATGAATAATAAGGACAATTTCAAGAGCTAAAAATGTTAAATCAAATAAAGAAACCTAATACAATAAGGTATGATAACTCCTTCAATGGTTACTATTATTCTTGTAATGAATTTGGTCATAGGATCATTGAATATAAAATAAAATCTCCTAGTAAGATATTTTCATGGAATTATGAGCAATATAATGACAAGCATGAAGAATATCATCACTCAAGACAGTCAATCAGTCCATAAGGAAAGAATGACATCTTATACTACAGGTGTCAAGGGATTGGTCATATTGCAAGGTATTGCAATGCCTTCATCAATAAATAAAAATGATCAGGTGCATGAATGGGATAATGAAACTTCAAGGAGTCATCATGTAGCCCATACACAAGGTATGTACAATTAGATAAACTTCATTTGTTTCAAGTATTAAGAGAGAGGCCACATAACAAGATTCTGTAGGAATGGTAATAATTATAATTCAAATAATGTCAATATTAACATGAATAAAATGAGCCACAATGAATGGAGACCCAAGGAGGCGAATGAAAAATAGGTTCAAAATGGATTGTTTGTCATGAAAAATTAGGGTACAAGTTTAAGTGTTCAAGAACAGGTCTTATTTACCCAAGTGGACAAAAAAATCAAATAAGATTCCAAGTTTAAAGTAAATAATGAAGTTAAGGACCCATTCAAAGTCAATTTAATGATGAGATAGGACTACAAGTCAATGAGAGTATGGATATATGGGAGTCTCCTGAGTTTTGGGACTTTTAGTCTCTCTATGACAAGTTTGTGTGTTTTAGGTGATGTACAAGATGCCATAATTAGAATAGGGGTATGTAGAGTTATTGATTAGTCTTTAAGACCAATACCATTGTGGTAGAGAGTTAATAATATTATATTTCCAATAATTGTGTTGATTAGAGAAGATTATTTTCATGTTATATATGTTTTGAGGGGGAGAAACAAGTTCATGTGCTTGCTCTAGAGGTTTGTGATGAAAATCTTCAAGAAACCTCTTCAGGGACATTAGTCCTAAAGACAAGTTCCTAGTCAATATAAAGAAGCTTGGTTTAGTTGGTCAAATCATGAACAATGAAGGTAAGATTGATTTGGAATATGGATAGGAATTTTCTAAGTATATTCCATGGGTTTAAATTTGATGAGTTGGTTATACATTCATGACCATTTATTCAATTTGACCAATATATTTAGTGTTCACTGACTAGTGAGAGCTCATCATGCAAAATTGGTGTATTTGAGGTATATGAGGATTAAAAAGGGTTAAAGCTAGTTGTATTTGTTGTGTCTAAGTGAAAAAGGTGTTGTGGAGATGTTAGAAGGCTCCCATGATCCTATTATGATTTTTTGGCTTAGTGATTGCTATGTAAATATGGTCTACAAGCATAATCTTGAGCTTTCTAGATGTCAAATGAAGTTTTACAAGTTTTCAAGGTGATTTTATGATTTGGAAAGGTGTATTGACCTTGTACAAGTGTGTTCTAAGTTTTTATATGTCATGAAGATGCATTGAACTCCATTTGAAGATTTTTGATGGCTCATAGGTATGACAGTTTTTGCTTAAGGGATACCAGGACAAAAACCATGTTCATGGATGTATGGGTTATGTAAGGAGTTTTAACTCAATTTTTGGACAAAATGGTATGTTTTGGTGACCTATAGGTGTGAGATAAGTTTCAAGATCTGACATTTATCAAAAGATGGTAAGTTGACTGTGTTTCTTATTAATGCCTTAGTATCTTAGCCCATGTGGGTTAGTGACCTTCCCAAAGGAGTTGAGGTCTAAGGCCACTTAATCAATTAAAATGGCCAAATGGGTGCTCATAAAGTACATTTTAGTAATCTTTAAGTGTATATTTTGTTCTATGGTTGAGCATTTTCAAAAATGGAGGGTTAATTGACAGGACAGTTTGTGAAGGAGCTATGGTGCAGAAGAAGAGTTGGGTGATGAAAATTGGCATGCATAAGGGGGAATATGAGTGTGAATTATATATGAAGGTTCAAGTCATGGAGGTCTCTACATAGAAATGTATGGCCTCTACAAAATCTAAAAGGGCTATAAGGCCTCTAGGTAAGGCTAGTGTGAAGAAGAGTAGTTTTTGGTCATTTTATTCAAAATAAAAAGACATGGTTATCCTTGAATATGTTTTTTATTTGGATTTGTGCATAATTTTTTTTATAAAGATCTTTAATGTCCATTTCTCATTCTATGGGTGGCTTGTGAGAGAGAATTTGAAGACAACTATGAAGTTTCAACATGGTTAGAGATGTTTTGAATGTGCTCAAGGGGTGCCTAAGCTCAGGTGACTTAGGAGGAGTCCCTCTGAATATTATTAATATGTTTTCAATAATTTTTTGGTATTCTTGTGTGTTTTTTATTCATATAGTAGTGCATAGTCAAAGAAGAGTGTTGTCAGTAAGTAAGTTTGAGGTAGTCTTGGTAAGAAATGGTATGCATAGTGATAGGGGGAGTTTATATCATCTCTCAAAGGAGGAAACTTATTTTTTTTAAATTTTAAAACATCTACAAGACCTTTGTATTATTAGGTAATCCCACTTTGTCATTATTTCAAAGGGGGAGAAAGTGTTTGTAAAGGGAGAAAGAGTATGTGCATATATTTGTGTTGGTGTTTACAAGTGTTGACATTAATGACAATGGAGTATAATTTTTAGGTGTTGTCAATGATGTCTCTAAGGTGGCCAATATTGTCCATGAGATGATATGTATGCATGTTTATTAATGACAAAGTGTACCTTAGTGCTCACATAGTTTGTATGAGACCCTACATGTTTTGGTCTTGTTATGGATGTTGTTGATGATGTGTTCTTGATACAGAGGACTTATGTGGTGTAATAAGTTCTTGGTTTAGTTTTTTGAGTGAAAATAATCCATTTTATTACTCTTGTGAGGGTCTAGGTTATCCTGGTCATCTTGGTAGAGTTTCCTAAGTCAGCAAATTGATGACATCAATATTCACACATGTCAAGGTGTCAAAAGAAAGTGGTCACATGGGTTTGTTTAGCTTTGTGCCTAGAGAATGTGTTTAAAATTTCATGCCTTGACATGATTTCTATCAAAATATATGGTGGTGCAAAGTTTCTCTCCCAATCATATTTCATTGTTTTTATACTTAGTCAAATTTACATTTTGTAGTGACCATTATAATTCAAATATTTGAATTTTATAAAGGAAACTAGTTGTGATTGTTTGATATGTATCTTTAGAAAATATATGGATTTGATGATGGATTAATTTTTTTAAAGAACTTCAGGTTCAATCCAAGGAAATTGATTAGGAGGTTTGACTCATTATACAATGGCATTTATTGTAGCACAAAGTTGACCAAGGGTTTGACCTTCATTTATTAAGGATCAAATAAGGGTGTTTTATTTTGTATTGATTGTTTTTGGATTTTTCATGATGATTTATATATTGGAGAGTGTTTTAGACTCATTGAGGATAATTTTATGGTTTTTGGAAGGTTGACCAATCCATATTCATTATGAACCATTGCATGGAAGTTAAATTTTTGTTCATTCTTGTTGTTTTCATGTACAAAGAAAATGATTAAATGGTTTTGCATATATACAGGTGTGTAGTGATGAATTTAATAACTTTAGGGTGTTTCTTGTGGGTTATGTGGCATGTAAATATATGATTTGAAGTATTATTATGTTCTTATTTTGCTTGATGAAGTGTTAAAAGGGATGAATAGGTCTCCATGGACCTAAAAGGGCTACTTAAGCCTAATTGAAAGGTGTTATTGCTTAAAGGTGATCTATAAATGTTATGGTAGACCTATTTATGTGGTTTTGATCTTTTTATAAGTGGTATAGATTCCTTAAGGGTTAAATAAACTATTGTGGATGAAAAACAAGGTGGTGATCATGAAGACTCTGTAAAGAGCAGAAATAAAGATGAAGGTTTCTAGAGAGAATGTACGAAGTGAAGTAAAATGTGAGTAAGATTGGTGGATGAATTGAAGAGTAGATCAGTGTGAGGAATATGCATGTGAACTAATGGTAATGTTTTTGATGTGGTATCAGTGTTTTTTTAGGTTTGATGGTTAAGGATGAGCGAAGAGGTGTAGAGTGATCCAAAAGGTTGTTTTGGATGCATTGATAGTGTGTGAAGGCTTGAGAAAGTATGAAGAGTTGAATAGATTTTTTATTCGCTATTTATCCATTAAATTAGAAGGAAATAAACATTTTGAAGGTATTAATATCAAAGGTGATGTGTGGGTTCTCAATATCTAGGGCAAGTAAGTGCTTGTCCATGATTAGGGATTGGTGCTCTTTATGAAGTGGGGGCTTCACTAAAGTATCTTGTTTGTGATATCGTATATGGATTTAGTATATTATTTTATAGGATTGAGAGTGGGTTTTATTCCTCATGAGGGTTTCCCACATAATTCATGTGTTATGTGCTTTGATCTTGCATTGTTGTCTTTGGTCATTGTAATGAATGGTTTATATGCTTCACGAATGCTTATGTTGAATGGTTAAGAGTTTGAAGAATTGAAATTAAAGTTGATTTTATTACATCATTGATTCAACCCCCCTAGTTATTGTACTTATAACAGAGTGGTTTTGAGAATGATACCTATTAGATAATTTCATACATAAGAAGGTTGAGAAATTTCATATTTTATGATAGTGTATAAGAACTATGGCTCAGTATGAGAACCAATTGATAGACTTGCAATAGTATGTGATTTTTTATTAGGATGAAAATGTTCAAGTGATATAGTTCATCAAGGGCCTTAATGTAGATATAGATATGTATTTTTAATTTATCTCTCATTTAACTCTTGAGGTTGTTTTAGAGAAGGCATATTTGGAAAAAGAAACCTAGGGAAAACTTCAAGAGGCCAAAGATTGATGTTTAACCCTAAGATTTTATCGAGGGTGTATGGTTAAAAATATATAAATAGTTATAAAACAAGGGTAATCAAATAATATATAGTAGGATAATTAATAAAAAAAATTAAACAAATAATATTATAAATTTATTCAACTTAGATTGATAAAAATAATAAAGTATAACTATTGAAAGATATTACAATAAATAAGATATAATAGTACTTATCTTATTTACTATTGTTTTAACATTTTAGGCCTTGGATTATGTAAATTATAAATTTGATTAAAGGGATGAGTAGAATAAATTAGGAAAATAATATGTATTAAATATAGCCATTAATTTGTTACATACTTAACTAGATTTGACCTTTTTAAAAATAGTAATAAGTAGTGCAAATATATACTTATCTGGAAAACACCTAATATAAAAAATTTGAGTGCTAGAAATTGAGATGGAAGTTGGTCTAAGTGTCATAAAATGGATCCTTATGTCAAAAACCCTCCTAGATAGTAGTGCCATAATTGGATAGTAGCACCATGTGGATTTGGTGTCTTAATATTGGTGCTAGTGTCCTCTATGCAGGATTGTCCCAAAATTCTAGGTGCACGTGTGTCTGAAATTATGGGGTCTATTCTTATGTGAAAGAAATATGGAACTCTATATTGTTCTTGTAATGATTGGTTTATGGTGCATACCCTAATCTTCTATACATGTAGGGTATGAGCTGAAAAGTGTGTCCATTAGTAGGATAGGTTGGACATCCTCAACACCCCATTATGAAGAGAGTTTCCTACATACCAATAATCTAAAGAGGGATCAATCCTAATGCAGTTCTCCTCACCTAAGTTTTGGTTCAAGTTCAAGTGATGCTAGTATGATAGTGGCCTTGAGTGACTTGTGTGTGACTGAGATTAGAAATATGGAAAACAAGAGCTTAGGGATGCTATAGATGGTAATATGTATAAGTGGGGAAGAATAAGGATTAATAACCTTAATTATGCTCAATTAATTTCATATTTGAATAGGTATTTTACATATCATTTCCATATAATGGATAAAGGGATAAAATTCATGTATTTATAGTGTTTTATTGCTTGTACATATAATAAATTATGTTTAGGCTGACCTTAGGAGGATTTTTCTTTTGAAAATGTATTTATTTGGGAAATTTAGGGGAAAGGACATAGGCACCATTTTAAGGACACTAGTGACACATGGATCTAGTTTCCTTAATATAACACTAATGTTTAGCTAATAGAACACTAGGCATGAATGGTTGGGATTAGGGAATGAGGCTCTAGGACTGTGTTTGAGCTAACTAGGGATGTTTGTAGCCTACATGAAGGCTGGATAATTTTGAAAATAGTATCTAGGATAGGCCTATGTATATTTTAGGGATAAGTAGACTTAAGTATCACTAAAAATTTGAAATGACTAGGATAAAGGAAAAATAAAAGACTTTTTTGAGTAAAGAAGCAAAACTGAGTAAAGCAAAGTAAAGATATGGGAAAGAGGAAAGGAATGAATACACCTCATTAGGTACGTGAGCCAATGCATGAACCTAGTGACAACCTATGTGTATGCAATAATAAATGCATCATATCTAAAAATCAATCTTAGATCAAAGAAGATAGATCTTACTTACACTTATGATTAGGAATACACTAGATAATCATAAACATGACCAAGATGAGGATCCACTAGACCTAATTATGGGATATCTTACCAAAATAATAATAATGAGGGTTCCAAAGCCTCCATTTAAACAAAATCATATGATAACCTTAAGTCCTATGTTTTCATAATCATTATAATAATAGTAAGTAAAACAAAGAAATCTAATCTAGTGTTTACCAAAGCTTGTGGCACAAAGTGGGGGTTAGTAAAAAAATGAAAATAAAAAAGAATAAGAGAATCCTAAATGTATAGGTAAGACACTAATGCATGGAGAAGAAGAGTCAAAATTCATTACTTATGCTACTTCTATCTACTAAAGAACGAAGTAAAGTTAGAGAATATTTACCTAGAAAATGAACCCATAAATACTAAATATCTTTCTTGGCCAAAGGGGATTTACAAGAGGTGGTTTTGGTTTTTAAGGATAACTAAGAATGACCAAAGCATCCAAGACTTCTCCACAAGACTAGATTTTCCAAGTATAAACCCTAAGCTAAGACTCCTCAAGTATAATGGTGGAAGATCAAATTGTAAAGAACCATAAATGAATAATAAATCTTGATGTCTCTCTAAAAATGATGAAATGGATGTGTTTATATAGGAATTTTTAACCTTAAACCCTTCCAAAAGTTTTGGTCGACAGGGTTGACCTAGTCAACATAGTATCACTATTGATAAAAACTCACTAGGTCATGGGCTAGGTGACCCTAAATGAGTTCTCTAATAAGAGTACAAGGTTGACCCAGTCGACCTAATCATGTAAACTATCTAAAAGTGTGTTAGGTTAGGAAAAGGGGTACAAAAGGTGGTAAAATACTAGAAGAGTATGAAAAAGAGGAGTAATATCTTAGGGGAATGATTTAAGATTTGATTGGATTGGTAATAATTGGCAATAAGGGACAATAATCCTATGAAGCTCAAATGGTATGCCCATCCCTTAGGGTTTTCACTCAGAGAGTTGAGACTCTATGGGTTACTATAATATAGAAAGCATCAGTATTTGATAAAAGTTGAAAATATTGTGTATACATGTGCCACACTCAAAGATCTTCATGTATCACTCAGGTGCAACAAGGGATGGTGATTTGAGAAAGAACATAATAACACATAATGTTGAGACTAAAAAAATTTGTAGTATTTTAAAGAAAAAATAACCCAAAGTAAATGACTAAAATGGAAATAATTAGAAAGTAAATGTAATGCGTACCTTGGATTACCTTTATCATTAAATGGTTATTTGTAGTGTTTTTAGTTTTGATTATGGAGGGTATAGAGACTACTTTTAACAAACCCCTAAAATACAAAACTAAAGAGCAACAACAAACAAATGTAGGAAAGCCAAGATAAATGGTGATATGTAGATGGGATATACTTGGAAATTTGGAAATATGGGGTGACACGTGTCATGTTATACTAAATTATTAAGTCAAAATTTAGAGTAAATCAGGTAACTAAAAATCCAAGGCTACTAAAGACTGAAAAAATTAAAAAAGTCAACCTTAAGTAAGACAAACTCACCAAGTCAAACCAAGGATACATGCCAAAAAGGATGGTAGTCAAACATCAATGTAAATGTAGTAAAATTCCTCAAAAATATATGAGAAAGAAAAAAATGGTAAAACAACATTGATGAATAAGAAGTAATAAGCCTGACTCAATCATTAATAGAAAAAGGTGCATAAAAAAGGAAAACAACATTGGTGAGTGAGAAGTAACAAGCCAACCTCACTAAATAATGAAAAAAATACATGAAAGTATAAATGGACTTAGGTTTACACGAAAATGGTGGTACAACAATGAGAAATGGTAAAATAAATCAAGGAACATATATAAATGTAGAGCCATGGTGTAAAATAAGTAATTCATAGTTGCTCAGAGCATGTTGTCTTGTTCTAAGGGTAGATAAAACTAAAATAAAGTAGTACTAGCATGTTTTTAAGATGTGAAAAAGAAGTATAAAAGAATTAAAATAGATTTATAATCATAATTTTCCTATTAATGGGGGAAATGAAATGGGTGGAGGGGAGAATGAATGAAAAACTAAGGTAGAGGAACTTGTTGGCTATTTTTGGACCACATACTAAGCTTGTGCGCAAATAGACAAGTTGAGCATGTTATAGAGATTTGGAGGTAAAAAAAGAGTTTTGTGAACAAGTCTAAAAGATCCTAAAGGCTTTTAAAAGAGATAGGTACAAAACCTTTGTTTTGGCTAAGTCCTTAGCAAATTTCTTTTAGGGTTTTATTTTGCTAAGTTTAAAATATTTTGGGACACTTTTTTTTGGATAAGTGTTGAGTATTATTTTAAAAAATTTAACTGAGACAAATTTTTTGAAGGCATGAATTCTCTCAAAAAAAAAAATTTGAAGAAAAAGATGAAGACAAAGTTTTCAAAGACCTAAATTCTTTCAGGCAAATTGTCCATGTCAAAAAGGGCTAAGTGTTATTTCTTTTGGGATATTTGTTTCAGGTATTTTGGGTTAAGTATCGGGAATTATTTTGAACATGTTTTTTGAAACAAAAATCATGATGGATGATTATCTTATAAAGTGTACCAAATAAAATCCTAAAGGGTCTTTTTTAGCCAAAGTGGTCCATTTAAAAATCTCAAAGGGTATTTCTTTGCCAAAAGGTCTAAAGCAAAAGTTTTGAAGGATCACTTTTTACAACAAAGTGTTTCAAACACTTTTTCAAAGGGTACTATTGGCCATTTTCTAGCCCACATACCAAGCTTATGACTAGATGAATAAGCTGAGCAGAATTCTAAATCTTGAAGGTCAAACAATAGTTTCATGAACAAGTCTGGAAGGGCTTATAGACCTTGGAAAAGCTAAGTACAAAGCCTTATGGGCTAGGTCTTTACATTACAATTATTTCAACCTTTTCTTTACTAAGATAGTTTCTTTTAGGACCCTTTTTTGGTTAAGTGTTGAATTTTTTCAGAGAAGTTGTTTGAGACAAAGTTTTTGGAGGGTTTCTTTTTCAAAGCGAAGTGGCCAAGACAATTTTCCCAAAGGTATTTTCTTGGGAAAATGGTCTGAAAAAAAATTTGAAGGATAATTAGGAAGAACTCTAAAGGATTTTTTTTGGAAAAGTACCCAAGGATAAAAATTTGAAAGGTATTTTCGAAAAAATCCAAAGGGAAAAATTCTGAAAGAATTCCTTTAGAGGGAATTCATTTGGGAAGAAGTGATGAAACAAAAAAACTGAGGCCCCTTTTTCAAAAATTCTAAAAGATATCTTTTCTTGAGGAGAAGGTTCTTTTCAAAAAGCTGAAGGTTATTTTAAATTCTTCTGAAGGGCACTTTTCAAAGCTGAAGGCCACTTGTATTTTTTTGAAGGGCACTTTTCTCAGCAAAAAGGGACCTTTTCAAGTTCTAAAGGGCCAAAACACTTTTTCCAAAGAGTCATTTCCATGCCAAAGAGTCTTATGCAATAATTCTAAAGGGTAACTTTTGAGGAAGTGGACCTTTGCAAAAGTCTCGAATAATTTTTATTTCAAGAAAGTGGCTAAAGTAAATTTCTCTAAAGGGTCTTTTCCAAAAGCTGATAGTTCATTTCAAATAACCAAAGGACATTTAAAGAAATTTTGAAGGGTACTTTCCCTTTAGAAAGGGGCATTTTTGAAGTGGTCAAAAGATACTTTTCCTTTATAAAGGGCACTTCTCCAAAGGAATTTTCAAAATCTGAAGGGTTATTCCTAAAAATTCTAAAGTTTAATTCCTTCGATAAAAAATTCCACAAAAATTCTTCAAGCAAAGTGCCAAAATAAAAAAGGCCCATAGGAAAGTTTCCAAAGGAAACATGATGTTCACACTAGTGTCAAAGTTTAAGATCATAAAATAGTTGTTGGGATTCAAATATCCCATAATGGGCCTATAAATGTCAAAATATAAACCCTTACAAGTAGTTGTTTGGATTTATATGGACTTATATTGACATAAATGGATACATAAAAACTAATGTCCTTAGATTAGTTTTCCATTTATAGGAAATATCTGGTCTAGGTTTTAAAGCAAGAGTCAGTAGGTACAATTAATGGAGAGGTCTTCATCTTTTGACATGGTCATCATCTCTGACAAACAACCAATCAATGTAGAAGTAACATGGCTCGGTCTAGATTCAAAGATATGGGGATTTCATCTTTATACATGTAAGACATGAAAAGTGAAGGAGCATTCCAAGTTTTTAATACAAAGATCAAATCATTCACACTTAGCATAGACATGCATCTACATTTGACATGGATCTTTTAGCTCCAAAAAGGGAGACTTGAATGCACTAGGGGCTTGAGGAGATTTGTGGTGATCTTAACTAGTTTATATCATGGTCAAGGTAGTTACATGTTTTGAATGTAAAAGAGCTCAAGGACAATAGTGGTGCTTGTATCCATTTATGACCCCCCTCTCTATTTTATCACATAAGCCCCTTATTATCTCATCCCTTTATTCTATGTATAGATGCTTTTGAGTCTAAAAAAGGATCCCTCAATTGGTAATAAAGTTACTCTATCAAAATTGCCTTGTAAACACTCTCTTGAAGCAATAAGATAGATTTTTATAATTCTAATGTGAAGTTAAGTGTGCATTATTGGGGTTTTAACTTGTAGCGTGTATGTCTCTTTTCATCATCTATGAACCCTCAATGCACCTTTATTCAATCCTTTTGGTTCATTGTAGGTTGTGTGAAGTGTTAAACATTGGTGCCTTTCTCAAAGTGTCATAAGCTTATAGTGTCTCATACAGACCTATTTATTTCTATCCTTCAAAGTGTAGGGTTTCCCTTCAAGCTCCACACAAAATATTTATGCTTGTGGCCTTGAGATAGGATCAAATTAGTCTATGTCTTGGTTAGGTTAATTAGTATTTGTTAAGGTTTCTAGGCTGAAAGTGGATCATTTCATATTTTGGTGCATCACTATCCTTATTTTAGATTTCCATTTCATGTTATCTTTCTCTCCCTTTATTTAGTTAGTGGTAGGTTTTAGTGTGGAATTTAAGCCAAAGTGAAGCATCTAAAGAGCTAGCCTCATTAAAAATCCTAGAGGTTCAACCTCACTGCAAGATACCCATAGCCTGAGGTTGTTCTAATATTGTAGATAGGAGTGAGAGAGCCTAAAAAACTCTCCCACAAGGGTGAAATTATAGACTACAATAGGTAATTTTCAAGAAAAATGGACCAAATCAAAAGTTTTGATAAAAGGTACAAGGGCACAAATTCTTTTGGGAAAACCATTTTCAAAATTTGGCTAAGGCATGAATTCTTTCAAGGAAATTATTTTGCAATGGTTTCCTTGAAGACCAATTTCTTTTAGAAAAATTTTCTAAGGCAAATCCCATAGATGAATTCTTTTAGACAAATTATTTTAGAAAATTTTATCTAGCAAGTCCAAGATGGTCCTATAAATGTTAAATATAAGCATAAAAAATAGATGTTGGGATTAAAATATCCCATGACAAGCATGGAGACATCAAGTTTGAGCTCCTACAAGTAGCCATTTGGATTTGAAAATATAAGGATGTTCACATAGACATCAAAGATTGTCCTCATGAAATAACCATTGGCATTTTAAAAACTACCAAAGGGTCCTTGACTAAATGCGGGATTGATAAGTGTCTAGATCTCAAGAGCCTAGATCAAATCCAATGATAAATGATGAATGATAGGTCATTAGGTCTAGGTGGGTCTAACAGAGCATGATTGGGCATATAAAGATAGATCAATGGCATGTGAGTAGAGTCAAATAGTCAATGAGCTGAGAGGCCATTATGTGGTGTAATCACAAGAGTAGATAGACTAGCAAGTAGATCCAAGAACCAAATGTGTGGGTGAAAGGTGTCAAAAGCACATTATTTCAAGTAGAATATCTAAGGACATGTGTTCAACCTATCAAAGGAGATCTGATAGTATGAATAAGGGTTTAATAAGTCAATGGAGCCTGAGTCGATTTGCTGACAAATAAATAAAGGACCAAGCTAGGACATTTTTTACTAAGGTTGATAGAGAAATTTGACTCAATAAAAATAAATGAATGGAATTGAGTTGGAAAAAAATACATGAAACTAAGCTTGACCAACTTGAGTTGAACCAAGATTGACAATAAGAACCAAACATTTCCAATAGAGCTCCATAGAGGTAAATTACGTATTTTAGACCTAACATAGGCTAAAAGGGTGGTAACTTGTTGTAAAAGGGACCAAGCATCGAGCAGAGTGCCATATATAAAAATTATAAGAAAACTAATGATATTAGATTGCTTTTCATCTATAGTTGACTTAGGTCCAAGTTTCAAAGCAAATGTAGATGTGCACAATTAATAAAGGAACATCTTGATCCATATCTTCAATAAGTATCCACCCAAATAAGATGTTTTCAAGATATATTATATATATATAAGCATGGTGATCTTGTCCTTTAGTAAATGAGACATTAATATGTCAGATCTCAAGGTATTTCTAGAATAGTTGAATGCATAAGCAACTACTAGAGATCAGAATGCAAGTTCACGCCACTCTCTAATCTTTATAGGGAAGTCTTCATCTTCCTCATGTGAACATAAGGTTCTTGATATCATTTATACACCCAATTTGTCAAAAAAAACTTCAAAAATCATGGTTGTAGTACTGTAAAAGAATTAAAAGTTGTACCCATCACCCCAAGTGGTGCATTAATTGTAAAATAGGCTTGTTCTCTATAAAATCATGGATTTCTATTGTAAAAAAGGGTCAACAGATTTTAGAAACCTTATGCTACTAAAATTACCATCCATGAGCACTTGTATTGGCTAAATCTTGTAGACTAATGATATTTAAGTTTATTTCCTTCTGTTATTTTGATGATCTATGTGTTATTTGCATTTGTTGATCCCTGATTTTAGGTAATGTTTTCCCCTCTCACCATTATCCATCCCTAGCACCTCCTTATCAAACTTGGAACTCACTTATAGGTTGTATTTTGTGCACACAAGTTTATGTTAATAATTTATGTGGACCATTTTTCATCCCTCTTAGTGTATTTTTGTGTTTCTATGCCTCCATATGAAATAATTATGAAATTAGAATATCCTTGACAAAAACTATGTGATATTATCTTATCCTCAAATTTTTATGTTGTGTTTATGATAGTAGGATCACTTTATCTATTTTGGGATTATTGCCTCTTTAAGTTTCAATATTTATTACCTTTTCCCTCCCTTTTACTTGAAGATATTAGGTTTAGAATAGTGGTAGATTACTATTATGCTCTTTATGCCTATGAACTAGTCTTAAATTAGGTGCACTTATAATAGAAGGAATCTGGCCTACTCCAGAGGCTCATCCCAAGGAGCACAAGTGTCCCACACCTTGGGGACATTCCCATAATTGTAGTGAGATAGATAATTCTCTAGTGCATAGTTATTTGATAACACTTTTACACCTAGTGATTTAGAATCTTGCACCCTGTGCAAGGTCTTCATGCTTAGTGCCCTACCATTAAGCTTCCCCGTGCAATGAAGCATCCACAGGTGCATGCTTCAAATGATAATAGTTTATGGCATGATCTATGGGATGATTTGAATAAAATATAATGAATTAGTGATATATTTCACTAATAAGTGTATTAGACACTTATTGAGAACACTTGAGAACTCCAAACACCTCTGGTCCATAAAGATCAGTCCCTTACCTACATGCCAAGAAGAACAAGATCATCTACATGAGGCATTAGTTTCCATTTTAGTGATATTTTAATACCCTCAAGAAAGAGAGTTAGAATATCCTTGTACCCTATTAGAAGGCATAACATAAGCTAGTCTCTACCAAGAGCCTAGTCTACACCCCCATTCAAATGGTTTTATTCTAGGTGAGGTCTATTCCCTATCCCATTCATGGTTATGCTAGGAAATAAAGTGTTTGTGACTTTAAATGGAGGAATTACATTAGTATTATCATAGTATGATGACATTCTAGTGTTATCATTAAAAATATTGTCATATTTCATGGGTGATAATTCAACCTCCCCTGTGGAGCATATTGAAGTTATTATGAATACCTGCTCAGTGCACCATGTGACTCAAGATAATGTTGAAGTCAGACTACTTGATTTCTTTTTCAAAGGAAAATCCATTCAATGGTAATGAGGATTGAGACTAAACTCAATTCATATCTAGGATGAAATTGATGGATAATTATGCAAGAAATTCAAGTATCAAAGTGATCACTTGTCCCTGATAGAGTAGCTCACGACCATAAAGTAAGCCTCACATGAGATGATGGTCAATTTCAACTTTAAATTATAAAGGGTTTGGGATATAATCCTAGCTTTATGTAAGCCATATCCTAAAACTATATTTTTATATTTTATAAAAGCTCTTAATAGTGATATAGTGGTGGTTATTCAATCCATGGGAGGCACGATCCTCCTTAATACCTATGAAGTGGCAGTGTGCACAAAAAATTATTTAATTTAAAGAGGTGATATTATTCCCAAACCCCCATGCCTATATTCATATAACTTCTCCTTAATCAATTGTTTATGTAGTGCCTATCCCTAATTTAATGAGCCCACCTACTCCACATGTCATCTCTTCCAATGAATTACATGAAATTGTTTCTACTCATTTTTGCTATTTAATTCAGAAGAAATAAGAAACTAAATGTTAATGGTCAGGGGTTAGATGATACCTAGATGAAGTTGTGCATCGTATCTAGATGATTGAAGGAGCTCATCTTTGGCTATGGAGGATGACACCTATAGAGAGAATAAGACTAAACAGAAAAATGTTAGAGATAGATATGGTGGACTGCCAAGTGATATGCTCGGTCCCAGAAGTGCAAAGACTTCCTTGAGGGATGACAGTCCACTATTTATAAGTAAAAGTGTCAGAAATAAAGAAATGAAAAATGACTAACAAAGAGGAAACTAGATAATGCGTACATGTTTCTTTGTAGTCAGTCTGCCACAATCGTCGACATCGGTTAGTCTGTCGGCATCGATTGGTCAATGTTGTTGACGTCAGTTATTTTGCCAGTGTCAGTAGAGGAAATGGTCGATGTCAATCAGGGAAATGGCCTTGGATGGGTTTTGTATGGGTTTGTGGTCGACAGAGGGGTCTGAAAGGAGTCTGGGTCTGTGCAAGGTTGCAGGGAGATGAATAAGGCCTGCAGAAGGGCAAAGGTAGATGATAGGTTGTCAAAAAGGCTAAGGGTGAGAGGAAGGCTTTTTAGCATTTCCTTGAAAGAAAGCTGGGTTTGGTTGAAGGTTGGGTTTGGTCTGGTTGATTGTATTTATAAATAGTAAATAGACTTTAATTACTACTGTATTCTAAACATTGAAATAAGAGGTAGAAGAATACTTAGCTCTAGTGAGATGAAGAACCAAGGTGTTGAATGCTTATCCCTATTACAGCTGATGTCCAGGTTCTTGTGCAATGCTTTAGTCCAATTTGGAGTGACTGGTGTAGAGTCTCTATGGCCAACAGAGCATTAGTTGAAGTTTGATGTCTGTTGATGTCTTAGAGTCTGAGAGTCGAGAGAGGAAGAGTGATTGAAAGAGTCCTCGAGTGATTCCACCATCCAAGAGCTGATTGAGAAGAGTCAAGAAAACCCCTAACTTGTCGTTAGATGTTGGTTTATGTAACCAACATTGGTGATCCCGCTGGCGTCAACTGACAGTTGACCGACGTCGGCGGGTGGAGAATGATTAAAAGGCCTAAGAAGCTCATTCTCCATCCGCCAAGTGCATAGTCTGTTGGATAATGGTTAAAGGTTGGGCTAAATACACATGAGAGTTAGTTAGGAGGTTAGGGAGGAGTAAGAATAGGTCTTAAGTGAGTCATGGGGTGAGAAAAGGTCTAAGGGTGAGGTGTCCACGGTGAGGTGTTCATGGTGAGGTGTCAAAAGGGGATGATTAATTTAAAATAGGTATTTTAAATTAATAAAGTGTTGTTTAGGCATGTTAAAGTTAGAAAGGGACCAAGGGGGGTTGACACTATTTTGGTGTCTACAGAAATGAAGGTGTTATTATGAAGTTTTAGGAATGAACTAGTTGGCCTAAAAAAGTAGTAAACATAATATCCTAGACATCATCAACCCTTCAGTCAAAAATACCAGTCAAATAGATCTACCTATCAAGGTAGATCTCAAACATAAAATCATCTCACATATAATAGAGTGCCTTATGCAGAAAAGGTTGAAATTTCTAGCTCTTCCAAAGCCATTGTTTGAGTACAACAAAATCTAGCATAGGATTCTGAATGGTGCTTCCCATGAAATCAGCCACATAATCAAGCTACATACATGAATGGGACCTTGAAATAGGTTCTTATGGTGCAAATCATACCATATTTTTAAGATCAAATAAGTATCATATCCCTATAATATGAGGGGATACAATCACCAGTTCAATGATAGGATGAGTCTATTTTCATCAATTAGTAAGAAGAGGACTTTAGCTATGTGAATCAAAGTAGTACACCTAGTGGAGGGAGCACTCCAATTGCTTTCAATAGAAGATTAAAAAGAAGAGATAAAAAATAATCTACTCTAGGCTTAGTGACTTTGCTTTTAGCACCCTAATTCAATCATATAGTTGCATAAATCAAGGCACATTCACAAGATTTGTGCTTAAAAAAGATAGTGTAGAAGGAGCGGCCATCTCATATTAGTGTCCATCTTATATTAGTGTATCAATACTAGGAGAGGCCACTATTCTAAGGCTATAACTAAAGGGATCATAGGTTCCCTTAAAAATTATGGAGTAGATGATGAATAAAAGCCTCAACATCATAATGTGGGATGCACTTATTATTTCATCTCAATAGAACTTACTTTAGGATGCATTTAAATTATTTTAAGAGTGTCAAGCCCCTAGATCAACACCTACCACTTTTGTGAGATTATTACAACAAAAATAAGAATAAGTGCATAATGGTAACAAGCCATCCCTATTTTATGTCTCTTTAATCATATGCCAATACCTAGTGCATAATTTCATGATCGACTTAGGTGTAAGTAACTTGATGATACCCAAAAATATTATGTATATGTTGGGAGTTACGTATTCCCCTATTCTAAAAGGGGTATTTCATATCGATGGTATAATGGTCAAAGTGGTAGGTATAATCAAAAATTTAAATCTAATCTTGCATGCATGCCTAAAAATTTTCATTGCACAAGGTATCATAGTCATCAACTTACCTACTTACTTTTCCATCTGTCTCTCTTGAGACTTCATAGTAAATGTGGGTGGATATTTGTATTTATATTGGTCACACATGTTTTTGAGAACTAGATATGGGACCAAAGTGACCGTAAGGGAAGATACTATCTTAAAAATTCACATAGATCCATACTCTTCCAATATATTTAAGAAAAATTATGTGATGTTCAACCAAGAGGAGGATTCAATTCTCCATGAATCCATAATACTACTAAAAGAAACCCTAGACAATCTAATGAATGAATGGGAATGTGAAATATTTGAGTGTAACCCATATGATAATGAAAAAATAGGCTTGGACACATATTGCATCATGTAATAAAATGCCACATTACCTAAGATTATGAAGGTGCATGAAGACCTTGAAGGTATATGGTAGTTATACTTTGATGGCTCCTAAAGTAAGAATAGAATAAGAGTTGGTGTTGTGTTGGTCTCCACCAAAAAGGAAAAATACTTCCATGACTTTAGATTATAGTTCAATTTTAAGAATAATTCTATCAAGTATGAGGTACTAATTTAAGGCCTCTAACTCACATAGAAGAAAGGAATCAAGACACTACAAGTGTTGGATGATAGTGAGCTAGTTATCAACCAGGTTAGAGTAAAGACATGAGTAAGATCAACTTGAAAAAATACTATAAACATAGAATATGGGAAGTGATATAAATATTTGATGCATTCAACATAATTTACTTATCAAGAGCACAAAACATTGATGCACATAGGCTTGAGACTATGGGGGCATATTATGACATTCTATACAATAGAATAAAAGAATCTAAATAACTCATCAAGATCATGGTTAGACCAATAGTTCTTGACAACATAGAAAATTGGCAAGTTTTTGAAAGTGATGAGTAAATCATCAACTTCCTACAAGATGAGGAAAAAATTTGTGCCATGAAATAGGTGCAACTATGAGCCCAATATGAAGATCAAGTCATCCAATTAAATAGAAACAAATTTCCAAGGGGTCTAATCACCCTAGAAAGTATCTTTAACTCTGATGACCAATGCAAAGGAGAAAGGTGTAGCTTGAAAACCAAGGAAGAAATCTTTGTGCCTATAGTCATTTAGAAGGGGAAAAATATTAAACTTGGTAAGGTTTGTTCCATGATAGAAATCAAAAGATTCATCTAACTCAGTAGGAGATATGATGATATATTTACATGGAACTACAAGGATCTAAGGGGATTTGACCCAAGCTCGGTGTAGCATACATTTGAGCTACATCCTAGCATGTAACCCATGCACGAAAAGTAGAGACATGTTAATCTAAAGTTGGAGCCATTAATGGGTAAGGATCTCTCCAAGCTCATTGAGGATATTATAATAATTCCAATCAAACATTCTTCATGGGTATCCAACTTAGTCATGGTACATAGTAAAAATGAGGAGATTTGTCTCTATGTGGACTTTAAGGACCTAAACAAGGATTCCCTCAAATACCATTATTCTCTCCCATCAATAGAATAGATCTTTCAAATGGTTAAAAGGGTGGAGAGATTCTCATTTTTGGATGGTTACTCAAGATATAACCAAATCCTTGTGTAAGAGTGTGACCATTATAAAACTACAATCACCACTAAATAGAGAACCTTTACATACTAGTGCAAGCCATTCAATTTTAAAAATGCAGGTATGACCTTCCAAAGAGTCATGGATATGGCATTTAAAGAGATCATCAATAAGTTCATCTTGGTTTACCTTAATGACATAACTAATTTATCTAAACATGTTAAGGATCATTTGAATCACTTGGATAAAGTCTTTTAGAAGTGTCATGAGTTTAGAATATCTATGAAACCAAATAAATGCATCTTCACAATTCATGAAGGCACCCTCCTTAGGCAAATTATTTTAGAAGAAGGATTCATGATTGATCCATAGTATTTCAATTTTATCTCATCGCTCCCTCTTTTTAGCTATAAGAAAAGTCTCTAGAGCTTCTTGAGGAGAATCAAATTTATGAGAAGGTTTGTGTCTAGCTTTGCCATCCTGGTCAAACCTCTCAATACAATGTTAAAGAAGAAAGTTACATTTAGTTAGATACACAAGGGTAAGGAAATATTTGAGGCCATCAAGTTTTCCATCATGTAATCACCCACTTTGATCAATATAGATTACATCAAGGATTTCATCCTTTATGTATTTGGTGGAGCTAAAGGCATCTCAGCCATCCTGACACAATAGAACAAATACAGAATAGATCAGCTAATTACCTTCTTTAGCCAAGCATTCATGGATTATGAACTAAACTATAGTTTTTTAGAGAAGCACATACTTTTAGTTGTGATATCACTAAAGAAATTTAGGCATATGCTCTCCAACAAAAAGATCTAGCTCATAGTCATGCATGTGAGTATTAAGGATTTCTTGATCAATATGGAAATTGGCAAGAAATGAGCTAGATAGATCACTAAGGTGATAAAATACAATGTAGATATCCATGTCACCAATCTAGTGCAAGTAAAATGACTTTGTGAGTAGCTGGTGAAAGTAAAAAAAAAAATTGAGGATAAAACAGTCCTAGTGTCACATAAAGAAGAGTGCATAAGTGAAGCATCCATGACTAACTAGGTGTAGGATATGAAGACCTTCCTTCAACATAATATATATCCTCCTAGCCTTGACAAAGATAAGCATAGGCATTTTAGACTGTAGTCTATTCCCTATGTGCTCATAGAATATGTACTCTTTTGGAATGACCTCAATGGAGTCCTAAAGTGTGTTGAAGTGAAGAAAACAAGTATAATTCTTCAATAATTCCATGATGGCCCTTAAGTAGGCCATTACTCACCTAAGACCACTACCATAAAGATAATATAAGATGGATATTATTGGCCAAATATATTCAAAGATGTGCATATGTATGTGAAAAATTGTAATAAATGTGCCTTATTCATAGGCAAATAAAGGATGCAACCTTACCAGTACACCCAATTCAAACTAATCAACCCTTTAGTAGTGGGGCCCAAATTTTAGAAGCATGATTAACCCACCATCAAGTTATGGGCATAAATGGATTTTCATAGCCATTGACTATTTCACAAGGTAGAAATAAGTAATTTCAATCAATGAGGATAATGAGACATCCATCCTTAAATTCTATGAAGGCATCATAATGATATTTTATGTTCTAGCCACCATTATCTCTGATAATGCATTGGCTTTCCTTGGAACTAAGATCAGTGAGTAGGCCATCAAGAACAACATCTACTTGGATACCTCATCAAACTATTACCCTTGAGGTAATGGTCTAGTTGAGTCCACAAATAAGAACCTGATTTGCATCATAAAAAGGACTCTAGAGGATAACCAGAGAGCTTGGCACACTAAGATAGGAACTACTCTTTGGGCTTATTGGATCATGCCCAAGAGGGTGTTGATAAATTTTCCCTTCATGCTAGTCTATGGAAGGGATGCCAAGATACCATCATCCCTAGAGTTACCTTCCTTGGTAATCACATATTAGTAGGAGTTGCACGATAGTGATCCCTTTATCATAAGAATGGTAGAGCTCATAAAGCTCAAAGAAAATAGAGAGAAAGCTATGCACACCATGGAACTCCAATAGGTGTAATCCAAGAGGTTCTTTAATAAAAGGGCTAGCAAGAGAAGTTTTTAGGAAGGAGATTTAGTACTCAAATGGGATGTGGATAGAGTGAAAGATGGAAGGCACACTAAGTTTGATGCAATATGGAGTGTTCCATATACCATCACCAATTTTGAGCCATCTAACACTTTCTAAATTTATAGAATGAATGGAGAGGAGCTATTAATCCCAACCAATAGGATTCATCTCAAACATTATCTCCATTAATCTTTTATACATCTATAAATAAGTATATTAGATGTTTTTATTTCTTTAAAGTATGCTTTGTACACCCTTGTTTTAGAGTAGTTTTAATTCCTCTAAGTGCACATGTACAATGTTTTTTTAGCTTAGGCCTTTTCCTCTAAGTGCCTCTGGTGCATTTCTATCTTGTCAGGTGAATCTCAATTCATTTTGAAGTGAAAGGTACACAACTAGTGTGTTTACAAGATAAATAATTAAAATCTCCAAAGACTCTGTGTGCAATGGATTACTCAAGGTCTAGTTTCTCAAGCATATCAGGTATGTTTCCCTATGAGTCACTAAAGATGTTAGCCATTTTTGGCCCACATACTAAGCTTGTGCCTAGATGGACAAGCTAAGTAGGGTTCTAAAGCTTTGGAGGTCAATCAATAGTTTTATAAACAAGTCTAGAAGGGCCTAAAGGATTTTAAAAGAGCTAGGTACAAAACCTTTATTTTAGTTAAGTCCTTACTTGGAAGATTTCTTTCAGGATTTTGTTTTGCTAAGTTAAAAATCTTTTGGGACCTTTCTTTTTTGCTATGTTGAATATTCTTTCAAACAATTTATTCGAGACAAAGTTTTTGAAGGCATGAATTCTCTCAGACATTTTTTTTCAAATCAAAAGATGAAGATAAAGTTTCTGAATACCTAAATTATTTTAGGGAAATTATCTTCATCAAAAAGGGATAATTGTTATTTCTTTTGGGATATTTGTTTTAGGTCTTTTGGGCCAAGTATCAGGAATTATTTTAGACATTTTGTCTAAAAAAAAAATCCTAAAGGATAATTCTCATAGAAAGTGTACCAAATAAAATCTTGAAAGGTATTTTTTAGCCAAAGTGGTCCATTTGAAAATCTTGAAGTATATTTCTTAGCCAAAAGGTCTAAAGCAAAAGTTTTGAAGGGTCACTTTTTGTAGCAAAGTATCTTAACACTTTTTATGAAGGGTAATTTTAAATCAAAATGGACCAAAGAAATTTTTTTGACAAAAATAAAAGGGCATAAATTCTTTCGAGAAAACTATTTCCAAAATTTGGCTAAGGCATGAATTCTTTTAGGGAAATTGTTAAGCAACAGTTTCCCTAAAGAGCAATTTCTTTAGGATAAATTGTTAGAGGTAAATCCTATAGATGAATTATTTAGAATAAATTATTTAAAAAAAGGTTATGTACTAGGTCCAAGATAGTCCCACAAATGTCAAATTTAAGCACATCAAATAGCCATTGAGATTCAAATATCCCATGATAGGCATGTAAACATCAAGTTTGGGCCCCTTTAAGTAGTCATTTGGATTTTAAAATCTATGGATGTTCATGTAGATGTCAAATTTGGTCTTCAAAAAATAGCCATTAGCATTAAAAATACCATAAAAGGGTCCTCAATTGAACGTATGATTGGCAAGTGTCTAGATCTTAAGAGCCTAGATCAAATCTAATGATGAGTGGTAATTGGTAGGTTAATAGGTCTAGGTAGATATAATGAAGCATGATTGGGTGTAAAAAGATAGATCAATGGCATGTAGGTAGATTCAAAGAGTTAATGAGCCAAGAGGCCACCACATGGTGTAAGTGTAGGAAAAGATAGATTGATGATAAAATCCATAGACTAGATACATGGGTGCCAAGTGTTAATAGTGTGTTAGCTCAAGTAGAATATCTAACAACATGTGTTTTACCTATTAGAGGAGATTTGATGGTGTGATCAAGGGGTCAATAAGTTAATAGAGCCTTAATAATTTTGTCAAAAAATGAACACAGGACCAAACTAGGACATTTTTGACTAAGGTCAATGTAGTAGTTTGACTCAGTCAAAATAAATGAATGGACCCATGCTTGTAGAAAATACATGAAATTAAGATTGAACAACTTGAGTTAAACTAGGATTAAAAATAAAAACCAAACATTTCTAGTAGAGCTCCATAGAGTTAAGGTAGGTCTTTAAGACTTAACATAGGCCAAAAGGGTGTCAACTTGTAAAAGGGACCAAACATCAAGTATAGTACCATATATATAAAATATATGAAAACCAATGATCTTAGATTGGTTTTCATCTATAGTTAACTCAGGTCTAGGTTTCAAAGTAGAGGAAAATGTGTACAATTAATGAAGGAGTATCTTGAGCCATATCTTCAAAAAATAGCAACCTAACATAAGACATTGTCATGGCTCTATCAAATTCATAGGCATGGTGATTTTTTCCTTAAGAAAATGGGACAATAATACACAAGAGCCCGAGGTATTTATATAATAGTTGAATGCATAAGTGGCCACTAGAAATTGTAATGCAAGTTCATGTCACTCTTTGATCTTGTCAGGGAAATATTCCTCCTCCCCATGCACACATAAGGTTCTTTATATGATTTCTAGGTTTGATTTTTTAGAAAAACTTCAAAACGTGTTGTTGCAATGCCACAAAATAATTAAAAGTTATACCCATAGCCCCAAGTGGTTCATTAATTGTAAAACATGCTTGTTCTCTATAAAAGCTTGGTTTTTATTTTAAAAATGGGTCAACACATTTTAGCAACCTTATGCTAATAAAATTTCCATTCATGATCACTTGTATTGTCTAAATCTTATAGACTAATGATAATTAAGTTCACCTCCTTTTGTTAATATGATGATTTATTTACTATTTACAGTTATTGATCCTTGAATGTAGGTAATGTTCCCCCCTCTCATTGTTATCCATTCCTAACACCTTCTTATCAAACTTGGAACTCACTTTCAAGTCATATTATTTGTGCATTCAGGTTTGTGTTAATACTATATGTGGACCATGTGTCATCCCTCTCAATGTTGCATTATGTTATTGTGCATACATACAAAATACTTATGCACTTGGAGTAACCTTGATAGAAGCTATGTGATATTGACTTATCCTCAAAGATATATATTGTGTTTATGGTAGTATAATCACTTTCTCTATTCTAGGTGCATCACCTCTTTATGTGTTAGCATTTCTTACCTTTTACCTCCCTTTTCCTTGAAGATCTTAGGTTTAGACTAGTGATAGATTACTTTTTTGCTCTTTAGGTCTACATGCTAGTATTAAACTAGGTGCACTTAGAATAAAAAGAATTTGGCCTCCTCCAGAGGATCATTCCAAGGAGTGAAAGGGTCCCATACCTTGGGGATGTTCCCATCATTATGACAAGACAATCGGTGTATGCACGTAGATGTACAATAAAACTTCCACACCCAAAACCTTAGACTCTTACACGTCATGTAATTCCTTTGCACTCAATGCCTTACCACCAAGATTCCCCATGACATAGATCATCCATAGGTCCACGTTTATAATGATAATAGAACTCTTTTATTGAAGTTAAGACACTCAAATTAGGTTTGTCAAAACAAGAGGACTTTTGACCTTAAGGACTCTAAAGAAATTATCTTATCCACAAAAGTATTAGGTCAATAAATTAAGTATATAGATCATCCCATGAAGGTTATACACATGAAAATTAAAATAACCTACCTTCCCACAACATGTTCTTCATTCCTTAGGATGACTTATAGGGCCATTGATCTACTACAAAGATTGGGTACTTGCATGAGAAAGTATGTAACACCATAGATTTCTTTGAAGCCTCCTATTTCAATCTACTATCCTACCACACCCCTATGGACCTTAGCTCTATGGTGAACCCAAATATGGAGTTCTATCTTCAATTAGATATAGGAAATGTGCTTGTAATCACATCTTTTGGTGTGGTTTTGACTTTTGAGATTTGTATGTTACCTTTTGTATATCATTTCCTTTTGTTTTAAATGATTTGGATTTTAAATTTCTTGATGGATTTTTCTATGCCTCCTCTATATGGATTTGGAAAACCAATCATGGGTGTTAAATATGATTTTAATTTAAATACTTAGGACTTAGTTTCTAAGAGAGATAAATTTAGAGATCATGGTGTCTACGAGTCTCATAAATCTATTTGAAATAAAAGTGTTATCTTGACTTCAAACTTTATTTTATCTAGTGTGGAGTGAAAGGAAAGAAAATAAAGAGGAATGAAACATGAAATAATTTCAATCACTTCAAATCACAAAAAGGGTAGAAAAAGGAAGGATACAATGATAGCAAAGTGTGATTCCTTATCATAAGACTGAGGGAAATGTAGGAAAACATGCTAACATAGATTTTTATGCAAATTTAGTTTATAAAAGAAGTAAAAGCTATAACTAAGAACAAGGATAAAAATATTGTAACTATTGAAAACCACATTATAGAAAAATGAATGATAATATGTTGATTTTATGAGGAATGCTAGGTCCTATCCATGGTCTTACATTGTAACTCATAAAAGATAAACCCATGAGGGTGCTAAAAAATATTGGGAAAATAAATGGGATAAGAAAAAGATGGTATTTGTGAGGAAGGCCAGGTCATATCCATGGTCTTACATTGTAACTCACAAATAAAAACCCAAGGGGTGTAAAAAAGTGTGTAAAAAGTATGAAAACAAAGAGGATAAAAGTACATCATGAGGAAGACTAGGTCCTATCTATTGTTTTACAATACAACTCATGAGAAAAAGGGAAACCAAAAGACTGAAAAGGAAGTACTAAGGTTTATAAAAAAATTGAGAACTATTGCATAGGGTGATATCCATGTAAGTATGCTATAAAAAGTGTTAGATATATATCATTTAGGAAGCATGAAAAGAATGGAAGGATCCTACACTAACATCTATATCAAGGATGAGCATGTGAGAGATAAGCCTATGTGTCTTAGAAGGTTTATTGAATTTGAATTAGTTTGGTAACATGTTATAGAGAATAAGAGTGGGCATAGAAAGATGCCCCAGAGGGTAAGTGGATATAGGGATGGGCATCATAAGATGCCTTAGAGTCTAAAATGATAGGTGGGTGGGCATCACAAGACTTCCTAAAGGCTAGAGTAATGTGTGGATGGGCATTAGAGGATACCCCAAAAAATAAAAAGAGGAACTAAAGATAAGAAAAGATAATAAGAAAAAAGAACCACACATAGTGTCTAAATGGATTCAATTTATCTAAGATTATTCTAATAGGGGATATGATGCTGTGAGGAAAAAAGAACAAAATACAGGAAAGAAGAAAGAGGAATTAGGGATAGAAAACTAAGTTAGATGGATAAAATAGGCAATAAGAGTATAGATTCAACTAGGTCAACCTAGTACTATGAACTAGGTAAAATAGAGTCTGATAAGAGTATAGAGTTGACTGGGTCAACCTAGTATCATAATCTAATTGGTAAAAGAGATATGGAGTCAATTGGATCGACTTATTACTATAGGTGGGAAGAAAAACAATTTGTAAGAGATTGTGTCAAGTATAATGATAGTGTATTGAAAATAAGGAAATATTTTTTAATGTAATTTTAAGCAAGAAATTAAAAGTAACACACAAGTAATTGGCCCAATGAAAATGATCCAATTGAGGCACACAACAAAAAACATTTCAATAACATTATCCAATACCAGTTTTTATAATACAACATACAATGAGTAAAGAGCAAGCATCCAACTGAAAGTAAATTCTAACTACATGGTCATCCTAAATGTTGTTAGATTATTACCAAGTGTTATTTTAAGTGTGATAGATAATTTTAATGAAAGTACGTAACTATAAATCAATATATGGATGGTTTTTAGATGTTTAGGTTGAAAGGGATCTATTTTGGCAATGTTACTGGCTTATTATTAGGGCCTACCCCCTTACTTCACAATCCCACAATGATAAGGGTGTTAAGTGCTTTTCCAATATATACCATTAACCACATGTTTATACTTGGCTAGAAAACCAAGTTGGCTTCCCCCTTGGTAATGAAATCCAAGTAGATAGGCCTTAGGTAGACAAATGTTAAATGTATTTTGAATATTTTGTGATTTGGTAGTGTGTGCAAGATAGATTAAAATAATGTAACTAAATGGTATATTGAAAAAACACCTAATTAGACTATGTGATCTATTTAAAGCATGAAAAAAACTAAAAGTGAAAGTGTGAAGTAATTACTATTATATAGTTGTTAATTACAAATTTGAAACATAGTACAGAGTCAATTCAGATGATAGTGTATGAAAACATTATATAATATATTTTATAGTGACACTACTATACTATAGAAGCTAGAGTCTTTAATAAATAATTAAACCTAGTGTTTTATATAGAAGACAAAATAGAGAACTAGGTCAACCAAGTTTATCTAGTTTGTTGTATGATGGTAGTTTTAAGGACTACAAACTTTACAAAATAGAATTGTAAGGAAGAACTAAAATGAAAGAGAGAGATATAAAGGAATTTTGGTGGTTTTGAAGATGTTGAGGAATGTTAAATTTATATTTAATTTCATTTAATGTTAAAAATTCTACCAACTATGTCGATTGGCTTGACCTAGTTCTATAATTCCCTATTTGCTAAACCCTATCAGGATGACTATACCAGCTTGATCAACCTAGTATGTTATCTAGAAGATTTTTATAATATTATTTCAACTTATTTAAGATAGTTCATTATTATATATCTAAATAAGATTACTATTTATACCTATTTTACCCAATAACCTATATCTAATGAAGACTTGCATAGAAAGAATAAAGTTATTTTTTATATGACTATGTGTTAAACCTATGCAGATAAGTTAGAAACTATACCATCCCTATTGACCTAGTATCAAAAATATATAAAACTAATAAATGAAATGAAATAAATGAAAAATGTGAGAGGAAATATACAAGGGTTATATTCATGTTAAGTTTATGAGAAGCATGTAGTCATAAATGCATCATATCTATTAATCAATCCTAGCTCAAAGAAGATAGATCCTACTTACATTTTTGATTGGGGATATATTAGATAATAAAAAACATGACCAATATAGGGATCCAATATAACCAATTAGGGGATCTCTTACCATAATAATAATACTATAGATGGTTCCAAAGCCTCTAGTTAAGAAAAATCATGCAATAACCTTAAGTCATATGTTTTTATATTCACTATACTAATAGCAAGTATAACAAATAAATCCAATCTAGTTCTCACCAAAACTTATGGCACAAAGTTGGGGTTAGTTAAAAATAAAATAAACATTCATAAGAGAATATTAATTAAGATATGTATAGGTAAGTCCCTAATGCATGGAGAAGAAGAGTAGTATTATTCAAAGTTCATTACTTATGTTACTTCTATCTACTAAAAAGAGGAGAAAAGTTAGATAATACTTACCTAAAAATGAGCCCATCGAGACTTAATCTCTCCCTTGGCCAAAGGGGATTTGAAATAGGTTATTTTGGTTTGTAAGGATCACTAAGAAAGACTAAATCATCTAATACTTATCCACAAGACTAGATCCTCCAAGTAGAAACCCTAAGTTAAGACTCCTCAAGTAGAATGGTGGAAGAACATATTGTAAATAAGTGAAAATGAATAATAACTCATGATGTCTCTCTAATAATGATGAAATGGATGTGTTTATATAGGTAGATCTAAACCTTAATCTTTATGAAAGTTTTGGCCAACAAGGTCGACCTAGTAGACCTAGTATCGTTATTGACAAAAATTCACTAGGTCACAGGCTAGGTTGACAAAGAGATAACCTAGACCCTAAATGAGTTTCACCAATAAAAGTACAAGGTTGACCCAATCGACCTAGTCATGTAAACTATCAAAATGGGTGTTAGGTTAGGAAAAAAGGTATGAAAGGTGTTAAAAGACTAGAGTATTATGAAAAAGAGGAGTAATAGCGTTGAATTGGTATTAAGTGGCAATAATGGACAATAATCATATGAAGCACCAATGGTTTGTCTACCCCTTTCCTAGTGCACCCCTTAGGGTATGCACTTAGATAGATTTAGAATCGATGGATTATTATAAGATAAAAAACATTAGTGTTTAATAAAAGTTTAAAATGTTATGTGTATACATATTCTGCACTTGAAGCTCATCATGTATCACTTGAGAATAATAGGGGATAGTTATTCAATAAAGAACATAGTAACACACAATCTTGAGGCTAAAAAAAGTTTTAGTATTTTAAATAAAAAATAATTGAGTGTAAATGACTAAAATGGAAATAACTAGAAAGTAAATATAATGCATACCTTGGCTTACCTTTATCACTGGATGGTTAATTGTTGTGTTTATAGTTTTGATTGTGGAGGGTGTAGAGATTAATTTTGACAAAACCAATAATACAAAAATAAAGATAAAAAACAAAAAAACGTAGGAAATCCAAGATAGCTAGTGTTATATAGACGGGACATGGAAATTTGGAAAGATGGGGTGACAAGTCATATGTTAGACCAAATGACCAAGTCAAAATTTAGAGTAAATTAGGTAACTAAAAAGCCAAGGCTACTAAATATTGAAAAATCAAACAAGTAAACCTTAAGTAAGAAAGGCAAACTCACATAGTCAAACCAAGCATACATGTCAAAAAAGATGGTAATCAAACATCAATGTAAAAGTAGTAGCAATCTTTACTTAAATAAATATGGGTAAGTAAAAAATGGTAAAACAACACTGATGAATAAACAATAATAATCATGACTCAATCATTAATGAAAAAAGGTGCATAAAAAGGGAAAGCAACATTGGTAAGTGAGAAGAATGGAAAAAGTACATGAAAATAGAAATGGACTCAGGTGTCCACAAAAAGGGTGGTACAATAATGATAAATGGTAAAATAAATCAATGCACATCTATAAAAGTAGATCCATGGTGTAAAAGAAGTAATCCATAGTTGCTTAGAACATGTTGTTTTATTTTAAGGGTAGCTATAACTAAAATAAAGTAGTGATAGCATGTATTTAAAATGTGAAGAAAAAGGAATTATAAAAGAGGGAGAATAGATTTAGAATCACAATTTTTTTGTCAAGGGGGGAAATGAAATGGGTGGAGGGGAGAATGAAGGAAAAACTAAGGTATATGAAATCTTTATCAAACTCAAGATACTCAAATTAGGTTTGTCAAAACAAGAGGACATTCAACTTTAAGGACTCTAAAGAACTAATCTTAGCCACACAAGTCTTAGGTCAAAAAATTAAGTATGTGTATCATCCCATGAAGGATATATGCATGAAAATTAAAATGGACCTACCTACCCACAACATGCTCCCATTCCTCAAGACCCCTTACAGAGCCGTCAATCTACTACAAAGATTGGGTACTTGTGTGAGAAAGTACGTAGCACCATAGAGTTTTTTTGAAGTCTCCTATTCCATTCTCTTGGCCTATTACACCCCAATGGACTTAGGCTCTATGTTGAGGCCAACTATGGAATTTGAGATTTGATTGGAGATAAGAGATGTGCTTATAATCATGTCTTTTGGTGTGATTTTGAATTTTGAGATTTATATGTTGTCTTTTATATATCATTAACTTTTGTTTCAAATTATTTGGCTTTGAATTTTATTGATGGTTTTTCTATTCCTCCTCCATATGTATTTGGAAAATTAATCATGGGTGTTAAAGATGAATTTAATTTGAATACTTGGGACCTGGTTTATAATAGAGAGAACTTCAAAGAGCATGGTGTTTAAGAGTCTCATAAATCTAGGTGAAATAGAAGTGTTATCTTGAATTTGACCTTTGTTTTATCTAGTTTAGAGTGAAAGAAAAGGAAATCAAGGGGAATCATACATGAAATAATTATAATTAATTCAAATTGAAAAAAATGTGACAAAGGGTGGAAAAAGGAAGGATAAAATGGTAGTAAAGTGTGATTCCTTATCATAAAATTGAGGGAAATGTAGGAAAACATGCTAACATAGATTTTTGTGAAAATTATAGAAAAAATGATAAAATGGTGAATTTAAGAGGAATGTCAAGTCCTATCCATGGTCTTACACTATAAATCATAAAAAAGAAACCCATGAGGGTGCCAAAAAGTATGGGAAAAATAAATGGGATAAGAAAAAGATGGTATTTGCGAGGAAGGCTAGGTCTTATCCATGGTCTTACAATTCAACTCATAAAGAGAAACCCAAGGGGTGAAAAAAAGTATGTAAAAAGTATTAAAATAAAGAATAAAATTACATCATAAATAAGACTAGGTCCTATCCACAATTTTACAATGTAACTCACGAGAAAAAGGGAAACCAAAAGACCCAAAAAGGAGGACTACAGTTTGTAAAAAAATAGATAACTGCTTCAGAGGGTGAGACCCATGTAAGTATATTAAATTTTTTTTTAGATAGATATCATATAAGAAGCATGAAAATAAGGTAAGTATTCTACACTAATGTATATATAAAGGATGAGCATGTGAGAGACAAGTGTATTTGTCTTCGAAGGTTTTTTGAATTTGAATTAGTTTGGTAAAATGTAATGGATAATAAGAGTGGGCATATAAGATGCCCCATATGGTAAGTGGGTGTAGGGTTGGGTATCACAAGATGCCCCAAAGTTTGAGATTATATTTGGGTGGGCATATTAAGATGCCCCAAAGGATAGAGTAATGTGTGGATGCACATCACAAGATACCCTAATAGCTAAAAAGAAGAAGAAAATATAGGAAAAGATAAGGAGCAAAGAGAACCCCATATAATGTCTAAATGGATTCAAGTTATCCAAGAATATTATAATAAGGGATATGATGCTATGAGGAAAAAGGAAAAAAATATAAGAAAGAAGAAAGAGGAATCAAGGACACAAAACTAAGTTAGATGGACAAGATAGGTACTAAGAGTATAAAGTTGACTGGGTTGACCTAGTACTACAAATTGGGGAAAATAGAGTTTGATAAGAGTATATAGTTGACTAGGTTGACCTAGTACTATAAACTAATTGGTAAAAGAGATAAAAATTCAACTAGGTTAAATTAGTACTACAGGCAGTAAGAAAAATAGTTTATAAGGGACTGTGTCAAGTACAATGATAGTGTACTAAAAATAGGGAAAGATTTTACAATGTACTTTGAATAAACAAATGAAAATAAACACACAAGTAATTGGGCCAATGAGAATGATACAATTGAGATAGATAACATAAAACATTACAATAATGCTAGCTAATGCAAGTTTTTGAAATACAACATACAATGAGAAAAGAGCAAGCATTCAATTGAAAGTAGATACTAAGTGGTCATCTTGAATGTTGTTAGATTATTATAAAGTGTTATTTTAAGTGTGATAGGGAAGTTGGCTAAAATTAAGGAACTATAGCAATTTATGGATGGTTTCAAGATGTTTAGGTTGAAAGGGATCTATGTTGGTAATGGTACTAGCTTGGTATTGGGGCCTATTCCCTCACTTCACAATCTTGCATAGATAAGGGTGTCAGGTGCTTTGCCAATATTTACCATAAACACATGTTTATACTTGACTAGAAAACCAAGTTAGCTTCCCCCTTGGTAATGAAATACAAGTAGGTAGGCATTGGGTAGACAAGTATTAAATTTATTTTGAATATTATGTGATTTGGTTGTGTGTAATAAAGAAAAAAATAGTGCAATTAGATGGTATGTTAAAAAACCACCTAATTAGACTATGTGATCTATTCTAATCATGAAAACAACTAAAAGTGAAAGTGTGAAATACTAACATATAGTTTTTAATTCTCAAATTGAAACATAGTATAAAGTTAGTTTAAATGATAGTGTATGAAAATATTATAAACTAGAGTCGATAGTGTCGTTACTATACTATAGAAGATAATGTCTTTAAGAACTACATCAACCAAGTCAACCTAGTCTTTCAGACAAAAGACATAATATAGAAGTAGGTTAACCAGGTTGACCTAGTTTGTTGTATGATGACAATTTTAAAGACTACTAACTTTAAAAAATAGATCTATAAGGAAGAACTAAAATGAAAGAGAGAGAGAGAGAGAGAGAGAGAGAGAGAGAGAGAGAGAGAGAGAGAGAGAGAGAGAGAGAGAGAGAGAGAGAGAGAGAGAGAGAGAGAGAGAGAGAGAGAGAGAGAGAGAGAGAGAGAGAGAACCTTGGTGGGTTTGAAGATGCTAAAGAATGTGAAATTTATATTGAATTACCTTGAATACTACTTGAAAATTCTCCCAAATGTGTCGATTGGGTTAACCTACTTATACAATTCCCTATTCTGTTGAAGCCTTTCAAGATGACTATACCAGTCTGGTTGACCTAGTATGTTATATGAAAGCTATCTAGAATTCTATGTCAACTTATTTGACCTAGTTCATTATTTTATAGCTAAATAAGAGTACTATGTCAACCTATTCAATGTAGTAACTTGTATATAATGAATACCTATATAGAAATAACATATTAATTTTTAATGTGATTGTGTGTTAAACTTATGGAAAAAAGTTAGAAATTATACTGTCCTTATCGACCTAGTATCACAAATATAGAAAAATAATAAATAAAATGATAGAAATGAAAAACATGAAATAAAAGATATAAGGGTTAGATTCACATTGGGTTCATGAGAATGTATGAAATCAAAAATGCATTAGATCTACAAATCAATCCTAGCTTAGAGAAAATATATTATACTTACACTTCTGATTGGGGATACATTAGATAATCGAGAACATGATCAATATGGGGATCCAATAGACCCAATTAGGGGATCTCTTAACATAATAATAATACTAGAGGGTTCCAAAGCCTCTACTTAACCAAAATCACATAATAACCTTAACTAAGTAATATGTTTTCATATTCACTATACTAATAGAAAGTAAAGAAGAGAAATCTAATCTAGTGCTCACCAAAGCTTATGGTATAAAGTGGGGGTTGGTAAATAAATGAAAATAAACATGCATAAGATAATCCTAATTAATATATGTATAGGTAAGACCCTAATGCATGTAAAAGAAGAGTAATCTCATTCAAAATCCATTACTTATGCGATTTCTATCTACTAAAGAGAGGATCAAAGTTAGAGAATACTTACCTATAAAATAAACCCATCAAGACTCAATATATCCCTTGGCCAAAGGGGCTTCAAAATTGTTTTTTGTGGTTTTCAAGGATTACTAATAAATGCCAAAGCATCCAAGACTTCTCCATAAGACTATATTTTCCAAGTAAAAACTCTAAGCTAAGACTCCTCAAGTAGAATGTTGGAACAACAGATTGTAATGAAGCATAAATGAATAATAACTCTTGATGTATCTAATAATTATGAAATGGATGTACTTATATAGGTGGATCTAAATCTAAATGCTTCTAAAAGTTTTGGCTGCTAAGATCAACCTAGTTGACCTAGCATTGTTATTGAAAAAAACTCACTAGGTCATAGGTTAGGTCGACCAAGAGCTGATCTAGACCCTAAATGATTTTCACCAATAAGAATACAAGGTCAACCCAATTGACCTAGTCATGTAAACTATCGAAAGGGGTGTTAGGTTATGAAAATGGGTATGAAAGGTGGTAAAAGATTGGAGGAGTGTGAAAAAAAGGAGTAATAGCTTAAGGGAATTTTTTCAAAGCTAGTTGGATTGGTAATAAGTCACAATAAGGTACAACAATCCTATGAAGAAACTATGGTCTACCTATTAACAAATCCTCCATGAGTCAAATTTTTTCTTGTTATTTGGTATAGACGTTCAGCAAATAAAAAAACTAGTTTAGAGAGTGCAAGGTCTAGTAAAGCTTCTTCGGACTCTTGTCTAGAATTCATAAGGTTAGCCTTTTTTGAATCATCAACAATTTCAATTTTTGGTTCATTATTTGGTTCAATCAAATGGTTCATCAGTTGGTTCAATGTTTTTTTGGACTGTTGAACCAAAATTTGGTTCAACATCTTGGTTCAAGTCTTGGTTCAACATGTTAGTTCAATGTTTTGATTCACCCAAAATTTGGGTTCAACGCAAGTTCAAAGCCATGGTTCAATGACCTCTTGAACCTTTGAACTGTTGAACCAAAATTTGGATCAACAATGGGTTCAAAGAAGTGGTTCAATCACTTGGTTGGAAAAGATAGCCGGAGGACACCTTGCCACTTGGATTGCCCCTTAGATTGACTAACACGCAGATTGCCACTTGGATGATACGTGGACTGGAGACTGCCGGCTGACACTTGGGCTACCAAAAGGCACATAAAAAATCAAAGGGAAAGGATATATCCTTCAAAAATTTTGTTTGAAGGAATTCCTTTGGACAAAAATTCTGAAGGAATTCGGCAGGTCAAAGACCAAAAAAAACACAAGCTTTTGCAAAACATCTGGGTGCCTCCTTCTTCTGACTTAGACTGCTTACTGGAGGCCACATGGATGATACGTAGACTGGCTGAGGACACTTGGAGGACACGTAGACACTTGGAGGAAACTTGGGCTACCACAACCACATTAAAGTTCAAATGCAAAGAAAAGAATCCTTTAGACTTTTTGTCCGAAGGAATTCCTTCAGCCAAAAGTCTGAAGGAATTTTGGAAGAAGACAAGTCGAGCATATAACAAATACCCTAGGTTTTTTCAAAAGGCAAAGACTGTTAGGACAAAAGAGCCAACTAAGCAACATGATGTGGGAATAAGCTAAAGCAAAGGGCTGACAAAGGGAAATAACAAAGAAATAAGCCTGAGAATATTTTTGAAGGAAATGTGACGCTTTCGGTGATGTCCCACAGGCCATCAAATTTTGACAGTGGGAAGCAACCATTGGAAGCAAAATATAGAAAAAATCTGAAAATAAATGGAGGATGATTGTGCAAAAGAGAATACAAAATAGATAAACCGTCAAAAGAGATGAATACTACTAGAAAAAGACAATTGAATTTCTTCAGAATGACCAGAATTAGAAGATTCACATTCAAATGCTGGAGCTACTTTGGAATGCAAGTCTATTTTCAAAAATTGAATCTATTTTTGAATAAATAGTCTAAGTTTTAGTTGACTAATCATTGATACCTATTTTTCTTCAAATAGCGCATGCATATAAAGGACTAAACCCGACTTCAACAGGAGTTCTGAGTTTATATTTGGAGTTGACTAGTCTAGATTTGGAGTTAACTAATTGATCAAATGCCACATCCACTAGAAGATTTACATGCAAAGAAGAGGTGGGTGGTTGATGACAAGGATGAGTGCACTTCATCAAACAAAGAAAATTCATGCAAGAACAAAGAGAAAAACATATTTTATTTTAAGGCCAAGAAAAGCTTGAGTTAACAAAAGAAGATCTCTCTCTTCAAGTTTATACGCCTATCTTTGGCCTCTTGTAATTTCCTATATAATGGCTTTTAGCCTTGTTTTGTTAAGATCCAATCTCTCTTGGTTAGACCAGACTCTACCATTGGTGAATTGTGTAACCTCTTCGATCAATAAGAAGGACTGTACTTTCAAATTTCAAGCATTGGCATAGTGTATACTTCTTCAGCAATTTGCATAAGTGGTAGAGTTCTCTCCCTTCCCAAATTTTGTTTCATACCTAGCTGCTATATTATCCTTGTGCAAGTCATGTTAAAGTGTTCTTTATTGTCTTTTTCTAAAATTGTAAGTGGATGTTAGGTGGCTGCAAAGTGTCTTTTATTAGACCTCTCTCCATCATTTTCCCTTAGGTTTTAGTTATTAGATCAAACCTCTGCATGAAATACTTATGCACAAGTGATTAATTTGAAGTCTAAGGTCTTCCTTCTCTCTTGTTCATTCAGTGTTCAAGGTTCCATGCTGAGTAGGCTCATAATTCTGGTGTATCACCCCCTTTTAGGTAGGATTTCCCCTTTAAGTTTTCTTTCTCCCTTTTCCATGGTAGTCAACAGCATAGAGTAGGAATCTTCATTGATACATCATACAGGAACCAACCTTATCTAGAGGTTCTCCTCACTATTGAGGCACCCACCCTCATGAGGAGATCCCATTGTTTTAGTTGAAAAGAGGACTGGCCATTTTTGTGCACATCTTCAAATCAGGGCACAGCTCTAGGTTGACAACAATTTTTGGCGTGCCCGGTGGGACCCATTTTTCCTGGTTTTTATGAAATCACAATTACAGCAGTGTTCTTCAAGAAGTATTTAGTGACTCCAAGATCAAGTAGTTTCTTCTAATAGTTTAGGATAGCTTCCATGTAAGTCTATTTTTATTATTACGAATGAATTTTGATGGCTATGTATGGAGAGAATTGCTATGGTATATTTCCTTATCATCGCAATGAGGGATCATACCAACTTGGTCAGGGTATCTATGAGCCTAATTAGCATTATCAAGGTTATTATCAAAGCTATGTTGAGCCTTATCAAGTTTCTCATGATCCTTATTATCAAGAACATGACTCTTACCTTCCTGGTAATCCATATTAGTCTCAGGATCAGATTTCATCTTCCCCATATGGCTATGACGTTACATATGAGCAGTATCACCTTCAAGAAAAAAATGAATGAAATAGAGCTCAGAATACTAGCATATGCAAGAAAGGTTTATTCTAACTCTCAGTATGAGAAAATAAATGGTCTATTTAGAAACGTGTCTAATGATCCATAAGAGATAAATGGACTATGTATTCTCACATTAGAAAAAATGGAGGCTTGTGAATGGTAGAGAATCGAGTTAAACGAATTGTCTACAAAAGGCTATGGTGCTTATTATTCTTATGAAACTCTTAACCATGCCCAGTATGTGCCAAAGGGGCTTCCTAGTTGGAGTCAAGAGCCTAATCAAAATCCTATTCAAGAGCCTATTCAAGTGGCTATTTATGAGACTGGACCTTCCTATAATCCCATCATTACCTCACCAATCATCCCTCAAGCTTAGGTTGTCCAGGAGGACAAGCAGGGTCCAAACTTTGATGAGGTAATGACCAAGTGGAAGGAACAGAATACAGAGGTTTTTAAGAATTTCTCTTCCCCCCCTCCAAAACTCCCTAGATGATTCCTTTTCCCTCAAGATTCCAAAGTCTGATCATGATCAGCTCCCATGCTTCATTTTCCCTCTCAAATAAGTGAATTTCATGACCCTCCCGCCATCACCCTTCATCCAGAAGATCTTATTCTTTCAAGTATTGGGAAAGAGGTTGCAGCTACAGGTCAGGTTCTTGCAGAATGTGTAGAGGGTGCTTTAGAAGTGTTTAAGGAGGAAATTCCTATTGATACTTCTCTTGAGGTTATAATTGAGCATCCAGTTATAACTGAGAGCAAGAGGATCGATCTTGATGTGGATGAACTTCAAAAGGTGTTGGTACAAATGGAAGTCATACATGAGTTACAGGGATCTCCTATTGAGAAGGATCCAGATAGTGTGACAACAGATTCAGTTCAAATAGACCAAAATGAGGAACAAAAATATGATTGGCAGCTACACCTTGAGCCTCTAACAGAGATTGAAGAGCTTTGTACATATATGTTGGCTATTGAAGAGCATGTTTATGATAAGCTTGATCAAGAATCACCTATTCAAGATCCCAGTACAGATTGGGTTGCATATTCAAAGATCCTTGAAGAGCTGGATGAACTTGTAGTAGTCAACCAAAAGGACGTGGCCACTCAATAACCATGCATAAATGGGGTATCACTTGACATGGTAATAGATGACAAGCACTCTGAGAACAATTAGGGAATACTTGGTGAGTTTGTCTTTGTTGGTGACTGGTTTGCTATTGATGGCCCATTTGAAAAGATGCTAATACAGTTGGTTGACAAAGAAAATGCCTCATCAAAGGTTATGACTAATATACATCCTGCCTTGCAAATTGTATCATCTCTTGAAAGGAGTGATTTCAAGAATTTTCCATTTGATCCAAGCGGATCGTACCTTATCATGGTTAACTAGGTTATTTTAGTTGTTTCTAATTTCCTCCAAGTGTTGTAAAGGCACAATAGTTTGCTTCCATTTTGTTCAATAAGTGCTTGTTTGCACATTTACTTTTAGTTAGTTTTTTGCTTTCATGTGTTTTCCTTATTATTTTGAAGGAGGTTATTACAATAATGATCAAAGTAGATTTTGTAGATCTGAAATCAGATTCACCATTAGCAAATTTGAATAAAAGTCTATACAAGGCCTAGGTCCTCAAGCATAGCAGGCATGCTTCATAGTTGAGTCACCAGAATGTTAACAAATCCTCATGAGTCAGATTTTTTCTTGCTATTTGGTATAGACGTTCGGCAGATAAAAAAACTAGTTCAAAGAGTGCAGGGTCTGGTAAAGCTTCTTCAGACTCTTGTCTAGAATCCACAAGGTTAGCCTTTTTCAAATCATCGACAGTTTCAATTTTTGGTTCAATCAAACAGTTCATCAGTTGGTTCAATGTTTGGTTGGACCGTTGAACCAAAATTTGGTTTAGCATCTTGGTTCAAGGCTTGGTTCAACATGTTGGTTCAATGTTTCGGTTCACCCAAAATTTGGGTTCAACGCAAGTTCAAAGCCATGGTTCAATGACCGCTTGAACCTTTGAACTGTTGAACCAAAATTTGGTTCAACAGTGGGTTCAAAGAAGCAGTTCAATCACTTAGTTGGCAAAGATAGTCAGAGGACACCTTGCCACTTAGATTGCCACCTGGACTGTTAGGACACCTTGCCACTTGGATTGCCACTTAGATTGACTGACACGTGGATTGCCACTTGGATGACATGTGGACTGCAGACTACCGGCTAACACTTGGGCTGCCGAAAGGCACATAAAAAAGCAAAGGGCAAGGGTATATCCTTCAGAATTTTTGTCTGAAGGAATTCCTTTAGACAAAAAGTCTGAAGGAATTTGGTAGGTCGAAGACCAAAAAAAACACAAGATTTTGCAAAAAAATTGGGCGCCTCCTTCTTTTGACTTGGACTACTTGCTGGAGGCCACACAGATGACATGTAGACTGGATAAGTACATTTGGAGGACATGTAGACACTTGGAGGACACTTGGGCTACCACAACCTTATTAAAGTTCAAACACAGAGACAAGAATCCTTCAGACTTTTTGTCTAAAGGAATTCCTTCGAACAAAAGTCTGAAGGAATTCAGAAGAAGACAAGTCGAGCATATAACAAAGACCCCAGGTTTTTTCAAAAGGTAAAGATAGTTAGGATAAAAGAGCCAAATAAGCAATAGGCCATGGGAATAAGCCAGAGTAAAGGGCTGACAAAGGGAAATAATAAAGAAATAAGCTCGAGAATATTTCTGAAGGAAATGTGATGCTTCCAGTGACGTCCCACAGGCTGTCAAATTTTGACAGTGAGAAGTAACCGTTGGAAGCAAAAGATAGCAGAAATCCAAAAATAAATGGAGGCTGACTGTACAAAAAAGAATAGAAAATAGATAAACCATCAAAAGAGATGAATACTTCCAGAAAAAGACAATTGAATTTCTTCAAAATGACCAGAATTAGAAGATTCACATGCAAACACTAGAGCTACTTTGGAACGTGAGTCTATTTTCAAACACTGAATCTATTTTTGAATAAATAGTCTAAGTTTTAGTTGACTAATCATTGAGACCTATTTGTCTTCAAATAGCACATGCATCCGAAGGACTAAACCCAGCTTTAACAGGAGTTCTGAGTCTATATTTGGAGTTGACTAGTCCAGATTTGGAGTTAACTAATTGATCAAATGCCGCATCCACTAGAAGATTTACATGCAAAGAAGAGGTGGATGGTTGATGACAAGGATGAGTGCGCTTCATCAAATAAAGAAAATTAATACAAGAACAAAGAGAAAAACATATTTTATTTTAAGGCCAAGAAAAGCTTGAGTTAACAAAAGAAGATCTTTCTCTTTAAGTTTATATGCCTATCTTTGGCCTCTTGTAATTTCCTATATAATGGCTTTCAACCTTGTTTTGTTAAGATCCAATCTCTCTTGGTTAGACCAGACTCTACCAGTGGTGAGTTGTGTAACCTCTTTGATCAATAAGGACTGTACTTTTAGATTTCAAGCATTGGCATAGTGTGTACTTCTTCAGCAATTTGCATAAGTGGTAGAGTTCTCTCCCTTCCCAAATTATATTTCATACCTAGTGGCTATATTATCCTTGTGTAGTTCATGTTAAAGTGTTCTTTATTGTCTTTTGTTGAAATTGTAAGTGGATGTTAGGTGTCTGAAAAGTGTCTTGTATCGGACCTCTCTCCATCATTTTCCCTCAGGTTTTAGTTATTAGATCAAACCTCTGCATGAAATACTTATGCACAAGTGATTAATTTGAAGTCTAAGGTCTTCCTTCTCTCTTTTTCATTTAGTTTTCAAGGTTCCACACTAAGTAGGATCATAATTTTGGTGTATCACCCCCTTTTAGGTAGGATTTCCCCTTTAAGTTTTCTTTCTCCCTTTTCCATGGTAGTCAACAGCATAGAGTAGGAATCTTCATTGATACATCATACAAGAACTAGCCTTCTCTAGAGGTTCTCCTCACTATTGAGGTACCCACCCTCATGAGGAGATCCCATTGTTTTAGATGGATAGAGGATTAGCCATTTTTGTGCACGTCTTTGAATCAGGGCGCAGCTCTAGGTTGACAATAGTTTTTGGCACGCTCGATGGGACCCATTTTTCCTAGTTTTTATGAAATCGTAGTTATAGCAGTGTTCTTCAAGAAGTATTCAGTGACTCCAAGCTCAAGTAGTTACTTCTAATAGTTCAGGACAGCTTACATGTAAGTCTATTTTTATTATTTTGAATGAATTTTGATGGCTATGTATGGAGAGAATTGCTATGGTATATTTCCTTATCAGCCTAATGAGGGATCATACCAGCCTAGTCAGGGTATCTATGAGCCTAATCAGCCTTATCAAGGTTATTATCAAAGCTATGTTGAGCCTTATCAAGTTTCTCATGATCCTTATTATCAAGAACATGACTCTTACCTTCTTGGTAATCCATATCAGTCTCAGGATCAGATTTCATCTTCCCCATATGGCTATGATGTTACATATGAGCAGTATCACCTTCAAGAAAAAATGAATGAAATAGAGCTCAGAATACTGGCATATGCAAGAAAGGTTTATTCTAACTCTCAGTATGAGGAAATAAATGGTCTATTTAGAAACGTGTCTAATGATCTAAAAGAGATAAATGGACTATGTATTCTCACATTATAAAAAATGGAGGCTTGTGAATGGCAGAGAATCAAGTTAAACAAATTGTCTATAAAAGGCTATGGTGCTTCTTATTCTTATGAAACTCTTAACCATGCCCAGTATGTGCCAAAGGAGCTTCCTAGTTGGAGTCAAGAGCCTAATCAAAATCCTATTCAAGAGCCTATTCAAGTGGCTATTTATGAGACTAGACCTTCCTATAGTCCCATCATCACCTCACCAATCATCCCTCAAGCTCAGGTTGTCCAGGAGGACAAGCAGGGTCCAAACTTTGATGAGGTAATGGCCAAGTGGAAGGAACAGAATACAGAGGTTTTTAAGGATTTCTCTTTCCCCCCTCCAAAACTCCCTAGATGATTCCTTTTCCCTTAAGATTTCAAAGTATGATCACGATCAGTCTCCCATGCTTCATTTTCCCTCTCAAACAAGTGAATTTCATCACCCTCCCGCCATCACCCTTCCTCAAGAAAACCCTGTTCTTTGGAGTATTGAGAAAGAGGTTGCAGCTACAGGTCAGGTTCTTGCAGAACATGTAGAGGATGCTTTAGAAGTGTTTAAGGAGGAAATTCCTATTGATACTTCTCTTGAGGTTGTAATTGAGCATCCAGTTATAACTGAGAGTGGGAAGACTGATCTTGATGTGGATGAACTTCAAAAGGCACTAGTACAAATGGAAGTCATACATTAGTTACAAGGATCTCCTATTGAGAAGGATCTAGATAGCATGACAATGGATTCAGTTCAAATAGACCAAAATAAGGAACAAAAATATGATTGGCAGTTGTACCTTGAGCCTCTACTAGAGATTGAAGAGCTTTGTATAGATATGTTGTCTATTGAAGATCATGTTTATGAGAATCTTGATCAATAATCACCTATTCAAGATCCCAGTACAGATTGGGTTGCATATTCAAAGCTCCTTGAAGAGCTTGATGAACTCACAGTAGTCAACAAGAAGGACATGGCTACTCAAGAACCATGCATAAATGGGGTATCACTTGACATGGTAATAGATGACAAGCACTCTGAGAACAATCAAGGAATACTTGGTGAGTTTGTCTTTGTTGGTGACTGGTTTGCTATTGATGGCCCATTTGAAAAGATGCTAATATAGTTGGTCGACAAGGCAAATGCCTCATCAAAGGTTATGACTAATATACATCCTGCCTTGTAAATTGTATCATCTCTCAAAAGGAGTGATTTCAAGAAGTTTCCATTTGATCCAGGCAGATCGTACCTTATCATGGTTAACTAGGTTATTTTAGTTGTTTCTACTTTCCTCCAAGTGTTGTAAAGGCATAGTAGTTTTCTTCCATTTTATTCAATAAGTGCTTGTTTGGACATTTGCTTTTAGTTAGTTTTTTGCTTTCATATGTTTTCCTTTTTATTTTGAAGGAGGTTATTAAACAATGATCAAAGCAGATTTTGTAGATCTAAAATTAGATTCACCATTAGCAAATTTGAATAAAATTCTATATAAGGCCTAGGTCCTCAAGCATAGCAGGCATGCTTCCTAGTTGAGTCTCTAGAATGTTAAAAAATCCTCCATGAGTCAGATTTTTTCTTCCTATTTGGTATAGACATTTGGCAGATAAAAAAACTAGTTCAGAGTGTGCAAGGTCTAGTAAATCTTCTTCGGACTCTTGTCTAGAATTCACAAGGTTAGCCTTTTTTGAATCATCAGCAATTTCAATTTTTGGTTCATTCAAATGGTTCATCAGTCAGTTCAATGTTTGTTTAGACCGTTGAACCAAAATTTGGTTCAACGTCTTGGTTTAAGGCTTGGTTCAACATGTTGGTTCAATGTTTTGGTTCACCCAAAATTTGGGTTTAACACAAGTTCAAAGCCATGGTTCAATGGCCTCTTGAACCTTTGAAACATTGAACCAAAATTTGGTTCAACGGTGGGTTCAAAGAAGCAGTTCAATCACTTGGTCGGCAAAGATAGCCAGAGGACACCTTGCCACTTGGATTGCCACCTAGACTGTCAGGACACCTTGCCACTTAGATTGCCACTTGGATTGACTGACACGTAGATTGCCACTTGGATGACACGTGGACTCCAGACTACCATCTGACACTTAGGCTACCAAAAGGCACATAACAAAGCAAAGGGCAAGGATATATCCTTCAAACTTTTTGTTTGAAGGAATTCCTTGAAACAAAAAGTCTGAAGGAATTCGGTAGGTCAAAGACCAAAAAAAATACAAGATTTTGCAAAAAAATTGAGTGCCTCCTTCCAACTTGGACTGCCTACTGGAGGCCACCCAGATGACATGTAGACTGGCTGAGGACACTTGGAGGACACGTAGACACTTGGAGGACACTTGGGCTACCACAACCGCATTAAAGTTCAAACGCAGAGAAAAGAATCCTTCCAACTTTTTATCTGAAGGAATTCCTTTAGACAAAAGTCTGAAGGAATTCGGAAGAAGACAAGTCAAGCATATAAAAAAGACCCCAGGTTTTTTCAAAAGGCAAAGATAGTTAGGACAAAAGAGCCAACTAAGAAATAGGCCACGGGAATAAGCCAGAGAAAAGGGCTGACAAAGGGAAATAACAAAGAAATAAGCCTGAGAATATTTTTGAAGGAAATGTGATGCTTCTGGTGACGTCCCGTAGGCCGTCAAATTTTGACAGCAGGAAGTAACCATTGGAAGCAAAAGATAGAAAAAATCTGAAAATAAATGGAGGTTGACTATGCAAAAGAGAATAGAAAATAGATAAACCATCAAAAGAGATGAATACTTCCAGAAAAAGACAATTAAATTTCTTCGAAACAACCAAAATTAGAATATTCACATGCAAACGCTAGAGCTACTTTGGAATGCGAGTCTATTTTCAAATGCTAAATCTATTTTTGAATAAATAGTCTAAGTTTTAGTTGACTGATCATTGAGACCTGTTTGTCTTCAAATAGTGCATGCATCTGAAGGACTAAACCCAGCTTCAATAAGAGTTCTGAGTCTATATTTGGAGTTGACTAGTCTAGATTTGGAGTTAACTAATTGATCAAACGCCGCATCCACTAGAAGATTTACATGCAAAGAAGAGGTGGATGGTTGATGACAAGGATGAGTGTGCTTCATCAAACAAAGAAAATTCATGCAAGAACAAAGAGAAAAACATATTTTATTTTAAGGCCAAGAAAAGCTTGAGTTAACAAAAGAAGATCTTTCTCTTCAAGTTTATACGCCTATCTTTGGGCTCTTGTAATTTCTTATATAATGGCTTTCAGCCTTGTTTTTTTAAGATCCAATCTCTCTTGGTTAGACCAAACTCTGCCATTAGTGAGTTGTGTAACCTCTGTAATCAATAAGAAGGATTGTACTTTCAGATTTCAAGCGTTGGCATAGTGTATATTTCTTCAGCAATTTGTATAAGTGGTAGAGTTCTCTCCCTTCCCAAATTTTGTTTCATACCTAGTTGCTATATTATCCTTGTGCAGGTCATGTTAAAGTGTTCTTTATTGTCTTTTGCTGAAATTGTAAGTGGATGTTAGGTGGCTACAAAGTGTCTTGTATCGGACCTCTCTCCATCATTTTTCCTCAAGTTTTAGTTATTAGATCAAACCTCTACATGAAATACTTATGCAAAAGTGATTAATTTGAAGTCTAAGGTCTTCCTTCTCTCTTGTTCATTTAGTTTTCAAGGTTCCACGCTAAGTAGGATCATAATTCTGGTGTATCACCCCCTTTTAGGTAGGATTTCCCCTTTAAGTTTTCTTTCTCCATTTTCCATGGTAGTCATTAGCGTAGAGTAGGAATCTTCATTGATACATCATACAGGAACCAGCCTTCTCTAGAGGTTCTCCTCACTATTGATGCACCCACCCTCGTAAGGAGATCCCATTGTTTTAGCTAGATAGAGGACTGGCCATTTTTGTGCACATCTTCAAATCAGGGCGCAGCTCCAGGTTGACAACACTACCCACCCCTTTCTTGGTGTACCCCTTAGGGAATGCACTCAGAGAGATTAAAACTCAATGGGTTCTTGAAAGATAGAAAGCATCATTATTTGATAAAATTTGAAATTATTATGTGTATACATATGACCTAATCTAAGCTCATCATATGTCATTCCAGGGATGATGCTTTGAGAAAGAACATAGTAACACATAATGTTGATGCTAAAAAAAGTTGCAATATTTTAAACAAAATAACTAAAAGTAGATGATCAAAATGGAAAAAAATAAACATTAAATATAATACATACCTTAGATTACCTTTATCACTGGATGGTTATCTACTATGTTTGTAGTTTTGATTGTGTAGGGTAGAGAGACTATTTTTGACAAACCCAAGAATAAAAAACTAAAGGGCAAAACCAAACAAATGTAGAAAAGGTAAGATAACTGGTGTTACGTGGATGATATGTAGTTCAAAATTTGGTAAGCTAGGGTGATAAGTAGTATGTTAGACCAAATGACAAAGTCAAACTTTAGAGTAAATTTGGTAACCAAAAATCCAAGGCTACTAAAGACCAAAAAACTCAAACAAGTAAACCTTAAGTAAGAATGGAAAACTCATAGATTCAAACCAAGGATAATTATAAAAAATAATTGTAGTCAAACATCAATGTAAAAGTAGTAACAATCCTTACTTAAATAAATATAGGAAAACAACAAATGGTAAAAAAACATTGATGAATAAGTAGTAACAATCTTGACTCAATCATTAATGGAAAAAGGTGCATAAAAAGGGAAAATAACATTGGTGATTGAGAAGTAACAAGTAAACCTCACTCAATAATGAAAAATTACATGAAATTAGAAATGGACTCAAGTGTCCACTAAAAGGGTGGTACAACAATGATAAATGGTAAAATAAATCAAGGCAAATCTAGATATGTTGAGCCATGGTGTAAAAGAAGTAATCTATAGTTGCTCATAAGATGTTATTTTGTTCTAAGGGTAGATAAAACTAAAATAAAGTAGTGCTAGCATATTTTTAAGATGTGAAGAATAAATAAGTATAGAAGAGGGAAAACATATTTATAATCACATTTTTCCTATCAAGGGGGTAAATGAAATAGGTGGAAGGGATAATGACGGAAAAACAAAGGTATAAGAAATCCTTGTCAAATTCAAGATACTCAAATTAGGTTTGTCAAAACAAGATAAATTTAAATTTTAAGGACTTTGAATAACTTCTCTTATCCACACAAGTATTAGGTCAAAAAATGAAGTATGTATATCATCCCATGAAGGCTATATGCATGAAAATTAAAATGGACCTACCTTCCCACAATATATTCCCCATTCCTTAGGACCCCTTAAAAGAGACATCTATCTACTACAAATATTAGGTACTTGCATGAGAAATTAGGTGGCACCATAGAGTTTTTTAAGTCTCATATTCCATTTTCTTGGCCTACCACACCCCAATGGACCTATGCTCTATGGTGAGGCCAACTATGAAGTTTTAGCTTCGATTAGAAATAAGAGATGTTCTTGTAATCACATCTTTTGGTGTGATTTTGAATTTTGAGATTTTTATGTTACATTTTATATATAATTGACTTTTATTTCAAATTATTTGGCTTTGAACTTTGTTGATGTATTTTTCTATTCCTCCTCCATACAGATTTGTAATACCAATCATAGGTGTTAAATATGACCTTCATTTAAATACTTGGGATTTGGTTTCTAAGAGAGAGAAATTTAGAGAGCATGTTGTCTAAGAGTCTCATAAATCTAGGTAAAATAAAATTGATATCTTGACCTCAAACTTTTTTTTATCTAGTGTGGAGTGAAATGAAATCAAGAGGAATGAAACATGAAATTATTTGAATTACTTTAAATCATAAAAAATGTGAGACAGGGTAGAAAAAGGAAGGATACAATGATAGTAAAGTGTGATTCCTTATCATAATAATAATGGAAATATATGAAAACATTCTAACATATATTGTTGTGAAAATTTCATCTACAAAAAAATCAAAAGCAAAAGCTAAGAATAAGGATCAAAAAATTGTAACCATTAAAAAACACATTCTATAAAAAGGAATGATAAGATGGTGATTTTATGAGGAAGACAGGTCTTATCCATGTTCTTACACTAAAACTCATAAAATATAAATCCATGAGAGTGCCAAAGAGTATTAGAAAAATAAATAAGATGATAAAATATGGTATGTTTGAGGAAGGCCAAGTCCTTTCCATGTTTTTACACTGAAACTCACAAAGGGAAACCCAAGGGGTGCAAAAAAATGTGTAAAATGTATGAAAACAAAGAGGATAAAAGTGCATCATGTGGAATACTAGGTCCTATAAATGATTTTAAAATGAAACTCATGATAAAGGGAAACCAAAAGACCAAAAAGGGAGGACTAAGGTTTTTGAAAAAATAGAAAACTGTTGCAGAGGGTGAGATTAGTGTAAGTATCCTGTAAAAGTATTAGATAGATAACATATAAGAAGCATGAAGAGAAGAGAAGGATATTACACTAATGTCTATATCAAGGATGAGAATGTGAGAGACAAGCCTATGTGTGTTAGAATTTCTCTTGAATTTGAATTAGTTTTGTAGCATGTAATGGAGAATAAGAGTAGGCATCGCAAGATGCCCCAGAGGGTAATTAGATGTAGGAATAGGCATTACAAGATGCCCCAGAGTTTTAAATGATATGTGGGTGGGAATTACAAGATTCCCTAAAGTCTATAGTAATATATGGATGGGCATATTAAGATGCCCCAATAGCTAAAAAGAGGAAGAAAATATAGGAAAAATTAAGAAGCAAAGAGAACGCCATATAGTGTCTAAATGGATTTAGGTTGTTTAAGAAGATTCTAATAGGGGATATGATGTTGTGAAGAAAAAGAACAAAATATAGGAAATAATAAAGATTAAATAGGGATAGAGAACTAAGTTGGATGGACATGATAGGTATTAATAGTACAAAGTTGACTAGGTTGACCTAATACTACAAATTGGGGAAAATAGAGTTTGATAAGAGTACAAAGTCAAATGGGTTGACCTAGTACTATGATATGACTGGTAAAAGAGATACAAAGTTGAATGGGTCAACTTAGTACTACAAGTAAGAAGAAAAATAGTCTGTAAGAGAATGTGTTGAGAAGAATAATAGTGTACTAAAAATAGGGAAAGATTTTGCAATGTATTTTGAATCAAGAAATAAAAATAAACACACAAGCAATTGGGCCAATGAGAATGATCCAATTGAGGCACATAGGATAAAACCTTTCACTAACACTATCCAATGCAAGTTTTTACAATATAATATATAATAAACAGAGAGCAAGTAGTCAATAAAAAGTAAATGCTAGATAAGTGGCCATCCTGAATGTTGTTATATTATTATAAAATGTTATTTTAAGTGTGATAGGGAAGTTGGCTGAAAGTAGGGAACTAAAAAACAATCTATGGATGGTTTTAGGATGTTTAGGTTGAAAGGGATATGTGTTAGAAATGGCACTAGCTTGGTATTGGGGCCTACCCCCTCACTTCATAATCTCACAATGATAAGGGTGTCAAGTGGTTTACCAATACATACCATTAACCATGTGTTTATACTTGTGTAGAAAACCAAGTTGGCTTCCCCCTTAAGGATGAAATAAAATTAGGTATGCCTTGGGTAGATAAATGTTAAATACATTTTTAAAATTTTGTGATTTAATAGTATATGAAAGAAAGATAAAAATAGTGAAACTAAATTTTATATTTAAAAACCACCTAGTTAGACTATGTGATCTATTATAAGCATGCAAATAATTAAAAGTGAAATTGTGAAGTAATTACTAGCATATAATTATTAATTTTGAATTTAAAACATAGTATAGAGTTGATTCAGATGATAGTGTATGCAAACATTATAGAACATAATCGATAATGTCACTAACATATTGTAGAAGCTAGAGTCTTTAAGAACTAAGTCGACCATGTCAACTTAGTCTTTTAGACATAGGATATAATATAAAACTAGGTCAACCAAGTTAACCTAGTTTTCTATATGATGGTAATTTTAAAGACTACACAATTTACAAAATAGAACTATAAGGAATAACTAAAATGAGAGAGAGAGAGAGAGAGAGAGAGAGAGAGAGAGAGAGAGAGAGAGAGAGAGAGAGAGAGAGAGAGAGAGAGAGAGAGAGAGAGAGAGAGAGAGAGAGAGAGAGAGAGAGAGAGAACTTGGTGGGTTGAAAGATGCTGAGGTATGAAAATTTTATTTTGAAGTGCATTGAATGCTTATTGCAAATTCTACCAATTATGTTAACTGAGTCAACCTAGTTTTGCAATTCCATATTTGTTGAAACCTATCAAGATGATTATATTGGCCTAGCCAACCTAGTATGCTATTTGGAAGTCATCTAGAATACTATGTCAACCTATTTAACCTAGCTCATTATTCTATAGATAAATAAGAGTATTGTCTACCTATTTGACCCAATAACTTATATCTAATGAAGACCTACATAGAAATAATAGATTCATTTTTTATGCGACTGTGTGTTAAACCTATGCACAAAAGTTAGAAACTATATCATCCCTATTGACCTAGTATCAAAAATATAGAAAAATAATAAATAAAATTATATAAATAAAAAAACATGAAAGAAAAATTTCAAAGCTTAAATTCATATTGGGTTCACCAAAATGTATGTAATAAAAAATGCATCAGATCTACAAATCATTCCTAACTCAAAGAAGATAGATCCTACTTACACTTCTGATTGGGGATACATTAGATAATAGAGAACATGACCAATATGGGGAACATCTAGACCTAATTATGGGATCTCTTACCATAATAATAATACTAGAGAGGGTTTCAAAGCCTCTAGTCAAGAAAAATCATGTAATAGCCCTAACTAAGTCCTATGTTTTCATATTTACTATACTAATAACAAGTAATGTAAATAAATCTAACCTAGTGCTCACTAAAACTTATGACACAAAGTGGGAGTTAATAAATAAATAAAGATAAGCATGCATAAGAGAATCTTAATTAATCTATGTATAGGTAAGACCCTAATACGTGGAGAAGAAAAGTAATCTTTTTCAAAATCCATTATTTATACTAATTTTATCTACTAAAGAGAGGAGTAAATTTAGAGAATACTTACCTATAAAATGAACCCATTGAGACTCAATCTCTCCCTTGACCAAAGGGGATTTTCAAGAGGTTGTTATGGTTTGTAAGGATCACTAAGAAAGGTTAAAGCATCTAAGACTTCTCCATAGTACTAGATTATCCAACTAGAAACTCTAAGCTAAGACTCATTAAGTAGAATGGTAAAAGAGCGTATTGTAAAGAAGTGAAAATTAATAATAACTCTTGATGTCTCTCTAATAATGATGAAATGTATGTGTTTATATAGGTAGATATAACCCTAAACCCTTCTACAAGTTTTAGCTAATAGGGTCAACCTAGTCAAACTAATATCATTATTGATAAAAACTCACTAAGTCATGGGTTAGGTTGACCAAGATCTAACCTAGAACCTAAATTAATTTCACCAATAAGAGTAAAAGGTTAACCTAGTCAACCTAGTCATGTAAATTATTGAAAGGGGTGTTAGGTTAGGAAAAGGAGTACAAAAGGTGGTAAAAGATTGGAGGAGTGTGAAAAAGAGGAGCAATATATTATGGGAAAGTTTTAGGAGCTGGTTGTATTGGTATTAATTGGTAATAAGGGATAATAATCTTGTGAATAACCAATGGTCTACCCACCCCTTTCTTGGTGCATCCCTTAGGGCATGCACTTAGAGAGATTAAGACTCAATAGGTTCTTGAAAGATAAAAAACATCAGTATTTGATAAAAATTGAAAATATCATCTTTATATATATGCCCCACTCAAATGTCATCATGTGTCACTCAGGTGAAATAGGGGATGGTGCTCCGAGAAAGAACATAGTAACACACAATAATGAGTATAAAAAAAGTTGTAGTATTTTAAAGCAAAAATAACTGAAAGTAAATGACTAAAATGGAAATAACTAGAAATTAAATGTAATGTGTGCCTTGTATTACCTTTATCACTAGATGATTGTCTACTATGTTTGTATTTTTTATTGTGGAGGGTGTAGAGACTATTTTTGACAAACCCAATAATGCAAAACTAAAGAGAAAAAATAAACAAACATAAGAAATCCAATATAACTGGTGATATGTGTACATGATATACTTATAAATTTGGTAAGTTGGGGTGACAACTGCTATGTTAGACCAAATGACCAAGTCAAAATTTAGATTAATTTAGGTAATTGAAAATTTAAGGCTACTAAAGACCAAAAAACTCAAACAAGTAGACCTTAAGTAAGAAAGGAAAACTGACCAAGTCAAAATTTAGAGTAATTTAGGTAATCAAAAAGTGAAGGCTACTAAAGAACAAAAAACTCAAATAAGTAAACCTTAAGTAAGAAAGTATAACTCACCAATTCAAACCAAGGATACATGTCAAAAAGGATGCTAATCAAACATTAACATAAAAGTAGTAACAATCCTTAAACAAATATGGGCAAGTGAAAAATGGTAAAACAACACTGATGAATAATCAGTAACAATCTTGACTCAATCATCAATGGAAAAGGGTGAATCACATGGGAAAATAGCATTAGTGAGTGAGAAGTAACAATCCAATCTCACTCAATAATGGAAAAAGTACATGAAATTTGAAATAGACTTAAGTGTCATAAAAATGGTGGTACAACAATGAAAAATGGTAAAATAAATCAAGGCACATCTATAAATGTAGAGCCATGGTGTAAATAAAGTAATCCATAGTTTTTCATAACATGTTATTTTGTTCCAAGGGTAGATAAAACAAAAACAAAGTAGTGTTAACATATTTTTAATATGTGAAGAAGAAAGAAGTATATAAGAGGGAAAACAAATTTAGAATCAAAATTTGCCTATCAAGGGGTAAATGAAATGGGTGGAGGGGAGAATGAAGGAAAAAATAAGGTAGAGGAACTCTTTATAAAATTCAAGACACTCAAATTAGGTTTGTCAAAATAAGAGAAATTTTGACCTTAAGAACTCTGAAAAACTTCTCTTAGCCACACAAGTTTTAAGTTAACAAATGAAGTATGTATATCATCTCATAAAGACTATATTCATGAAAAATAAAATGGACCTACCTTTCCACAACATGTTCCCCATTCTTTATAACCCCTTACATAGCCATCGGTGCATTGCTAAGATTGGGTAATTTCATGAAAAAGTAGATAGTACCATAGAGTATTTTTGAAGTCTCCTATTCCAATCTATTGGCCTAGTGCACCCCAATAGACCTTGGCTCTATGGTGAAGCCAACTATGGATTTTGAGATTTTATTAGAGACAAGAGATGTGCTTGTAATCACATTTTTTGGTGTGATTTTGACTTTTGAGATTTGTATGTTGCCTTTTATTTCAAATGATTTGGCTTTTAACTTTCTTGATAAATTTTTATATTTATCCTCCATATGTATTTGTAAAAATAATCATTGGTGTTAAATATAACTTTCATTTGAGTACTTGGGACTTGGTTAATAAGAGAGATAAATTTAGAGAGCATGGTGTCTAAGAGTCTCATAAATCTAGGTGAAATAAAAGTGCTATCTTGACTTTGACCTTTATTTTATCTAGTGTGGAGTGAAAGGAAAGGAAATCAAGAAGAATGAAATATGAAACAATTTGAATTACTTAAAATCATTAAAAATGTGACAAAGGGTAGAGAAAATAAGGATACAATGATAGTAGAGTGTGATTGAGGGAAATGTAAGAAAACATGTTAACTTAGATTGTTGTGAAAATTCTATATACAAAAGAAATAAAAGCTAAAGCTACGAACAAGGATCAAAAAATCAAAACCATTACAAAAAAAATTCTAGAAAAAGGAATGATAAGATGGTGATTTTATGAGGAAGGTCAGGTCCTATCCATGGTCTTACGCTATAACTCATGAAATATAAACACATGAGAGTGATAAAAAGTATTGGAAAAATAAATGGGATAATAAAAATATGGTATTTGTGAGGAAGGATAGGTCTTACATTGCAACTCACAAAGATAAACCTAAATTGTGAAAAAAAGTGTGTAAAAAGTATGAAAACAAAAAGGATAAAAGTACATCATGAGGAAGACTGGGTTCTATTTATAGTTTTACAATGTAACTCATGAGAAAAAGGGAAACCAAAAGACCAAAAAGGGAGGACTAAGATTTGTGAAAAAATAGAGAACTATTTTAGATGGTGAGACCTGTGTAAGTATCCTAAAAAAAGCGTTAGATAGATAACATATAAGAAGTATGAAAATAAGGGAAGGATCCTAAACTAATGACTATATCAAATATGAGAATGTGAAATACAAGCCTATGTGTCTTAGAAGGTTTCTTGAATTTTAATTAGTTTGGTAACATTTAATAGAGAATAAGAGTGGGCATCACAAGATGCCCCAGAGGGTACGTGAATATAGGGATAGGCATCACAATATTCCCCAAAGTCTAAAATCATATGTGGGTGGGAATCAAAGGATACCCCAAAGGCTAGATTAATGTGTAGATGGGCATCATAAGATGCCACAAAAGATAAAAAGAGGAAGAAAAGATAGGAAAAGATAAGAAGCAAAGAGAACCCCATATATTGTCTAAATGGATTTGGGTTATCCAAGAAAATTCTAATAAGGGATATGATTTTGTGAGGAAAAAGGAACAAAATATAGGAAATAATAAAGAGGAAGTAGGGACAAATAACTAGGTTGGATGGAGATGATAAACAATAATAGTAAAGAGTTAACTGGGTCAACCTAATACTATAAACTAGAGAAAACAAAGTCTGATAAGAGTATAGAGTTGACTAGGTCGACATAGTATTGTAATCTCACTAGTAAAAGAGATATAGAGTCGATTGGGTTAACTTAGTATTATAGGTAGGAAGAAAAATAATATGTAAGAGACTATGTCAAGTAGAACTATAGTGTACTAGAAATAGGGTAAGATTTTGTAATGTACTTTGAATCTTGAAATGAAAAGAAACACATAAGCAATTGGGCTAATGAAAATGATCCAATTGAGGCACACAACACAAAAACTTACATTAATGCTAGCCAATACAAGTTTTTGAAATATAACATACAATGGAAAAATAGAAAAAATTCAACTAAAATTAAATTTTAACTAAGTGGTCATCCTAAATATAGTTAGATTATTATAAAGTGTTATTTTAAGTGTGATAGGGAAGTTGGATGAAATTAGGGAACTATAAAACAATGTATGGATGGTTTTAGGATGTTTAGGATGAAAAATATCTATGTTGGCAATGGTACTAGATTGGTATTAGGGCCTACCCCCTCACTTCACAATCTTGTAGTGATAAGGGTGTCGGTTGATTTGCCAATATATACCATTAACCAAGTGTTATTACTTGGTGAGAAAACCAAGTTGACTTCCCTCTTGGTGATGAAATAAAAGTAGGTAAGCCTTGGGTAGATAAATGTTAAATGCATTTTGAATATTGTGTGATTTAGTAGTGTGTGAAAAAAAGATAAAAATAATTAAACTAAATGATATATTGAAAAACCACCTATTAGACTATGTGATCTATTGTAAGCATGAAAATAACTAAAAGTGAAAGTGTGAAGTAATTACTAGCATATAGTTGTTAATTCTAAATTTAAATCATAGTATAGAGTCAATTTAGATGGTAGTGTATACAAACATTACAAAACATAGTTGATAGTGTCACTATTGTACTATAGAATCCAAGGTCTTTAATAACTAAGTCGACCAGGTCAACCTAGTCTTTCAAATAAAAGACAAAATATAAAACTAGGTTGTCTAGGTTGACATAGTTTATTGTATGATGGTAGTTTTAAATACTGTAAGCTTTGCAAAATATAATTATAAGAAATAAAATGAAAGAGAGAAAGGAATATTGGTGGGTTGGAATATGCCGAGGAATGTGATATTTTTATTTAAGTGCCTTGAATGTTGATTACAGATTCTACTAACTATGTTAACTAGGTCAACTTAGTTCTACAATTCCCTATTTGTTGAAACCTATCAATATGACTATATTGGCCTAGTCAACCTAGTATGTTATCTGGAAGCTATCTAGAATACTATGTTGACCTGTTTGACCTAATTCATTGTTCTAGATATGGATAAGAGTACTGTGTCAAGTCGTTTGACCTAGTAACCTATATTGAATGAAGACCTACATAGAAATAATAGTGTCATTTTTGATGTGATTGTGTGTTAAACCTATGCATAGAAGTTACAAACTAGATCAACCCTATCAACCTGGTATCCCAAATATAGAAAAAAAACATATAAATCACAAATGTGAAAGAAAACCTACAAGGGTTAGATTCACATCAAGTTTACCAGAATGTATGTAATAAGAAATTCATCATATCTACAAATAAATCCTAGCTCAGAGAAGATAGATCTTACTTACACTTTTGATTGGGGATACATTAGATAATTGAGAACATGACCAATATGGGAATTTGCTAGAACTAATTATGGATATATTACCATAATATTAATACTAGGGAAGCTTCCAAAGCCTCCAATCAAATAAAATCATGCAATAACCCTAAATAGGTCTTATGTTTTCATATTCACTATATTAATAGCAAGTAAAGCAAAGAAATCTAATCTAGTACTCACCAGATCTTGTGGCATAAAGTAGGGGTTAGTAAACAAATGAAAATAAACATGCATAATAGAATCCTAATTAAGCTATGTATAGGTAAGACCCTAATTTTTGGAGAAGAAGAGTAATCTTATTCCAAATCCATTACTTATGCTACTTCTATCTACTAAAGAGAGAAGCAAAGTTAGAGAATACTTACCTAGAAAACAAACCTGTCGAGACTCAATATTTGCCTTCGCTAAAGGGGATTTTCAAGAGGTTTTTTGGTTTTTAAGTATCACTAAGAAAGACCAAAGCATCTAAGACTTCTCCATAAGACTAGATTATCCAAGTATAAACCCTAAGCTAAGACTCCTCAAGTATAATGGTGGAAGAGAATATTATAAAGAAGTGTAAATGAATAATAAATCTTGATGTCTCTCTAATAATGATGAAATGGATGTGTTTATATAGGTGATTTAACCCTAAACCCTTCCAAAATTTTAGATCAACAGGGTCGATCCAGTCAACCTAGTCTCATTATTGATAAAAAAATCACTAAGTCATGGGCTAAGTCAACTAAGAGCTGACCTAGAACCTATATGAGTTTCACCAATAAGATTATAAGGTCGATCTAGTTGACCTAGTCATGTAAATTGTTGAAAGGAGTGTTAGGTTAGGAAAAGGGTATGGGAGGTGGTAAAAGACTAGAGGACTATGCAAAAGAGGAGTAATAGCTTAGGGGAATGTTTTAAGAGCTAGTTTCATTGGTAATAATTGGTAATAAGGGATAATAATAATATGAAGCACTGTAGTCTACCCACTCCATTCTTGATGCACCCCTTAGGGAATGCACTAATATAGATTGAGACTTGATAGGTTCATAGAAGATAGAAAGCAACAGTATTTGATAAAAGTTGAAAATATTATGTGTATACATATGCCCCACTTGAAGCTAAACATGTGTCACTTAGGTATAACAAGGGTTGGTGCTTCAAGAAATAACATAATAACACACCATGTTGAGACTTAAAAAAATTATAGTTTTTCTAAAGAAAAACTAATTGAAAGTAAATGATTGAAATGTAAATAACTAAAATGTAAATGTAATGCATACCTTGGATTAACTTTATTTTTTTATGGTTATATACTAAGTTTATAGTTTTTATTGTAAAGGGTGAAAATAATGCTTTCAATAAACCCAAGAATACAAAACTAAAGAGAAAAAACAAACAAATAAACAAACATAGGAAAGCGAAGATAGATTGTGCTATGTGGATAGGACATACTTGGAAATTTGGCAAGCTAGGGTGATAAGTGATATGTTAACCAAATGACCAAGTCAAATTTTAGAGTAAATTAGGTAACCAAAAATCCAAGGCTACTAAAGACCAAAAAACTTAAAAAAGTAAACCTTAAGTAAGAAAGGAAAAATCACCAAGTCAAACCAAGGATACATGTCAAAAAGGATGGTAATCAAACATCAATCTAAAAGTAGTAACAATCCTTAAATAAATATGGACAAGAAAAAAATGGTAAAATAACATTGATGAATAAGCAATAATAATCTTGACTTAATCCTCAATGAAAAAAGGTATATAAAAATGGAAAACAATATTGCTGAGTGAGAACTAGTCAACCTCACTCAACAATGGAAAAAGTACATGAAACTAGAAATAAACTTAGGTGTCCAAAAAAATGGTGGTATAATAATGACAAATGGTAAAATAAATCAAGGCACATCTATAAATTTAGATCCATGGTGTAAAATAATTAATTCATAGTTACTCAAAACATGTTGTTTTGTTTTAAGGGTAGATAAAACTAAAATAATGTAGTGCTATCATGTTTTTAATATGTGAAGAAGAAAGAAGTATAGAAGAGGGAAATTAGATTTAGAATCACAATTTGCCTAACAATTAGATTTAGTGCCATTTAAAATTTTGGATATTTCTTAGAATGATCTTATAAATGATTGTCATATATATTTTGATTCTAATGATCACCAAGTTGTGAACCTGAATCCTTTAGAGGATCATAAAATTTAATATTTTGTTCATAATGAGGTTTTTGATCTTATGATTCAAGGTATAACATCTATTCATAGACTACTTAGGGACTTGATTATAGTCAAAATATGAATTAGCATCATATCTTTTACGTAAATGTTGACTCATATCAACCTCTATGGAAGGAGGGAGAGACATGAGAAGACACTTTACAAGCTTTTGAAGTATATAATCTAGAGACTTAGGTAATTTTGTAAATTTTATCATAGGTGATTTGGATAAATTGTGTCAATTAGGTTATTATGATAATTAATTAAACATTGTGGTTGTTTCCTTTTTAGGTTACATACATTTGATCTTATATCTTAGTTTGATAAGAAATTTGGTATTGTATATAATTGGTGTGTGTGATACAAACTTAAGCTTGTTCAAGGAAATAATTTTTATTTCATGGTATCAAATAATATGGCATGAGTCACTAAAATATTTGAACTTTATGAAAAAAATGGACTCATGTAATGACACAAGAAAGATTTGCTTAAAGATGTATTGTATCTATTTATTTACCATTAGATTTCTCATTTTGGCTAACATTATTTTATATCTCATTACTGTTGATGCTAAACTACCCCCTATTCCTAGAATGGGGACCCTCCTTCTCTCAATTTATCAAAATGCCTAAGATGCCAAGCTTGCTAAGTCATTTATCCACATAAAAATTGATTTAATACTTATTATAAAATTATGGTTAATTGTTAATTTTTTAATACTTATTGAAACTAAAAAATATTCAATTTATTGTAAATTTTCTTCAAGTTTCATTTATACAATGGATTATTACCATGAATGCCTCAAAAATGTGTAGATAGGCCTTCACCAAGAAGATTTTACCTATTTTCCTAATCAGCATGGATTCAATAGGATTCACCTAATCTTACTGGACTAACCTTATATTTTATTTAAAGAATTTACTTACATTTTTTTAATTTAAACTTGTTTAATTTTCTTGTGATGGGTATTTGACATTTCAAAATTCTAACTTAACTTCTTACTTGGCCTCTCAGGATGTCAAAGTTAAAGTAACAGTTTGAGATGCCACATGGGAAATCAAATTTAAGATTGAAACCTAAATACGATAGACATCTACCTTATCAAATTTTGTGATTCCTTAATGATTCATCATCCCATGTAGGACACTTGGGATAAATTTATGAAACCCATGAGCCACATGGCATCATCTCAAAATATCACGAGAGAGTTAGACATTGGAATTAAAATCCATAAGATACGTGTCAAGATCATGAATCTCATGAGTAAGCCCATTCAATATAAGTCTTCAAGCATCCCATTATAGTCTTAAAGCATCCCATTATAATATTGAAGCTCATGAGATGCCACCATATGTCTCAAATATGACCATCCAAACTTAAGGAATCTTTCAAAGTGTCACATGTCCCTTTAGGTTCATTCGATAATTATGTGTGTTGATGTTGCGTCATACCTAATCCATAAATTACAATATATCTAAGAAGAGCACATGGATTCATCTAAGAAATCTGATCAAGACTTGATGGTGTATAATTTTATAAAGTTCCCTTTATGAGTGATAAGTGGTAGAAGAAAGAAAATAACCCTATGAGAGTGATGAATGTTCCCTTTGGACCTACATGATGATGACACTTTTCATGCCTGCACTACTTCTATCTAAATATCCACTAGAACACCTTTGAAGGCCCATTAAAATTATGCATATCCCCACTGGACTTGTGAGATGATGTCACATGTCATTCTCATGGAGTTGTGACTCGATATTGATAGAATGGCCTTCGAAGTGATGTTATCATTCCCATAAGGTTGCATCATAATATTTACCAAACCATCTCTAAGGGTGACATATGGCTCCACCTAATCCACATGTTTGAAACAAAGTTATTGAAAATTGACTAGAGGCCTTCTAAAGGTGACACTTATCAGAGCAAATTCATGATTACCTCTAAGAGAATCACTTTGCCAAATATAAACTCTATACAAAAGTGACACATGGCACTCTCATAACCAACCAAAATTAGAGTGTCTGACCTGAGGGCTTGCCATGAAAAAATAGATGCCACATGGCACAATATGAATTAATCATCACATTAAGCTACATCTCAAGGCCTCGAGAGCAATCAAAAAGTGCCACATGTCCATATTTGAGCCAACTAAGTATCTTAGTCATATTTTTTCCTCATGAGTACCTAGCTAGAATTGAGGTGGCATTACACATGTTAAAATGTGGAGACCATTAGATTCAAAGCTAAAATTTATGGTGAATCAAAATCAAATCAATGTTAAATTTAAATTCTAAAAGTAATTAAATGCCAAAAGTAATGGTTCAAGTGTTTTGAATGCAAAGGTTATGAGCTAACCATTAATACGACATGAACCAACATTGCCATCAAACCTTGCATTAATCAAAGTAATATACAAAAGTATACCAAATTTAACTATAGATACTTACATATACCCTAAGCATTTGTTATCTCTACTATCTACATTCTCAATTCAACCTAGCTTAAGCTCATCATATATTGCACTTGACCTCCATTGTTAGAGATCTAAAAGTTGTAGATAAATATGAGAGGATGTCAATTGCTACCCAAAACACTACAAAAAAGGCATAGGTAGGAACTTCCACCCTAGGTAAGGAAATTGAATTTGGAGATGATGATTTTATTTTTCAATATGGTAATTTAGTCATGTTCAAGGAAATAAATTTCATCCCCGTAGCGATAAATATGGGTTATATGCATTAAAATATTATCTAATATAATTTTGAAGGAGCTAGGGATATTCATGATTTTGAGACCATGCCCCACATTATTTATCTTGATTTAGATATCCTAGTAATCTAAGATGTTGGTCTTCACAAGGTAGTAGTGAAATCAGAGGTCATGCCATACACTGACCTAGTCTATGACATCTTAGAGAGGTTGAGATGTGAAGATGGGTTACTTAAGTCAATGAACCAAGGGTTTCCCATTGCCTTCATTTTAGGGCCAAATTTTGAAAAATATTATCACTTACCCCTACCATAATTAGAATACAACTAGAGTATTAAAGATAATTAGTACGAGGCACACAAGCTGGAGATAATCTTAGCTTTATGGGTAACAAACCCAACTAGAGAGTTCATGGATGACCAAGGGAATATAACCAATTCCAAATTCATAAAGGGAGTTAGGATTGATCTTGCCCTACAAATTAGAATATTTTACAACACTCACAATAGGTATATAAATATAAAATCTATATCTCTATTATAAATAATTCTAAAAGATCAGTAGATCTCCTCACTTGGGAATATCATTAGTAATAACTTTATCTCTACTATACATGATACTTGCCAAAATGGTGATCCTTATATATGATGAGATATTTATTGGATGCTATATGTATAACTACACAAGTAATGCCAAAAACATGATCTTTAGAGTGAGATGAAGTTATGCCCAAGACATATTATGCAATGCACATTCATCACTTAAGGCACCACATCAAGGTAATTACAAAATATTTTTACCCCCTATTTACAATCTACCATCAAGTGAAAAATTCCAAGGGCCCCTGTAGAAGTCAGAATGATGAGAGATATGGGTAGATTTTGGATCTAGCCTAACTACATGGTTATTAGGATGGAAGGGTGATGGTATCTCCCCTCAAGCTACCAAGATATGTGACAATGAAGTTGGCAAAAGAAGAGATGGATTATAAAATCCTCTATGGAGTTGATGATTTATTCAAGAGAAAGAAAAAGACACTCCCCTAGAAGGATCCCTATAAGCTAGAGAGAACCAAGATAATGAAATGTCAAAATGTTATAGTGGCTTCAAGGCATAGGGAGTCTTACCTATTGCCCAAGGATGACTTCAAGATGTGGGATCTAAGCCAAGTCATTTCTAAGCACTAATTTAAGCTCAAAAGGGATGTGACTGTAGAATATAAACACCAATAGGAAGTGAATGAATGGTTTTACAAATATTTCATGAATGATGAGGTAGTCCTAAGGAATGAAAAAAAGAAGAATATTGAACTATAAATGAGGATCGATATGGAGAAGAAGGAAGACATAGAAAAGCCTCATCTCCCACCAACTCATGGGAGCATGTTTAATGCAGATTATGAGGAAAAAGAAGAAGAGAAATAAGAGGATGAAATTATTTTCATTAGGAATATGCCTTGTAAGACTCCATTGCAATCTACTCTGAGTAGATAAAACATACCTCCAAGCTCTAAGCTAGGAAAAGCTAGTGGCTATCATGGCCTCTCTCAAGAGCCTACACTTGTATTCATATCTTTTGAAGAAGATACCATAGAAAACATGGATAAATTTGAGCTTGATATTGTTGATATTTATGGATCCTCACAAGGAACTAAGTTCTTAATGGAGGAACTACAAACACTAATTATGAAAAATATTGAGAAAGTCCCTTGAGGGTTACCATGAAAGGAGAAATACCCCTCTATTAGCTTCTTAAACTCATTATTAAGTACTACAGCTTTTCCCTCATTCCTAATTATTTTTTACATTTATAACTACTCCTACTCTTGTTGTTGGTACCACTCCCATGTTCACAACCCCTACCACTACTTCCTTTAGAGGCACCATTCCCCACTTCATCTCCCATACCATTACCAATATTCCACTTCCACCAAGCTCCCAAATCACTAGTGATATCCTATCCATGGGTTATACTCCTTCTCATGCCACCACATCAAGTGCATCACTCATCCTTGGATCCCTTGCATTCACAAAGACACTGAGACCCATTCCAAAGTCATTTACCTGGCATAAACCACTTTACATTACCTTAATAGCCAAAATGATTAGGCCTTCAATGCTACCCTCATTTTTTATTATGATGGACCTTTCTAAATCCTTATTTTATCCACTTAGGAAATTAGATCCAACCAATCTATATATCCCTACCACAACCCTAGCTTCCTCCTATTTTACCTAGGTACTCTCATTACAACAACCTCTCACATAGTCACCATCTACAACCATCCCAAATTAGGTAAAGGACATGATGAAAATAATAAGTCAAGGTAGTCCTCAAGAAAACTAAGTTACAACCCATATTAGGATGAGGTTTGACCCCACCACTAGCACCATGAAGAGGGTAGTTCAAAGACAAGTGGAGTAGCCATAGTCAAGCTTGACTGTGATTCATGAGAGTGAAGAGTCTCTCTTCACCTTGAAAATAAAGAGGAAGGCTAGCCCTGGAGAGGTATAAAATTATGTATAGGAAATTATATCTATAGTAAAATCACAATTAGAATCTACTATTGCCTTGATGAAGGGGATGCAATAGGAACTAAAGAGGCTAAAAGAGCAAGCATTACCAAATGTACCAGGCAACACTTTAATTTCAATAATTAATGATGTCATTATTGTCTTAAGCCTATATAAAGTGATGAAAAATAGGTAGGAATATGGGATCAAGCAGCCCAAAATAATCATTAAACTTGATGAATATTGACCACTATGACACCAAGTTAGAAAACTTGGCTAGAGTGGTAAGAAGCAATAATTTTCTTGACTTTAAGGTTCTACCTCTTGAAGACACTATTTTTACATAAACCATCCTCATGAATAGGAGGAGGATTTTTAAGACATGGTTATATCAACTCAAGGATGTAAATACATCCTTTGAAAAAATTGAATTCAAGATTGCCTTTCTGCTAAAAGATGCCATGATCACTAGGGTGACCAAGTCTAATGACACCCTCATGGATGAGCAAGAATTTAGAGTACAGATGAAGGTTTTTATTAATCAATTATGTTAGGATGTGTCTACTAAAAATACTACTACCAAGGTGATATATATTATGGAATTTTCTAATCAAAGGTTGGATAAGGTAGATGCCATTGAGGAGGCACTAAGGCCAATACTCATAAATCATGGCAAGATCATCTGGGACATACCTGATTTATTTAATCCCATGATCTTAGACTTTGATCAAATTGACCAAGATTACTAGACCTATGTGAAGGTATTGACCAAATAAGAAGAAAAAAAGAAGTAAAGGTAATAAAAAAATAAGTACTGCAACAACCACCTTTAGGCCCTTAAGATATTCTATTTTAACTTATAAAATCAAATGTAGAATATTATATTTTTATGGGGCATTTTAAGCCACTTGATTATATATGGTGTGCCTTTATGGGCCCACTTAAACATGGATTGGGAATTTTGAAGCCTATAAATAGGGATGTTTCCCTTATTTATAAAATAAAAAATAGTTGTTATTAGAATTAATACAAAGAACCAGAGAATTCAAGAGTCTGTCTATAGTGTTTTTTTGTGTGTGTCCTATGCTTTCAGAATTCTCACATTCTTAGATGAATAATAGTTTCCTTTTTTCATGTTAATTTGGAAATTACATTTCATATATGCATTTTTTAGTTTTAGCTTGATGCTAGGATTACAAATTTGATAGTATGTTTGCTCTGTTTCATTTTCTTTTGGATCTAAATGTGCCATGCAATTTACTATGATTGAGTAATTTATGCAAAGTATGTTGTTAGATATATGCATTTTCCTTCCTCTAAAAATTTAACTACATTTATTTACCTTTGATATTTATGATAGAGTTGATAGATGCTAGTTTTTATATGTTTTGCCTTAGGTGCTAGTAGAATCAATATCTTTAGTCACCTTAAGCACATCTTCTTTTTTACCTTACCCTACTCACTCGTAGAGCCACCCATGAATCAGTCTAGTTTAGTTCATTCTTTAAATACTCACTATTTGTTTATATTTTGGGTAGTTATTGGAAAATATTAAGATAATTCATAAATATTATCAAGAAAAGTATCACTGCATAAACATCTATTGTCCTTACAGTGGGGTCTATTTGTATACTTTCAAAGTGGTGTCCATATTTCTATTATTTATGCTATTCCCAATAATATTTTTATAAACAACTCAAGTCCCAAGTCATTCCAAGACTTAAAATTGAGTTTCTTACTTTCCCCTTATTCCCTAGTGACATAGGGAACACAATACATGCATTAATAGGAAGGGAAGTTTTTTGGCACTAGAAGGAGGGCCTATGCAACTATTTTCATGCATCCTTGTTTAATTGTAGTGTAACTCATTATATACATGATTAATTGCTTAAAATTACATGGATATTGTTATAAAACACTAAGGATCTACATTATTTACATAAATATTTACATTATTTGAAATATTTCATCAATATTACTGTCTATTTGTGTAAATTTGGTGAAATAATCAAGATATTTACTTAAATACATGCAAAGGTAGGTGAAATACCCCATTATTTACACATATTAAAGGTTATTTTGATCATATATACAAATTTTGGTATAAATTTGTTAAAGAATTTGGATATTTGTGCATAGATCAATCTCTAAGATGTTGTTCATGTTGGATCTGAACATTCATCATATTGTTATAATTTTCTTGGATTTAAGTGAACCTTTGATTAGCTTTATGCTTGAAGTTATTTTAAAATCATCAAATGGTTTTAGATCATTAAAAATGGCATAGATACACTTTGATGTGTTGGTTTAACATTGATATTTACAGGTTAACATATAGAGCTAATGGTATTTGTGTAGGTCTTGAGAAATTTGAGATTTCAGAGCTTAAATCCTCAAAGATCAAGGTGAAGTTACTTGATCTAAGATTTTATATCAAAAGATTCACTAGTCTTTGCAATATTTAACATATTTTGAGGTCATATTTAGATGTCATTTTACTTTAGTACCCATATTGCATCTTGGAGTTGCCTAGGATTAGAATCAAGTCCTAATCTAAACTTAGGATCCCTTTAGCATCTTTAGAAACCCATAGGAAGGTGAGAGCAGATAGAGGTAGACGTAGGAAGTCTAAGACCTAGACAAATTCTCCATCTAACCAAAATTTTCAACATCTCATGCCAATCATGACATGGTTAGCTAGCTCATATGTTAATGTCCTTAGGCCCATGTATGATCTACCTAGGAATCTAGAAAAGTACCTACCTCTCTTTACCACGATTGGAAGAGTGACCACTGAAGAGCATATGAATTCATTTAAGGAAAATTTAAGGCTACTCAATGTGATTCATAAGGATGTGGCCTATCTCATTTTTCCCTTTACCTTTAGGGATGTAACTTATGATTGTTTCTTTAACTTACCTAACAATTCCATCATGGGATGGGGTCATTTTAATGATACCTTTATTTCCCAATTTAGAAGGGTAGTTATTCTAGGAGTTGTATACCAATAGTTTACCACCCTAAAAAGGGACCCAAAAGAGCCAATAGAAACATTCAATGCTAGGTTTCAAAATATGTACACCCTAAAATCCATACCATATAAGCCTAAAAATGATTTAGCCTTACAAATATATAAGAACAATTTGGACCAAATGACAATCATCTTCTTAAGGAGATCTATTGGATTTTGACACATTTCTTCTAGCCTATTTTGAGGCTATACACATTGATGAGAAAATTCACTCACAAGAGAATCCTACCTTTTTTATACCAAACTTTGACACAACTATGCCTTCTCTAAATGTAATCCCTAACATGAATAAAAACTAGCCTACATTGAACCAACTACCAATGCTCAACTATCTACCTTTGAGTCATGATGCACCTAACTAGTAACATGGATTCTTCAACCAAGTAAATTCTAGGGCACACCCCCAAAATAATCAAGTAATGGTGCTTATAAACAATAATGACTTCCAAGTTGGCACCTAAGGTAAGAACCTAGAACCCCCAAAGGTAGAGTTAGACTCAATCCAAAGAACTATCCAAAAGCTCACTAATGATTTCTTGGATCTTAAGAAATATATGGGTAAAACTATTGAGATATCCAATAAAAATTATAATTTTCAAAGATACAATAGATATTTAATTAGGCCTAATAATAATAGTAAGCCCTATTTGAGCAAAATGCTTGAGATCAATATTTGTGAAATGGCCTTTCCTAACTATTGTTGAGTGAACAATATAGTTAGACATGAAGAGCTTAACTATGTTGAGTTCTACCATGCATTTGAATCCATCTAGAGCTAGATGGAGGGATTTGAGGTGAACCCCACTAATCATCATAATGTTAAAAGATCTGATAAATCTAATGATAGTTCTAGAGAACCTAAATCTATCCTCATGGTTAAAAATTATGTCTTCCCCATCTAGGATGAAAATGAACCTAAAGAAAAATTATGAGGAAGTGCATAGTTTCCAATAGTACCAACAAAATAGCTACACCTTGAGAATTAAAGTTCATAACCCAACCTTGAAAACCTCCACTCCACATAACAAATCAGATATACCCCTTTATAGTAGGATAGACAATAATCCTCCACACCCCAAAGGTAAGGATATCTAGCTATCAATAGAGGCCCCCACCTAACATCTAAGGGTGGGTACAACATAATGGAAGACATGAAGAAGATTAAGTCAAATATAACATTGCATGAGATTACATAAATCATTAAATAATGTGATTTATCATTGAAATCCTTGAATGAAAATCCTAGCTCTAGAAAATATAAATAGGCTCAGGTTAATGTGATAAAGTACAAAAGTAAGCATGAGGTTCACCATTCCTATTAACTATTAGAATTTTTGGTAAGAATATCCATAATTACTTACTTGATTTTGGTGCTTCAGCTAATATTATGCCTCTAGGAATTTGTGAAAAATTGGGGTTAAACCTAGTTAAATCTAAGAAGGTGGTGGTAAAATTGGACAAGTCAAGAGTGAAGGTAATAGGTGAATTATTGAATATCCATATGTAGCTAGCTCATGAGCCTCAAATATAGTAGTTAATTGATATTCAATTCATTTACATACCCAAAGCTTATGGATTATTATGAAGTTGTGAATGGACTAAATCTTTGAATGGATACATGTCCATGGATTGTTCTCACATGTGGCTAGATTTGTGAGGGATCCTCAATTAGATCAAGATTGATCAAGAACCCAAGATGAAATATATGATTATAGAATACAACTCTAAGAATAAAAAGGTAAAATACTAATCCTTTGACCTAGGTGTCTATACTCTAGAAACCTCTAACATTGTTATAGATGATAGCAAGATAGAAGAAGAACAAATCAAAGGTCCTTGGACATTGCACTTTTATGCTACATAAGCCAAACAAGGCTCGGGTGTCTAAATTATGTTAACAAATCCTAAAGGAAAGTAGTATTTAACTTCTCATAAATTACAATTATCTTGCACTAACAATTTAGTATAATATGAATCTCTTATTTTAAGGCTTTGATTTGTAATTAAATATAAAGTTAAAGAACTATTATTCTATGGTGATTATGAACTAGTTATGAATTATATTAGAAGCATATATAAGTGCATAATTTCTTGTTTAATAAAATATAAATTCAAATCTTGGGATTTAATTGAATACTTTGATTCATTCAATATTGCTTCCTTGCCTAGGGAGCAAAACTAGTTGGTAGATACTCTATCATTAGTGGTATAAAAATTGGTACCTATATAGGTCTTAAGCCTTCAAAGATTCATTATGGATATAATTTCATTCTCCTCTATGCTAAATAACATCAATCACTTATAAGTTTTTGATGATAACCAATAGATAATTGATTTATTTTATAATGCTAGTGTATTCAGATCTCATATCATTGATGAATAAGATGAAAGTCATATACAATATTTGAAGGATAATGAAGATGGAGTAATCCAACTTAAAGAGAATAAAATCCATAAATGCATGATCTCCTTGTAAAATATGTTTAATCCAAACAAGTAAGAGACTGAAGCCAAGCATCCCAAAGTAAGTGGGAAGGAATACAAGCAAGTCAACCTGGGAGATCTTGGGAATGAGTAGAATGTTAACATTGGTCTAGTGTGTACCAATGAAGAGTTAAATAAAGATGTTTCCCTCTTAACCAAGTTTAAGGATGTTATTTTATGGTTATATGATGATCTAAAGATATTTGACACTAGTGTGATCACTCACATTATTCCACTAAAGTAAACCTACAAACCTTTTAGGTAGAGACAAAGACTCATAAATATAGTGTTATAACCAATGATTTACAAAGAAGTGAAGAAATTGCTTAATGTAAGGATAATATTCCCCATAAGGCACTCGACATGGGTTGTTAATCTTGTGCCATTCTAAAATAATTTTGGGGAAAGTTGACTTTTTATTGATTTATGGAATTTGAATATATATTTTAATAAGGATAATTACCATTTTCCATCTTTGGATAAGGTCATATAGTTGGTATGTTGATCTGGAATGATGTCATTCCTGGATGGATTTTTAGGCTACAACTAAGTCTTGGTAAATAAGAATGATAGAATGAAGACTACCTTCACCACTAAATGGGGAATATTTACCTAAAAATGAATTCCATTCAAACTTATCAATGTAGGATTAACATTTTAGTGTGTGATGCACCATGCATTTCATGTATTGATAGGTAAATGTATTATTATTTACATGGATGATTTGATAGTTTTTTCTTAAAATAGGGAAGATCACATGATGCATTTAGAACAAATGCTGGAGAAGTGTAGAAGGTATGGCATTTCCTTGAACACTAAGAAAAGCATATTTTGTGTGACTAAAGGTAAAATCTTAGGACATGTGATCACTAAAGAAGGTATGAACATCAACCTTGATAGGATCAATGCAATTTCAAAGCTAAAAGTTCTAAATAGAAAAAAAGAGTTAAAATATTTCTTCGATAAAATCAACTTTGTGAGAAATTTTATCTCTAATTTTGTAGATATTGTGAGACCACTCAATGCCATGCTAAATAAGGATGCCAAGATATAATGGATAATTGAGGTGAAGAAGGCATTTCAGGGAATTAAGGATGTTATTATTCAAGCCCCTATCTTGATAAGTCCTAATTTTAATAAAGATTTCTATCTATACTCTTTTGTTTTTTATCATACTATTATTGTTATCTTCATACAGAAAGAAGATGATAAAGAACACCCCATAGACTTCATGATCACTAATTTGACAAATGAAAATCTGAATTATCCTATTCTAGATAAGTAAGATTATGCACTAGTGAAGGCTGTAAATAAATTTAGACACTACATCCTAAAAAATAAGACATATTCCATAGTCTCTGGTCTAACTATCAAATTGATGTTAGGACATAATTAACTTGGGGAAAGAATAAGGAAGTGGATGAGTAAGCTTTGAGAATATGGATTAGAGATAAAAAATATGCTAAGTTAGTAAGAGGTTAAGGTCTTATCCAACTCATTACAAACACTAATTTGTGCATTGATGTATTGAAGGTGGATGTGAACCAAGTACCTAGTGGAGATTGGTATATACTCATTGTTCATTACCTACTACATGGGGCATGTCTCCCACACCTCTAAGATAGAATAGAAAACAACCTTTATATTGAGATCATTTCACTTTATGATCAAAATAGGAGTCCTCTATAGAAATAACTATGAAATAATTTATCTAAGGTGTGTTTCTAAAGCTAAAGCCACTGAAATCATATATAATTTCCATGACAAGCTAAGAAGTGGCCATCCTTTAGGATGTACCACATTACATAAGATATTGAGGGATGGTTACTATTGGCCAACCCTTTTTAATGATGTACATGTTCATATGCAAACATGCTACCAATATCAAGTATTCAATTAAAGATAAATGTAGTTAGCCATGCCTTTGTAACTAGTAATCAAGGAAAAGCCATTTTCACAATGGAGACTTAACTTCATAGGGGTTATCAATCTAAAATCTTGAATGGGACACAAATTTGTACTCACCTCCATGCACTATTGCACTAGGTGGACTTAAGTAGTGGTCACCAAAAATAACAGAATGATTGATGTCATTAATTTCCTTGAAGAAAATGTCATTACTTAGTTTGGAATGCCCTTGTCTTTGGTATGTGATGATGTCCTAGCCTTTACCTCTGCATAATTCACTAAATGGGCCTATGACAACTAGATAGTTATCAATTCTACTTCAAATTACTACCCCTAGGGTAATGGAGTGGTTGAATACACTAATAAAAACTTGATCAATGCCATTAAGAAGTCTACAAAAAAGAGACTGAGAAGATGGTAGTCCTTACTAAAATTTTATCTATGGGGAAATAAAACCAAATACAAGTAGGTGCTCAAGGCATCCCCATTCTTAATAGTTTATTGGTAGAAACCTATATTTACCAGCATGTTTTTACCTATGAGTTCATGGCTAAGTATATATAAGATGATGAAAGAGTGTAGTCCAAGATACTAAACATCATTCAAATGGAGGATGCTAGATATGAAGCATTGCCAAATTTCACCAAGCATCAAGATGTTATAAAAATATGGTTTGTCAAGTGAGCCAAAATCAAATCATTTTGAATCTTAGACTTAAACCTACTATAGGACAATGCCCATGATAAAAAATGACAATATGACAAGTTCACTCCTCCCTGGATTAGACCCTATCAAGTAGCAGAGATACTAGGTGAGAATACATTTAGACTCAAAAACTTTTAAGGGAATGACTTAGCCTTTCTAGTCAATGGAAAATACATAAATAATTACTTCTCTGCTACTCTATCACAAATCCCAAAAGGATAGTAAGCTTATTTATAATTAGAGTAGGTAGGGGTAGTGTAGTTTCCCTTTCTATCTTTCTTTCCACTTTGCTTTCCTACTTTTTTTTCCCATTGTTTCCTTTCTTTTTTTTTCTTTCTTGTTACATGTTTGTTTTCTATTATGTGTTATAGCTTAGTAATAAGTCCTCTAGATAAGACATATTTAGCTTGATTTGTATAAATTTGATCCTAAAATGGGAAGAAGGGATGACTGATCTTAAACATTGGTAGCCCAAGGTTTTGAAGCCTCTAACATTGTTCTAATTTAGAAAAGTTGGGTGTGGTTAATTATAAGTTAGTCTTGTCATGAAAATCCTAAGTTATTTTAATATTTTAATATGGTTTAGACTACTGAACATTTTCTTGAACAAGATTTTGAATCTATGTGGACCATCATATTATCACTTAAATTCACTAAATGAAATGCCTAAGTATAACTTGCTATCTGAGAGTGAAAAACATTTAGACTATGTCCTAACACAATCATTACACTTGGCTAATTTTGGTTTATGAATTTAGGTATAAATAAATAAATAATCTGATACACTAATGAAGTGAAATCATAAAATACTTCTTATTCTATGAATGGTGATTTGGGAAATCTATAATGGGGTTATGGATGCCTAGTTTGTAGTACAACAAGGCCCGAAGTGGATCCAAAAGTATATCTATTGGGGCTATGGATGCCTAGATAATAGTAGAGTAATCCCCAAGTTATCCCTAACTTAACAAAGAATTATTATACAAAATATAAATAATGCTTAATTAATTACATGTTGGATGTCTTTAAGATCAAAATATATCATTTATAGACCCAATGGAAATGGTTAATTAACTTCAAGGCCCACACACAGTTTGATTTTCTACAAGGTTTAAACTCTAGTTCTAGCTTCTGAGATTTCATTAGTTCTAAAAAGTAGTTTTGATATTGATTGAGAATCATAATGAGGTAACTAATTGTTTATTCATATTTGAATAAAAGATCTAGATTCTAACATTTTGTAATGTTTTCCCATAGAGGTCACCATTATTTGATGCTCAACTACCCCTTATTCCTATAATGGGGACCCTCCTTCCCTAAATTTCCTAAAATGCCTAAGATGCCAAGCTTACTAAGTCATTTGTATACATTTAAATTAATTTAATACTTCCTAGAAATTTATAGTTAATTATTCATTTTTCAATACTTGTTGACACTAAAAATATTCAAGTTATTGTAATTTTTCTTCAAGTTTCATTCAAACAATGGATTATTAACCATGAATGCTTCAAAAATGTGTAGATAGGCCTTTACCAAAAATATTCTACCTAGTTTCCTAATCAACATGGATGCAATAGCCTTCACCTGATTTTACTAGAATAACCTTATATTCTATTTAAAGTATTTATTTATGGATTTTTTATTTATAATTATTTAATTTTCTTGTGATGGGCATTTGACATTTTTAGATGTCTAATTTAACTTCTTGCTTGGCCTCTCAAAATCTAAAAGTTAAATTAGTAGTTTGTGATGCCTTGTAGTATGTCAAATTTAAGATTATGACCTAAAGAGGATGGGTGTCCACCTCACCAGACTTCATGACACCTTAATGATTCATCAACCCATGTAGAACACTTTGGATAAATATGTTAAACTTGTGAGCTATAGGGTATCATCCTAAAAGCTCATGAGAGAGTTATCTATTATAAATCAATTCCATAGGCTACATGTAAAGATCCTAACTCCGATGAATAAGGCCATTCAATCTAAGTCACCACACATCCCACTACAATCTTGAATCCTATGAGATGTCACCACATGTCTCAAATGTGACCATCTTAACTTTAATAGTCTTTCAAAATGTTGTGTCCCTCCAGATTCATCCAAGAATGATGCATGTTGATGCCACATCACACCTAATCCAAATCTCATGAGAGATTTAAGAAGAATTTGTGGATGCATTTAAGCCATCTAGTCAAGACTTAATGACATATAACTATCCAAATTTCCCTCTATGAGTGACATGTGGTATAATAATGAATAGAAGCCTACGAGAATGATTAGACCCAAAAAATTATGTTACTTTTCATGTTCATGCTAATTTTATCTAAAGATCCATTAGAAAACCTCTGAAAGCCCACCAAAATGATGTGTTTCCCCACTAAACACATAAGATGATGCTACATGGAATTCCCATGGACCTATAGCTTGAGATCAACAGAATGGCCTCCAAAATAGTACATGTCTAGATTGAACAGACATGATGATTCCACTTATCATTCCCATGAGGTTACATCTTGAGATTGACTAAACCATCTCTAAAGGTGACATGTGGCTCCACTTGAGCCATACATTTGAAAAAAAGTTGTTGACAGTTTCCCAAAGGACTTTTTAAGGTAACACATATCAAAACAAAGTCATGATTGCCTTTGAGAGAGCCACCTATCCAAGAAGAAACTTTTATTTCATGTGAAAGTGACACACAAAACTCTAGAAAACAACCAAAATTATAGGGCCCCACCTAAGAGCTCACCATGAATAAATAAACACCACATGGCATAGTATAAATGACTCATCACACTAACCTACATCTCAAGACCTTGAGAACAATCAAAAAGTGCCACATGTCCAGATTTGAATTGACTAAGTAGCTTAGTCATATTTGGTTCCCATGAGTGCCTAACTAGATCTAAGGTGGCATGCCACATGTCAAAAGGTGGAAAACTTTAGATTTAAATCTAAAATTGATGTTGAATCGAAAGCAAATCAGTGCTAAATTTGAAATTTAAAATCAATTAAATTCCAAATATAATGGTTTGGGTGTTTTAAATGCAAAGGTGATGAGCTCACCATTAATACAACATGAACTAGCATCACCATCAAATCTTGTATTAATCAAATAAATATAAACAAGGCTACCCAAATCTACTATTGCTACCTATATTTTCCCTAAGTGTTTTCTCTCTTTGTTGTTTGAATTCTCAATTCAACCTAGCTTGAGCTCTTCATAGATTACACTTGACCACCATTGTTAGAGCCCTAAAAGTTGTAGATAAGTATGAAAAGATGTAAATTAATACCAAAAAATCTACAAAAATGGCATGGGTAAGACCTTCCACTCTTGGTAAGGGCATTACATTTAAAGATGATAATTTTTTTTCAATATGGTAATTCAATCATGTTCAAAGACACATAGTTCATCCCCATAGCCATAAACATGAGGGACATGCATTACAATAGTGTCTACTATAATGTTAAAGTATATGGGGATCTTTATGATTTTGAAACCATACCACACATTAATCATCTCACTCTATATTTCCTAACAATCTAAGCTATCAGTCTTTATAAGGCTTCAACTAAACCAGTGGTCATACCATGTGCTGACCTGGTCTATGGCATCCTTAAGACATCGAGATGTGAAGATGGATTTATCAATTAAATGATCCAAGGGTTTCTCATTGCCTTCATTTTAGGGCTAAGTTTTTAAAAATATTATGACTTACCCCTAACATAGCTTGACTAAAACCAAACCATTATTGACAACTGATATGAGGCACACAAGCTAGAGATAGTCTTAGCTTCATGGGTAATAAACCCAACTAGAGTCTTCATGGATGACCAAGGGAATATACCCATTTCCTAGTTTATAAATGGAGTTAGGATTGGCCTCACCCTACTAAAATATAATATTTTTCAACACTCACATTAGGTATATATATAAAAGATATCCCTCTACTACAAATAATTATGAAAGATTAGCAGATCCCATTACTTGGGGATATCATTAGTAATAATTTGGGCTCTGCTATACATGATAATTTCTAGAATAAGGCTCCATTATATATTATGATCTATATATTGGATTTTATATGTGAAAATACACAATTAGGGACAAACACATGGTATTTAGAGAAAGATGAAGTTGTGCCCCAGACATATTATATAATGCACATTCATCATTTCAAGCACCACATCAAGATAATTAAAAAATATTTTTACCCCTATTTATAAATATATCACTGAGTTAAAAATGCCAAGGGTCCCTCTATAATTCAAAATGGGATTGAGAGACATGGGTAACTTTTGGTTCTACCCTAACTGCATAGTTATCAGGATGGAAGGGGTGATGGTAGATCCCCTTAGGCTGCTGAGATATGTGCTAATAAATTTGGCAAAGGAAGAGATGTCTTATCAACTCCTCTATGGATTTGATGGTGTATTAAAGAATAATAAAAATATATCCCCCACAAGGATCTTTATAAGCTGGGTATAACCAAGATAATGAAATGGTAAGACATGATAGTGGCTGTAAGGCATATGGACTCTTACCTATTGCCCAAGGCTGATTTTAGGATATGGAATCTAAACCAAGTAATTGTTGAACACTTATTTAAGTTAAAAAGGGATGTGATTTTATAACATAAACACCAAGAGGAGGTGCATAATTATTTTACAAGGATTCCATGATTGATGAGGTAGTCTTAAGGAATGTAGCAAAGAAGAATATCAAACTATAAATGAGTCTCAATGGGGAGAGGAATAAGGAAGATAGAAAATATTCATCTCCCATCAACTCATGGGAGCATGTTAAATTCAAACTTTGAGGAGAAATAAGAAGAGGATAACATTCCTATCATCAGGAACAAACCCTATAGGCCTCCATTGCAAATTACTCTCAGTAGATAGGATATGCCTACAAGTTTTGATCTAGGGGAAGCTAGCGGCTAGCCTGGCCCCTCTCAAGAGCCTACACTTTGTCTCCATATATTATGAAGAAGAGACCATAGAAAACTTGGACCAATCTAGGCCTAATGTTGTTGATATTGAAGGATCCCCATAAGGATTTGAGTTCTTAATAGAGGAACTACAAGCACTAACTTGGAGAACTATTGAAAAATTCTACACAAGGAAGAAGTCCCCTAGGCTTACCATGAGAGGAGTAATACCCCCTCCATCATCTTCCCAAACTTTTTTGATAAGTACTGCACCTTTTTCCTCTTTCCTAGTTGTTAATATGTTTACAACTCCTCTTGATTCTTCTACTATTGCCACTCCCATGTTCATATCCCCTAACACTACTTCCTTTGGAGGCATCATTACCCACTTCATCTCCTATGCCACTACCAACATTCCACCTTCACCAAGATCCCAAAGATATATTTTTAGCCTAGCCATGGGTTATACTCCTTGTCAATCCAATATAACAAGTGCATCACTTTCCCTTGACTCCCTTGCATACAAAAAGTCATTGAGACCCATTCCAAATTTATTTACCTAGCATAAACCACTTCACCTCACCTCAGTAACCAAAATGATTAGACCTTTAATGCTACCCTTGTTTATTCTTAAAATGGACCCTACTAAATCTTTGTTTGATCTAATTATGTAATTGGACCCAACCAATCTATATATCCTTACCACAACCCTAACTTCCTCCTTTTCTACCTAGGCACTCCCATTACAATAACCTCTCAAATAGTCTCCATCTACAACTGCCCCAAATTGGGTAAGGGACATGATGTATATAATAAGGTAAGGTAGGGCTTAAGAAATCCAAGTTGTAACCCAAATTGGGATGATATTTGACCCAACCACTAGCACCATGAAGATGGTAGTTCAAAGACAAGTGGAGTAGGCACAACTAGGCTCAGATGTGATTCATGAAAATGAAGAGTTTCTCTTCACCTTAAATAGAAAAAGGAATGTTGGCCCTGTAAAGGTACATGAGTATTAGAGGACCCTATACCTATAGTACAATAATAAGCATAATATACTATTGCCTTGATGAAGGGGATGCAATAAGAACTGAAGAGGCTAAAAGAGCAAGTATTACTCAATGTGAAATAAGGCACTTTAATTTCAATAATTATCACTGTCATTATTGTCTTAAGATTTTATAAAGTGATTAAAAATAGGTAGGAAGCTAGGATCAATTAGGCTAAATAGGTCATTAAACTTGACCAAAATCTTACCCACTATGACACCAAGTTAGAAAACTTGGATAGAGTGGTAAGAAGTAATAAGTTTTATAACCTTAAGGTTATGCCTCTTGAAGAAATTATTCTTGCATAGACCATAATTATTTATAGGACATGGATTTTTAATACATGGTTTGATTAGCTCAAGGATTTAAATACATCCTTTGAAAAAATTGAATTCAAGATTGCCTCACTACTAAAATATGGCATGATCACTAGGGTGACCAAGCCTGATGGCACCATCATGGATGAGAAAAAATTTAAAGCACAAATGAAGGTTTTTGTTAATAAATTATAGTAATATGTGGCCAATGCAAAGACTAATATTGAGGTGATAAATATTCTGGCATTTTCCAATAAAATGTTAAAAAAAGTAAATGCCATTGAGGAGGCACTAAAGCCAATACTCGTAGAGCCTGGTATGATCATCTAGGACATACCTAATTTATTTAGGCCCATGATCTTAGAATTTGTTTAAATTGACCAAGATTACCAAGCCTATGTAGAGATATGGACTAAATAAGAAGTAGAGGGAATAATAATAATGACAATAAGCACTGTAATAGCCACTTCCAAGCCCTTAGTATATTGTATTTTAACTTTTAAAATCAAATGTATAATATTCTATTATTATGGGAAATTTTAAGCCACTTGGTTGTATATAGGGTGCCTTTGTCATCCCACTTAAACATGGATTAGGCATTTTTAAGCCTATAAATAGGGATGTTTCCCTTATTTTTAAAATAGTAAATAGTTGTTATCAAAATTACTACAAAGAACCAAAGAATTTGAGATTCTATTTTTAGTGTTTTTGTGTGTGTGTGTTTTACGATTTCTAAATTCTCACATTCTTAGATGAATAATAGTTTCCTTTTTGTAGTTTAATTTGGTAATTACATTTCATAAATGCATCTATTAGTTTGAGTTTAGTTATAGGCTAATAAATTTGATAGTATGATTGCTTTGTTTCCTTCTCATTTACATCTAAATGTGCCATGCAATTTACTATGATTGAGTAATTTTATTCAAAGTATTGTTGATGCCTAAATGTGAAACATAGGTGCCTAGAGTGTTTAAGAAACACTTATAATTTTATAATTCCTAATAACTCAATGCATTAGTTTCATTTTGTGATAATACTATTATCTTTGATAGAATAGAGATAGAACACATGGCTACTTCACAACATTTATAATATTTGGTGGTTGGGAGCCACCATGGCCAAAAAGCATATCTATGTAAAATATGCAGTATATTATGATAAGGATGGTGAATTATGATCAAGAAAAAATCTAAATACTAATCTAAGGTGTATATTTGCAATGATAATTAGACTAAGGTGATCAAGTTAAAAGGGGAGCAAAAGGAAGGGTAGGGAAAAAATGAATGTTGTTGATCTTCATTCCAAACATCATGACAAATTTCAAATATCATTTAGGCATGCACTTAACGAATTTGTAACATGAAACAACATAAGTTCAAATCCTATTACACATTAAAAAATATTCTAAAGAAGGTGGAAATAATGCAAATAAGAACCTGGCTCAATTTAAAGATTCACCCTACAGGTAAACAACATTAGCCAATATGCAATAAGAGTAAGAAAAAAATGAACCTAAGTACTTTCAGTCAACCTAGTATTGGTAAAATTTTAAAAAATTACAATTAAAGGTGCACACCAAGAATTCTTACGAACCATTCAAATCTATAAGTTAGAATAAATAGGTGAGAGAGAAGCCATGATAACAATTAACACAAGCAAATACTGGACAATCTTTGTATAATTCCTTATATTAATTGCTCCAAATTTACAAATTTTTTGGCTCAAATAATCCCAAGTCTTTATAATTAACAATGCTCTTTTTATAAGGTGCAAGGAAGCATGTCGGTTAGTCATATCCAATCACAAAATTACAAGTATAAGGACAACTATCCTTTCCAAAAATGTTCTATAAATACACTAGACTTTTCTAATGGATTGATCTATATGTAGTGTGTTTTAAAAATATAATATGCCTTTACAAACCAAATATTCCACTTCAAAGTGTTATATAATGTTGGTTACAAAAATAATATTCTTAGTTCACTTAATCTTTGGGACCCCTACACTGCTACACGATCTTCATGGTTATTTGATGTTCTTGGCCCATAATAATCTCCTTATATTCTTCTGAGGTCAAAATAAAATTCCATATTCCTTTAAGAAAATATCCTCTGATCTATCATGGTGTATTATACTACTCACTAGTGGACCCTCGATTGAATTATTTTTAGACAAATGATAATTTAGGCTCTCCTTGTATTACCAAGTCTATAAGGTCTCTAATTTGGCACATTATACCCATGTGGCTCTGATGTAGCATCTCCATGATGTCTCCATAGCATTCTGCTCATCCTTGTAGAAAATATGACCATTGGCTTTAAAAAACTAGATTTGATCTCATAAAATTTGATCTATTTTCATGAATCAATGTGGTACATAGATCTTTAAAAAATTTAGATCTAAGTAGCTATCTTAAAATTAACAGTCGTGCGACCATCATTTGACATCCCTATGAATGTCTTTCATAGGTGCACGACCATCAATTTTAATCACATCCCCAAGACTATTTGATATCTTAAATTTTACATATAAGTGACTATCATTTGATGTTCATGTGACTATCTTTTATGGGTGTATAACCATCAATTTTAAGCACATCCCTAGGACTATTTTATATCTTAAATTTGATGTCTATACGACTGTCATTTGACATCTGCATGAATGTCTTTGATGGGTATGTGTTCATCAATAGTAAGAATGTCCTTAGGACTATTTGTTGGGCCTACCAATTGTCATTTTAAAGTTCATTCTTCTTCCTACATGTGCCACTTAGTGGTCTCACATTTGGATCAACTAGGCCCGAGCAAATGTGCACTATAGATTGTGATCTGGGTAGTCAAGAGTGATTGGTTCCCTATGAACAATAGGAAATATTAAAGTTGAGGCATTGGAATGATGTAAGACTTAAGATAAGATCTTAGATTAAAGTTCTCATTTGCATTAATAAATAAAGGATTCAATACAAAGTCTTAGGCTATGTTTAATACATATTAAAATGACCATGGCACAAAAGAGTATGATGAAATCAATGTCTCAAGGAAATTGTCTAGGGATTTTTGCATTTTTATTTATTGACTCTATTTTAGGGTATTCAGGTTATTTACATGGGGAAATTTTTCTGAAGGCCAATTTTTTTATTAAAAAATTCTAAATTAATTCTCAAGTGGGGTCTATTTCATCGAGCAAAATGCCTGGGATAAAAAGTCTGAAGGAATTAGTCAGGGAAAAAAGGGGGCCGGATGGTCATTTTAAAGAAGCTAAAGGGTTATTTCAAAAGATCTAAAGAGCACTTTCAAAATTTATAAAGGGTAATCTCAAAGGTCAAAGTGCCATTTCACAAAGTCTATAAGGTAATTTTGTAGGTCAAGTGTCCTTAACAAAACTTTCAAAGGGTAAGTGCCTTTTAAGGTTATATTTTGAGAAATTTGCATTGGAAATATTGCTATGAGAAATTATTTTGGGTCTTTAACATCAGAAAAAATGTCTAATGACAAAATTATGAAGGGTCATTTTAGAAAACCCAAAGAATAAGTCTAGAAGATAAAGTGTCCTTAACAAAAAGCCCAAGGAGCACTTTCAAAAATCTGAAGGACACTTTCAAAAATTTGAAGGATATTCTCTTAGGGAAATTGGAGAAGGGCATTCTTTCAGGGAAATATTACCAGATTAAATGTTTGATACATTTCCCCTGAAGACTAAATTTTATTAGAAAAAATGTTTGAAGGGTAATTTCTTTCAAAACAAAAGTTTTCAAAGGACAATTTATTGTGGAACAAAAGTTCTAAATGGAAATTCATAAAAATTCGAAGGGTTATTTCAAAGAGTTTAAAGGGAAAAAATAAAAATTTCAAAAGAATTTTACTCAACCAAAATGATTGAAATATAAATAGGACTAAGCTCTAAGATAAATAAATAAAAATAAGTCCATAACCCATTTAAAGTGTTCTTCCATAACTTAAAGAAAAGCTCATACCAAATTCAAATCAAGCACTTAGATTAAACTTAAACTAAGGGTTTAGAAATTTGACTTGATTTCCAATAGACCAAAGGCTATTAAAGAATAAAGTTAACATTAAAATCATGAAACCCAAGTTTGTTCATTCTAGGTAGACCTTATTGGACCTACAACTGGAAAACATAGAGATCTAAAGTTAGTAATTATAGACAAGGGCAAACCAAAATTATGCACAAAAATGCTAACCATACCAAATGTAGATGAAAAAATTCTAATGATACTTTGGTCAAGTGAATTTTCTATTTCAAGGCACAAATTTTCACAATTTGACACATGGGTCCCCATTTTTCAAGAATGGGGGTATGTTGACCTCAACAATTATGTTGTTAGATATGCGCATTTTCCTTTTTCTAAAGCTTCAACTACATTTATTTATCTTTGAGCTTTACGCTAGAGTTGATAGATGCTAGTTTTTATATGTTTTACCTTAGGTTCTATAAAAATTGATATCTTTAGTCATCTTAAGCACATATTATTTTATGACCTAACCTAATCACTCTTGAATCCACCCATGAATTACTCTAGTTTAGCTCATGTTGTAAATACCCACTATTTGTTTGTATTTTGGGAAATAATTGACAAATATTAAAATAATCCATAAAGATTAGCAAGAAAAGTGTCACTGCATAAACATTTATTGTCCCTACAGTAGGGTATGCTTGTATAATTTCAAAGTGGTGACCATATCTCTACAATTTATGTTATTCCTAGTAATATTTGTATAAACAACTTAAGTCCCAAGTCGTTCCAAGACTTAAAATTGAGTTTCTTACTTTCCCCTTGTTCCCTAGTGACACAAGGAGCATAATACATGCACAAAAAATAACATATTCATTAAAATGTTCATTGGTACCTTATTTTATCCTTGAAATTTGAGCATATGATATCTTTTTGGTATTTTGATAGAGAAGTATGCTAGGAATTGATCAACTAGAGGTTTGAATTAATTTATTGATTGGAGTGGTAAATCATAGAACCATCATAAATTATAGTATTTGAGTCTCTATGAAAATAATTTGGTCAAAATTTTATCATTTGAGGCATATTCAAGGCATAACACATATAAACATCAATCAGGATCACCATTTCTATCATAAAATGTGAACTTGGTTGCAAAAAAACTATTTGAAAAAGGGTGGAAAGATATTTTAGGTGAAAGATGATTATGCAACACATATTATGAATCAATAAATTATTTCATAGAATTTTGTTCAATATTATTAACCTTAGTTTTAAAAAAAAATTATAGTTTGTGCAAGGTCTTGCACATTTTGATCACTAAGGTTTGAAGTTTGATAAGTTACCAAGGGGGATGTAATCATGGTTTGAGTTGATGCTTAGGCATTGAAACTAGTGATTGGGTTGAAGTGCCAATGTTTCCCATGGAGGATGTACCAATAATAGTATTTTTTTTAGGAAATAATGGTATAAACACATAACCATTCCCCCATTATATATAATAAGTGATGATGTGCTCAAGGGGAGGGGAAAAAAACATGGGGATGTCCTATAGCTCTAATAACATGATAAATAGATGTTTGTGGTTGTTCATCTATGTTTTTTGTTATTTTAATTTCCAATGCAGTTTTAAGGATCTCACTAAGGACTTTAGGGTTTTGAAAAATACACTCTCAATACATATAAAACACTTGTTCTTGATATATTTGTTCATGTCCATTATTTACATTAGATTCATTTTTTTCATGATCACAATAATCTTTTATGATAACTTCAAAAAAAAATTCGGTTTCATTATTAGAAATTTCATCAGGAATATGATTTGATACTTAATTGGTTAAATCCATGTTATGTGGGAAATGGAAAACTTCAAGTGATCAATATAAAAAAACCATAATCTAGGGATATACCTAACTTGTATATAGATAATATAATATATTTGAAAAAAAACAAATAAAAACCTTAAGAGGATGAATATCGTAGGGGAAACTAGGTTTTTCAAAAATAGACGTAGGGGTCAGATTCACCAAAAATTTAACCTTAAATTTAGATGGGGATATAGGGTTAAGAATATATAAATATTTTAAACACAAGGGTTATAAACTACTCTATAGTAGGCTAATTAATAAAAAACTCAGATAAATAATATTGTAAATTTATCCAACTAAGATTACTATAAATGGTAGAGTACAACTATTGAAAGATATTACAATTAAAAAAACAATGGTACTTATATAGTTTACTATGTGTACAAGATCTAAACTGAAAACATGGGTAAATTATCCATGATTAATATTATGGATCAGTTATTAGATTCTAAAAATTGTACTTCTATGGCTGTGGACACTACCATTAGATATAAACACTACCATTGATGCTAGTGTCTATTTGTGACACATGTGTCTAGTAAAAAATAATGATTAGATTTGGATGCAACAAAACTATCACCTTTCTATCGATGTATTCATATATAGGATACAAGTTTTCACTCTTCTCTAATTGATTAAACCCTAACTCTTCACCTTTATTTACCCTTGGAATGAGTTTTCTTAAAAAATAGGTTAGTGGCTCATGATTTTGAGCTTTGAAAAATACCCATATATCAATGGGCACTACCTACATAGCCACTATTCCAAAGAGGGCCTCATAATTATGTATTTATTATTTATGTGTGGGAAAGCCTATGTATAAGGATGTAATATACTATATGAAAATATATGTAGTGATCTAGCTTGTAATTTGAAAAATAACACTCATGAGATATTATTTGAATGATTTGGACATATAATATGAATAATCCTATGATTTATATGAAAATAAGGATGAATAGGATAAAATATAATGCTTTTCTATATGATTGATTTATATTTTGTAAATGTTTGCTTGGTTTTTTCTAGATGAATAATGAAGAGGCTTAGGCTTGTATTTATACCACACCTTTTGAAAATATCTCATGTTAGGGTTAAATAAAACCATTAGTTTAACCCATAGGTTTAAAATAATTTTCAATTTGGATGAATTTTGGCTACTAGACACTAGATAAGTATCTCGAAACTACCGTTAGTGGTAGTGTCCCTCTATGATCAGTAGTGTTTAGAGGGATAGAAAATAGGTATTGATATACAACTAATAGTGAAATATGTTTATTGGGTTTTAATAATTATGTGTACTATATGGGACTTGGGTCACTATAATGATATGTGAAAACTAAGATATAATAATATAAGCACACTGAGATAGTGAATGTGATCTTTTTGGTAACATGGAGGTCTAGAATTGAAGGGTAGATCCTTGATTGATATTTGTAAAATGTACAAGACTAAAATTATATAAATATTTATTTTTAGTATCTACAATTGAATATAATTAAAAATGTAGTATAATTAGGACTTTAGGTCATGAGTCACATAACCTCAACTAATAGGTGGTTATAGACACCTTTAGTACACATTTATGCCTCCAAAAAAATCACATCAGCATTCCCAAAAACATTCACAAAATCATCACCACTTTAATCCATAATATTAATATAAATATAGAGGGTAGGCTGGTTAGGGACATAATAAGGATTGAAGAAAAACTAGACAAAAATCAAGTCCAACATGGACTCTGAAATCCCATTAACCAAGGCTAATAATTTATTCAAGATTAAGGTATCAAAGGATTGTTGGGAGAGATTCATGCAGGGAGAAAACTTGAGAATACTATTTCATATGTGGATCCTTAGATCACTATGAATAATATTGTATTAAAATCCTCTACCACTATCTAAAATAAGGCATTGTACATGTGGAAATCAACACACTAAAATATACACTTAACCTCCTAAGGTCTATAAGAAATAACTAACATAATGGATAAATGGATTGGCAAATATATGGATTAAGATGGTTAAGTTGAGGAATGGGCTTTTGGATGATGGGAGGTAAAAGATGGTTGTGATGTTACCATAATACATCTATCACATCATAATGTTTATTTAAATAATTTAATTTAAAAGATACATATCTCCAAAGTCCCTTTGTATCGGTGATGATAAGATAATAACGTTATTAAACAATGTTAAGAATGAAAAAATTGAAATTAGGTTGGATAACTCTAGGGATTTGATCAATCCTATCAAGTTGTATATGAATTTTTAATGTAATATACTAAGTTAAATAAAATATTATGAGGCTATTCCTGATGAGAAAATAAAATGAAAGGTGAATGGCTAAGTTTGGATGATGTTGTATTGACAACCTTAAAGATGAGGGGGAATGACTATGGGAGGCCTAGGAATTTGTTCTTGATCATCAAGAGAATTAATATAATTAACAATAATATGTATAATAAGGGTGGAACATAATAATTATAATCTAAGATATATGTTAATATTAGTCTTTATGTTAATAATAAGAAAATGATCCTTGATCCTATGGAAAATACCTACTGTAATAATGTAAGGACATTTTGGAAGTGTCATGAAAGAGGAAAATAATGTTATTTTAATTTTATAAAGCATATGAGATTTTACATAAAATGTTTTTTAAATTATATACTTGATTTTTGAAATTTATATTAAGGTTTAGTGCTCATGCTCATTTTGATAAGGCTTTTTCTGGATATTTCTAGTTATTTTTGACAATGTTTGGGAAAGGGAAATGCATTAATCTAGTTGTTGAAAATAGAGTAAAAAAATAAATAAAGTAATAAATATTGAAATAAAATGAAAGGAATTTTTTTTATTTTTAATTTTTATTTTTGATGCACACAAACCTAAAAATTAAATTCTAAAGAAATATGCAAGTGTTGTTTTTTCCTAGTTTTTTCTAGCTTGCAAGATGATTTTTCTAATGCAATCTATATTTTTCTAATGCAATCTAAATGTTATAAAAAAAAATTGTATTTTTTTATGAAAATTATATAGAGTAACACTAATAAAATTATAGTTCCTAACATGAAATATGAAATCAAGTTTTAAAATCCTAGCAAGCACACTCACCAAGAATTCATAAAATTGACTTCACTTACACAAGTTAAAATTTAGTTTTGAAAGATTGCACGAAGTGAAATGTTTAAAAGATCAAAGGATGAAATTAAAGTGTTATTATTATATAAATTTTATACCTAAAAAATTTATTTTACTAATAAAATGAATGAATCTCGAATCTAATATGCGAGGTTTGAGTGTCTAGGTTGTCTAGGTTTTTATCTGTGTGTATTTGATGGTTGTTTGTGTATAAATTATTATATAAAACTGAAAATAAAATAATATATTTTTTTGTAACCATGGTTATGTATTTATTAATATACACTATTTTATATTAAAAAATACTTTCTTTCAATGAAAATAACATGAAATTATAAAATAATAAATTTAGACTATGTTTTTGTGCAAGAAAGGAAATAGAGAAGGATTTATTTTATTTTTATTTTCTATGATTTATAAAAATAGGAAATTTATATAATAAATAATTTTTAAAAAACTATTTTAATATAATAAATGAAAACAATATTAAAATAAAATTTTCTAACTTGGTCAATGGTTATGACTAAGCAAAGGCAAAAGATTGTTATTGTGTAAAGAATCCTCAAGAAGATAGCTCCTCCACTCAATGTGACCATGGGATATATATAAAAAAGGATGGTAAAAAAAGAAGGATAAAAATAAGAACACAATTCTATATAATATTTTAGTTGTATTGTGGCTAGCTAGTTCACTGATATCAAATATTGTGTTATTAATCTAGTGAATTCTCTCTTTCAAACTTGTATAAATTTGACATGAATATAAAAAAAGTTGGAGAAATATATTTTTAAAAATATATATAAATAATTATATGGTTATTTATATATTTTAATCACCAATATTCTATTCAAAACTCATATCCAAAAATCATCTAAAATTGTGATACTTGTATAAGAGAAAAGAAGATTGCATGTGTAAGTTTAATTGTTGGATTATTGAAAGCTAAACTTAGGAGGGATAATAATTGAGAAAACTAACATTGGGAGTTATTTGGGATATCATGAAGGTTATACCAAATTAAAACAAGAGATAAAAAATTAATACAATCATGTTAAACACAGGAGAACTCAAGTCTCGGATGCTAAATTTAAAAAATCTATATATCATGGTGAAACCATGGATGTTTGTTGGTGATAGGTATGAAACCACTAAAAAAGGTGACAAAACAACCTAATTTCATGACAAAAATTACATATTAAATTACATAATTATCTTTCATACTTTTTTTTCCATTAACATCAAAGAAGCAACCAAGGTAAACACATTACAAAGGGGAAATTTTAATAACCAAAGCTAACATTTTTAATAAGAATGACATTTCATAACCAATTAATTAAATCAAATAATAAGGATAAAAATTAATTATAAAATTAAATTAAAAGGATAAAAGGGGATAATTAATGATAATGAGTGAAAATATTAGATATAATTAGGTTAGAGCATATTTGTGGAGATCTTTGGATCATCGTTGGATTTTTATAAAAAAATATTACACCTATGTATTTTTTGGTTGTGTACATATTTCCCCCCTAAAAATGACACCTTATCATATATTTATGAGGGTGTGGTCGTGATTATTGTTACATTAAAAGGGAAAATGAGGTTTATAAAAACTAACTTACGTATGTGGTGTAGTGAATCTAGCTGAGACTTTATCTCAACTTGAAAATAAATGATGGGAATCAAGTGCATTTTTTTTTAAAAAATGTGGAAAATATATATTAAATTATAGTGTATGAAAGGGTGAGTATACTACCTATCCCATCAATGGACTAAATATGGGTCTAATTAAAATGAACTTAAACAAATCGAAATGAGAAAAAAACATGATATAAAGAATGAAAAGCTATAAAATGTGTTATTTTTACATAATGGCTAGTTAAAAAGACTATATATTTACAAACTTTCCAAAACTATAAATCATTTGTACAAATAAATTTGTGATATTTTTTAGGTCTGGAGTTATGATGATGGAATCAAGATAGAAAGTAGATGGATTGATGATCACAGAGATGAGATGGAGAATGCATTAATGGGAGGTTGAGTGGGTTAGATCCAAGTTGTAGACATCTAAAATTGGCCATCAATGCATTCATGCCCAAATTTAGATCAATTATTACCAACCATTGAACATCTAGCCTAAGAATTTATAAGAGTCTCAAATTTGGCTTCATAACCATGCAAATAAATCAATTTAGCCCATAAATCAATTAAATTGAAAAAATGCAAAAATAATTTCATTAAAAATCTTGGAAATGTTTAAAATGCCTAATAAGGATTAATTAACATAAAATCCTAATCAAATCCTAATTTAATTCATCCATGATCAATTAAAGAAATTATCAAAAAGGGAAATTCAAAAATTAAAGAATATCATAGGTTTTCATCATTAGTTTTTGTGAGTTATCATTTTGGAAACATCCCACCCATGTTTATTCCATGATAATCATTACCATTTGACAACTTTTAACCCTAATGGGGTTAACTAATCCAACCAAGGTTAATATTTAACTCATTCCAAGTCATTTCAAATCCTATAAAAGCAAGCCTAGAGCTCTTCATTTAGAGATCTTAGATAGAGTAAAGATATAATGTTGGTTTTATGACATGAATGTAAACATAGTGTTAAATGCTAAAATTGTAAATTACAAGCCAAGCCATCATGCCAAGAATGGTGCTAAGAGGAAGATAGAGATAGACAATCCCCATTGATGAATACTTCTTGAGCACAATTTGAGCAAGATAACAAAAAGATATCTTGGAGCAATCAAGGAAGGTAAGGAAAGTTGTCATTTCTTTGCATTTTAGTTTTGTTTTCAATTGGTTTGTTCACTAATCTCCCCCTATGATCTAGGCCTAGAGATTTTAACTTGTTAGTGTGTTGATTTCATTGCTTTTAGAAATAACACTATACTAACCTCCTCTCTTGAGTTAAATTCCTTAATCACAAATAGCATGCATAGTGGGACCCAACACATCCCATGTAGTAATGAAATCATTATTTAGGTCTTAAACTAAGAAATGGATGCTTGAATCTCATTAAAATTGAATTTCTAACCTTGTTTTGGCCATATTTGGTTTTATTTTTATCTCTTGGATCTACATAGAGACCGGAGATGATCAGGTACAACCAATGATGGTTTGGCCTAAACCACCCACAATTCTTCCCAACCACCATCGATTCTATGAGACCATTGATGGCTAGGTTGTAGGGTAGAAAGAGACCTAGATATTGCATTTTGATTCCTTTTATCATTTCATTCCTTGATTTGTTAGTTTCAAAGGCATTTAAATCCATCAACTAAGTTTTACCTTGTAGGTTTTTATCAAATTTCATCTAAACAAGACTAACCTAACATATTTCATCCTTTGTGGTTTTGAATTTGGGTTCATAGTTCATCACCGATGGTCTTTATTAATTGTTGGTGATTATACTCAACCAACAGTAATTACCTGATAACCAACCATCACAATTACTTGGAAACCATGGACAGTCACCTGTGACCACCAAAATTCACTATGTGAAATAAAATAAAAACCTGAGAACTCAAAATCAAATATCAATTGCCCAATCCAAAAAGTGATTCAAAGCATGGGTATAGTCTCTTATTTTTTCAAGGCTAATCTAGACATTGAGCACAAATTTATAAGATTAAATGGTTTCTAACATTTCAATTTAGTGTTTAAAATGAATTTAGGCTAAACTTGAACATTTGGACTTAAGTGCTTAAAATGAATGTGGTTGTGTTTTTGATTAGTTTGTGTTTATGAAAGGTCTTTAAAAATTCTCAAAATGCCAAGGGGCCATGAACCTAACCAAAAAATTTCAATTGGTGCATAACAATGAACCTAATCAAATCTAAACATGTTATCAATCTTACTCACATTGTCTTTTGGTGTTTAAAAAGATCTTAGTTATTTATTATACCTTAGATGTTTTTCAATGTTTTAGCAAGTTTTTATCAATGCCAAGAGGCAAAACTTCACAACACATTTCTATTTTAGTGCCTTAAAATGAACCTAATAGCATGCAGTTTTCATGCCTTTGAGCACATTCAATTTTATATCATGTTTATTTTTTTAAAAAGGATAGTGCATGTATGCTCTCCCCCTATACCCAATAGGGAACTTGTGGGATCAAAAGTGCCTTTCCATTGCATTTTAGTGCCTACTCCAATGCATAGAAAGAAATTTGCCTAGGCTCTCCCCAAATTTGCATAATATTAGGTGATCTAAAATTAACCCTAAAGTCTTTCTACTCATCTTTTATTTTCATGCATTTTGGCTTATGAATCTGGTGTCATTTCCTCTCATGAGTTCTTTAGGGAAGCATTGAACTAGGGATTCATCTCCCAGTAGTGTTTCAACCCCTTCTCATGGGGGTATACTGATTGGGATCACCCTAATGGGATGATGGTTTGAGTAGTTACCATCTCTGTTAGTGGCAAGATAATCCCAAAATGTATGATCAATCAAGACATCACATTACACTAAGTAATTGATAGATGTAGTGGTTTTTGAAGGACAAGACCTTTTCACAATAAGTTGATTGATGTAAATATAATTAATATACTACTTCTCTTGTCTGAAAATGTGAAAGTTTATACACATGAGATCAATCTATATGATCATAACTTATAGGTTTTAGTCAACCCCATATTACCACACCTTGATATGATTTAGGTTGATTATACTTAGTTATATTTTCTATTATTTATTCATTTATTTCTTGGTGTTTTGAGACTAAAACTTGATTTTTACTTAAACCACATCCAATCAATTTTGTTTATATGTCATTATTTTGTTCACGGAGGTGTTATACTGGTCATTTTATCACATGAATTTAAATTATATTTTTACTAAACTTATTTATGTGTGTGTCACATGTTTGAAATGGGTACCATTGAGATACCCAAATCATTCCAAGTGTTGAGCCTTACAAATATTTGAAACAAAAAAAATATTTATCACATCTTTTGAGATCACTGACATCTTTAGGCTACTCAAATTATTTTAAAAGACTTGTGTTGTCTTGTGTATCAACTATCATTATCAAAACTAATCATTTGAGCCTTGTTGGATCTTTATTTAGCACTATCATGTTGTTCAAATTTGTCTAGCCTATTTGGTTAACTATAGCAAAGTTTTCAACACTTGAGATTTTAATTAAAATTCCAAGTTTGAATTCGAACATTGATTGATTTCTATTTAAGCCTCATTTTGTAGGGGATAATACATATATCTTTCTCTTTTGGGTTGCATAACATAGGTTAATTGATTACCCAAATCTAAAACTATTGATTATTTGATCATAGATCCTATCCTCATCATTGTGTGTGCCTTTATTTAGGATAACACAACCTTTCTCCAAGTGCATTTTTATTTGTGTCTTATACCAACTGATCAAGTTTATGTTTGATTCTATGTGTCAAGTTTATGTAAAAGTGTTTCAAGTTTGTTAGATTAAAATATCATCATCATCTTTGTTTAAGTGCTATATTTTGATTCCATGTTTGACCAATGTTTGACCAAAAGTCCTAGCATAACCTATTTGAGCCTAGATTTTGACTCCACACTTGGAAAAAATACCTAGCAACATTTCCCTTTCCTAGTTTAGACTTGCTTGGAACACTTTGGACATAAAGTTTGACATATTGATTTTTATTCAAGTGCTTAACCTTTTGTGTGTATGACATTTAACATTAAACATTTAATTTTAGACTATTTTATGCCAAGTTTTAGCATATACCATTTTGGATCTACATATCCATTTTCAAACCATTGTTTGGAGATACAACTCCACCCCTTTTTGATCATGTTAGACCAAGTTTGAACCTTTTGTCTTTTCAAACATAGTTTTTTAGAGTTTTTAGAAATTTAAAACCTCTTTATTTTAGATATTTCTTCATTGATGTGGATATGTATAACTACACTTATGGTGGAGTCACATGCAATCCAATTTATGATAGAATGACCACACAAATTGATTATAATCATGACATATTTGAGGAATAAATTCAAACTCTTGTTTACAATCCAAATCAAGTTACCAACTAGATGATATCATTTTTTAGGAGGACTTGGATGCTTTGGATTATGTGAGTAATCAATATCCATGATGCCCATCCATTTATATACCAAGATCTTTTCCTTTGGCTTGTGTGACTTATCAAGCTCCACAATACCATAGACTTATCATTCCAAGACCTTGTCTTTTGGCTTGTGCATGTAATCAAGATTCACAATGCCCCAAAATTATCATTTAAAGACCTCATCCTTTGTCTTGTATGAGAAATCAAGATCTATAATTCCCTAGACTTATCATACTAGGACCTAGTATTTTAGATTATGTGAACAACCAAGCTCCACAATGCCCCATCCATATCATTCTAGGACTTTATTCTTTGGCTCATGATAGAAACCAAGCTTCATAATGCCCTATCATTAATTGAAGGAATTCATCTTGTGGCTCATGTGAGCAATAATTCTCCCAAATTACCCACCATTATCCAAACATGAACCATTCCTTGTCTAGTGCCAATCATTCCACGTTTTAGAAAATCATAACCAATATAATCATAACCCTAACCAATCCAATCAAAACCCCAATTGAGCTAATTAGTACCTATCCATCCAATCCAATCACAACCTTAACCAATCCAATCAATACTCCAACCAATCCAATTAGTACCCCAACTAAGCCAATCAATACCTCAATTGAGCCAATCATTTGAGGACCAAGCTATTTTCAAAACTAGCATTTTATAATTGATTATAAACCAAGGCCAAGAGAACCAACCAATCCAAGTTGTTTTTATTGATCCAACCACTTATGATAAGTCAACTTGTGATGAATCACCTTTTAATCCTATGCTTATTTTTAAATATCTTCCCATTAACAAGCTAATATCTAAGGATTTGTATCTTGACCTTAGTCCCACCATTGTAGAGTCACACTTTGACAAACCAGTCTTTATGGAGCTCATTATGCCATTATAAGCTATTATTTATCCAATAACAAGCATTATATAATACATCATTATAGAAACATCCACACCAAATGAATAATCAACATTAGAGTTAGGTTCTATTCTTAAACCAACATCAAATTTAGCATAATAAGAAGAATCAACACCAGTCTCAACATCGAACTCAAAATCCATTGATTCAAAATTAGATTAAAAATTAGAATACATTCATGGATGTTATAATATTGGTTATACATGCCTTGTAGACCAATTTGAATACATTTACAATCCTTATATGGTTTTTTAGGATGAGTAATTTAGCATCGACATAAGTTCTCCTAGTATCTTATATGAGGATTGAATAGCCTCTCCCCATTCCATTTCTAGTCCACATGCCCTTACCACCAACCAACATATCCATATTATTGACATTCCACCTCTCATAAGTGTTGATTGGGACTGATAGAATCACACCTTGTTAGACTGCATCAATGGTGACATATTAGATGAAGAACAATAAAGAGGCCAAGACCAAATCATGTAGAAGAAGAACAATATCCTAGTGAAACCTTTTTGAAGGCACTAGGGGATAATAAAATTTCAAAATCAACATCTTCTAGTGAAACCTTTTTATAGGTGTTAGAATACAATCAAAGTCAAAAGTCAATGTTCCTTGATAAACCTTCTCAGAGGTGCTATGGGAAAATCAAGACAACTTCATTGGTATAAACTTCTTTGAGACACCAATAGCTGAGCACAAAAGTTATTCCCTACTTGATGAAGATAAAATAAATATATCTTCCCATATACAACCTAATCAGATGATAGCTACTCTCAGGCCCAAATAATAGATGAATATGGTGGTCCTATTGAGAAAATATTCAAAATTCTTTAGCCCCACCACATCCAAAGTTACATCAAATCCAAAACTAGTAACATTATGTGCACTTGAAAATCTTGATCTTAATTTATTTCCTAACCATCATCCATTATATTATCCTCCACCATTCCATTTCCAAATCAAACCTATCAACCAACATTTATCCCTATTTACCATCCTTGACTACACTTTCATTTGTAGAGGCTACAAATATACCTCATCTCAATGTTTTAAGGAGTTAGAATTAATGGCCAATGGTGATCACAACAACATTATTGGCATCGAAATATATATCCAATTCTTGACAAAGCATCTATTGAGACAAAGTGTGGGATAGTAATTTACATGATTTACTTTCTATTTGTATCATTTTTTGATCAAAACATGCATCTCCACATTAGTAAGAATATTAGAAACATTCACCCAGAATGAAAACATAAAAACCTTACCAACCATATCTAGGCCAAACACATCCAACCCCAACTAGCCATACCAAGGTAAAACATATCCAAAACTAGTCACCATCATCAGCCAAAAACATGTACCATGTCATTTTCATTTACCATTATCACATAACTTGCCATTTACCCTATCAATTGGGGAAAACCCTCTTATCATCATATCATCCTACTATCCTATCAGTTATCCATCCTATCATTACATTCTATCTACCAAAACATGTTTTAATCACTCCCCATCTATCCTATTTGACCTTGGTTCATCCATTGGTTTTACATTTTTAGCATGAATAATCAGATTAGTTTTAGTAGTTATTTCAAGCATTTAAGATAGAGGTAATACTTTAGAGCAATATTAAAGAATTTTGGTAGTTACATCCTTCATTTCTTGTTCACTTATAATTAAGTTTGTTTATGAGCCTAATTATATCTATCTATAGGGTCAAATCAATGTCTCACCAGTCTTGCTACTAATTATAACTGCCTATGGGCTAATAAGTATCATTTATCTAATATATTGTATCCTAGTTATAACTACCTATGGGTAAACTAAGGGCAAATTTTTTTATTGTTCCCTAAAATAACAACTAGCCATTCCTATGTTGTATTGTTCCACTATGCCAACTATGCCTATTTTATTTGAATTGGCTACTACATTAGTCAGATTCCTCCATTGTAAGGTGGAACTACTATGACTTAAGAACATTCTAGGACTATATAGGTCATGCTCAATTCATTTTGAGGTTAACTTAGTCCCCCTTTTCCATTACACTCTCATGATTTTATGAGCATCCATTCAAGTTATCAATGCTCTTGCTATTTTATGAGCTTGGAATATTTAGTATCTCATCATTCTTGATCAAGTTGAGATACTCCAAATTTCCAAAAAACATTTAAAATTTTTAAAATCCATAAACATTTATCCTATCTAAGCCTAGTCAGTTATCCTTGATCCACCCTATTAGGGAAAATTCCTTGAAGGATGCTTTCTATTGCTTTTATTTTCAAGTTTTTTTTATTATTATTTATTTTATTTCTTATTTGTTTACTTTTGGTACTATTGCCTTGATTCAATCTATGCACATTCATTGGGTGATCACTTGCACATTTATACTTGAATCCATATATATTCATACATCAACATTGTCATTATGGTTTTTATCATTGGTGCATTATTTTCAATTGTATATTAGATCATGATTTAGTCCTTATGCATATTTTATCCAAGTTCTCATGGTGTTTTATATCATGAGGCATATCATCAAGTGCTATAAAAAAATCAGCTTAGGAAATCTTACAAGTAATGGAGTGGTAATGAAGTATCTCCTCAGTAACATTAGAAAAGCCTCCCACCCATCTTGATCAAATCAACACATTGACCATTATAGTTGTATCCATGTTAATCAGGATGAGCATCTATTGTCAAGTATAATCGAATCATTTCCATTGATCAATTATTATTCATCTATTCATATCTTTCATCATTTTGTGCATCCTTGTGTTCTTGGTTATTTGTGGCTTCTTTAGTCATTAGACCAATATATCTGTGTTTGTGCCCCCTCATATTTAATCTATTAAACATGTATATCCTTGATTTATGCTTGCTAATCTACCCTACTCAGGCATAATTAATCATACATATTTTCAATCAATCAATCAACCAATCATCTTTATCCAATCCAAGTCATCTTAATTTTTATAACCACCTATGGGAAAATCATTATTTTGAATTTTTTTACTAATTATAACCACTTATGGGCAAATTAATATGTTTTTAAACAAATAAATACATGCAAGAATTTTCTCATTTAGATTAATCTCACCCATGGGCTAGTTCCACCTTTCTTCTTGATTATTTTTGAGGGATCATCCATCAAACATGTGATAGCCACTACCTTGAGGGGGGATAATTATAGTCTTCTTAAACATTTATTTGGATATTTTTCTTCAATCATCATCTTATTTCAGGGATACAGGCCTTTTCTCATTATTTGAGAAGATATTGTTGTGCCTACAGTTTACAACATCTTCCCAAATAGGAACAAACTATAGACATTATGGCTTCATACCAAACTTTAGACCAATTATTACCAACCATTTAACATCTAGCCTAATAATTTCTAAGAGTCTCAAATTTGGCTTCATAATCATATAAAAAAATCAATTTGGCCCATAAATCAATTAAATTAAACAAATGCACAAATCATTTAGTTCAAAATCTTGGAAATGTTAAAAATTCCTAACAAGGATTAATTAACATCAAATCCTAATTAAATCCTAATCAAATCCTAATTGAATTCATCCATGAGTAATTAAATAAATTATCAAAAAGGGAAACTCAAAAATCAATGAATATCCTAGGTTTTCATCATTAGCTTTTGTGAGTTGTCATTTTGGAAAATATCCCACCCATGCTTATTCCATGCTAATCATGACCATTTGACACATTTTAACCCTAATAAGGTTAGATAAGTGAACAAAGGTTAATATTTAACTCATTCCAAGTCATTTCAAAGCCTATAAAATCAAGCCTAGAGCTCTTCATTTAGAGAACTTAGATAAAGTTATAATGCTATTTGTATGACATGAATGTAAACATAGTGTTATAATGCCAAAATTGTAAATCACAAGCCAATCCATCAAACCAAGCATGGTTTCAAGAGGAGATGGAGATAGCCAAGCCCCATTGATGAAGACTTTTTGAGCATAATCTGAGCAAGCCAACAAAGAGATCTCTTGGAACAATTAAGGAAGGTAAAGAAAGTTATCATTTTTAAAAAATTTAGTTGTGTTTTCAATTGGTTTGTTCACTAAGCTTCACATATGATCTAAGCCTAGAGATGTTAACTTTATAGTATATTGATTTCATTAATTTTGGAACTAACACTATACTAACCTCCTCTCTTGAGTCAAATTCCTTGATCACACAAGTTAGTTTTGATCATTTTTACATTTTTCCCCTAATTTCAAATTTTCATTTAAAAATAAATTTAAATCTATTAAATATTAAAATTTATTATATAAATGGGATTGGGAGTTAGTTAAGGTAGGAAAAATTCAAATTTTGCTAAAATTTCATGATTTTAAAGAGTTTTGGGAGGGTTTAGAGTTAGACACAATAGGGGTATAAACCTATACATATGGACTAAATCATCAGTCCTCATAGATTGATGGTTACACCTTTAAAATGAAGGTGATGTGACCACCCCATTTAGTAGATTATGTGATGATGTAGTTGTTATCTAGGTGATGGTAGCACAATCGCTTTAGATGAAGGAAAAACTAAATAGGATGGTTTCATAAGTAATGCCTATAAAAGGTGATAGTTTAATCACATATATGATTTTTTTTTTAAAGTTAATTTTGAAAATAGAAAAGGGATTTGGACTAGTTTAGTGTTATTTTTAAAGCAAGGGGTAGATAGAATGGAGTTGAGCTAGAGAGTAGAAATAGTTACTATAGATTATGATACTTTTAATAGTCAATGAGTTAGCCATACTATAAAGGTCTAGGATCATAAGGATTACTCAAGTGAGGATCATGCCCCATTCAAACTAGATTATATGTGATTTATTTAACTATTGGAATATGGACCAGAACACTTTCATGTTCCCCTAGGCTACTAGAGAGTCAATGATCACTCTATTTGACATCTAACAAATTTTGGGCTTACTAACAATAATTCATCTAGTGGCACTACAAGATGTATATATAGGGGAGAGGATATCAGCTTGGGAGAGCATTTTGGAGATGTGGACACACTTAATGTAGTTGCAATGTTTGAGGTGAGGCTTCTAGGGGTAAAGGGATAAGATATCCAAAACATATGAAAATCCATCATTAGGATATTTAGATCTATGGTAGTGGGTGAGAAGGGCTTGAAAAGTCTACTCTATAGTTAGTCACCCATAATTTATCATATCAAGGATATGGGTATATGCTACTTATGGGCTTAGGAGATCTTTACTTAAACATACAAGGACCTTTAAAATATTTCATAGTTGGGGAATCTCACCATCAATCACCCTACACTCATCATTAGTGGGGTGTAGAAGATGATTATCTCATACCATATTTGTCTTACTATTAGGTATGTTGGGGCTATCATATCCTCATAGTGGATATAGGTTTCATCATTCATGGATTTACCTCAAGTGATTAGGATATTGTTAGTAGATGATGTAGTGGCCTTGCCTAAACAAGAGATGGTGTGTCAGTGGGATAATTAGGGAGTATACCATGTTATGTCTACATGATCATTTCAGGTTAAGGATAAGTAAATTTGAGTGGAGAAACACCCTATTGATAGGGTTTCAAAATAATTCAAGATGCTTTTCATAGGTAACCTCCATGTAACTCAAGTAGTATATATGGGTATCTGAGAGGTTGGGGTAGATATAATTGGGATATTGGTATGGAATAATTTTATACCATGAGTTACCATTATGAATGTGTACATGATGATAGGGGCATAAGGAGGAAAGCAACAAAAAACTATAAGAGGATAAGGAGGTTTGATACATGTGGTTATAATATTGACACTATGAGTTGAAGGCTAATAGAAGTAGGTTGTGTATCAACTATCACCAACATAAAAATATGATACTTTTAATTATAATTAGGTATTGGGTGGAGAGGGAAAAGAAATTGGAGAGGAGGATGCAAGAGAAGAAGAAGTATATGATCATGAATTATACCCTAATTGACATGAGGATGACCTAGATAAATATGTTTATTTATTCATTTTAGATCTTTAATGAACTTATTTTAACATGATTACTTTAATTTTTACAATTATATACAACTATATATGATGTTTATTTTCTTTCTGTGATTACAAAACATCCACTATTTGGAGGACGATGATCAAACACCCTGATCAACCTATTTTAGGTGTGCACCAATTTGGCTCATAATATTTTTTTGATAAATCCATGATTACCTACTAGGATAGGCAAGCATACAAATGTTTTTACATCAAACTAACATGCATATATTGTGTTATAAATTTTGAGGGTAGAGATTAGTAGGTTAGAGACAAGAGCCACATCGATAGAGGCTCGAGTGCAAAATTTTACTAACATTTTGGAAAGTAGGGTAGGTCAGACTTCTTCAAGTCAATAGATAGGGGAGAAAACCTCCTAGGGAGGGAATAGAAGAAGGAAACATATGATATAGAGTGAATGACACTCCTTAATGTTAATTCCTTAACATAGGATGAGGATAGGATCATAGGCCCATTTATTATACATGCATATAAACATTTTTTTAGAGTTTTTGGGGTATTGAGATAGACTTGCCCTTTATGAAGGTGATTTTATTGAGACTCAATTTTATGAAATTGAAATTATTATAATATATGTATAGATATATTTTTATATTTTATTAACTTTTAATTATATTTTACATGTTTAATTTCATGTGTGCTCTTTCAATTTATATATTTTAGATGACTAGTCATGTAATGGTATACAATGCACTTATATTTTTTGATAATGATATGAAAATGATTATATATGTGGAATGTGGGAATATAATGTATGAAAATAATGGAATATGATTTAATGTGATGGATATGCCTAAAACTATAAATGTGCTAATATTTATTTTTTAGGTGATGATTGAACTATTTTGTTTACACAACAAATGACTTTCAATTTGTAGAAAAAAGAATTAAAAGGAAAATTGGATATGTATGGGATTATGAAAATAAAAAAATATACATAATTTTTTTTCATGAAACATGAATATGATCATCTTAATCCTTCTGATAAAAGGTGAAAATATACTTCTTTCTAGACTTAAAAAATACTAACTTTATTGGCTTCATCTAGAGGTAACTAATCCTTTAAAAATTCATAAATGGGATATAAACTATCATTTTCAGCATAGACACCTAACAAATTTTTTGAATTAATATCATTAATTTTTTTATACCCTTTCTACTTTTAAATTTATACTTATTTGATTTTTAATTCTCTTTGCAACCCTATACACTTCATCTCACCTGACTAGGAAAACACATAGGCTCATCACCAAAGACTAGATGTTGGTGAGTAAGGGGAATATCTCTCCAATGCCAACCCCACGCAACTAGTAAGATGTGAAGTATAAACACCAAAATTATCAAAGGGTGATAGATGTATAATTTTATTTTTATTTTCATTAGCTTTTGATTTTCATATGAGTGTATTTTTTTTCTATTTATCACATATATTATCAAGGCCCTTTCCCCAAAAATCTGGTCCCATGCAACTAGTGATATGTAAAAAATCATCATAAAAGACTAAGATAGGAAAGCAATGTTAACATTTTTTTATCATTCTATTTTTTTATATTTATAGGGAACCATAAGAGGATACTATGCCATGGACAAGATTATAGACTAGGTTATAGGCTATCATTTTGTAATATTTTTAAGAAGACATAGGGAAAGATAGGTATACTCTAATCATAATAAATAAGATGAGAACCAATGTAATGATGATTTTTATAATGTTTTCTATAAGATAATAGGTTAATATAAAAATTTAAATGAGATTATAATATGCATTTTTTCTATATGAACTAACAACCAAATAATCACCAAACATGACATCTGATATGAAAAACAACATATAAACAATGGAAAATGAAATAAAATGAGGGAAAAGTTATATGAAATTACTAAATATAAAAGAGTTTAAGGTATAAAAAGTTAATAGACTCACCAAAGTCCTTACCCTATAAAGTGCATAAATAATAAGATCCATTCTTAAAATATTTAATCACTAATAAGGGCCCAAGAAGTTGGGTATACATTTTTGACCTTCTCTTTTCTTTTTACCTATTTTAATTTTGATTCTTAGGATAACGTCTCCTATATTTATAGGAAATTCATTTATTTTTTTAAAACGATGAAAATATTATTGATAAGGAATGATTAGATTTGTTCTTCCTTTTATGTTTAAACATGAGAAATCAAAAGTTTACAAGAAATCAAGGTGTAGTTTGATATGATTTTATACCTACATAGGGGTGAGATAAGAGCCAAAATTAAGAATATTTTATTAATAGTTATAACTAATGCATCTATATATAATACATATGGCTATATTATGAATCCCTTCCTCAATCATTATCTTGGGGAAGGGGAATGACTTTTTTAATCTAATATAACATATAATCTATGATATAAACTATAATTTACCCATTGGTGATGTGGTGGTGTTTGTTTATGTTGAAGATGGGGATCACCAAAATCCTTTAGGGTTTTATCTTCATTCCCTAAGATTTATACCATGCCAAAGTAATAGTGGGATTGAAATCCTCTAGGTCAAGAGGCATGTGGGGACTATGATTCCTGATTTAGTATAGGTTGAAAGGGATCTTAATGTGTTCATATTTTTATAAGATGATAATGATTTTAGTCATTGAGACTTTCAATATGACTGGAATCATTGAAATATCCTAACCACTTTCATTTTATACTATTATAACTTCCTTTTGTTTAGGTTTATCCTTCAAAAGGATTTTAGGAAGTTCTATCCCTTTCTTCAAGAGAACCACTTTGGGTTTTTTGGGTTCTTTGACTTCAACTAGATATTTGGGATTTGTTACACTATTATTAGGTAACTAAAAATAAATGTGTAGCCCTAATTATTTATACATGGTTCTTGAAGTGTGTAAAAAAAAAATAGGATGCCATTAGGAAATAAAGACCTTTCCCAAATGGAAGAACGGAATTTATTAAAAGAGGGTAGAGCAGAACACCTTCATCATATGAATCCATGGCTTAACAAGGATCATGTTAAAATTGGTATCTTTACCACTTACATAGAATTTAGTCAACACTATCTTACGACCTAGGGTGTTAAGAAGTATGATGGTTCCTATGGTAGTGGGTTTGAGACTGTCATAGCCTCAAAGAGTTTTGTGGGTTTTTGAATTATTGGTTAATCCATAACAAAAATTTTTGATAAATGAAAAGGGTATTATGTTAATAGCCACCCCATCATCAAACATTTATATTTTAACATAATTTTTATAGATCCATACTTGTATATATAAAGTTGGATATTTCATTCTATCCATTTATGGGTATGAAGGTAGGATACTAATTTAAAACAAATAACTAGCATCCATTGAATCCTACCTTGGTGGAAACATATAAATATAAGTGTTATTCATTTGGGTCTAAAATGAAAGATTAACACTAAATAGGTGTCCCAACCCTACGGTATTGGGAAATAATAAATGGTGTTTAGCTGAATTCTAAATTTAAGTTAAGAAAAGAGATGGGGGAAAATGTCTTCATAAGGTTTGCACCTAAGTAATAACTTACCATAGGTATAGGATTGGCATTATCTTCCAAAATGTTTGAAATATGAGTAATTTTAGTTTGATACTCTCTTATATTAGTAATAATATTGACCTCTTCCTCAACTTCTAAAACCACAAACCCTATCACCCATATCTTCATTTGAGGCTCCAATTAGGTTTTTACGTTAGGATTGGTTGAGTTATAGGTAGAATATTTAAAATCATGAGTGGAAACTAAGGGATCTTGGTTTTATGTATTGATTAATTTTAGGTAATACACATCTAGTGATTAGGGAAAGGGTTTTTATAATTTTTTATATTTAAGTTTTGGGTTGTTATATGACCATTTTTTAAGATCCCAAGGGTTTGCATTTGTATAACTTATGAACAAGTCTGAAAAAATATTAGCTTTGGTATTCAGGGAGTCTTTGAATAAAAATATTATATTCCTTGAAAGTATGAGTGTCGTGTATAATTAATCTATGAAAAAATTAAATAGGTATTAAGTTCATACTACCTAGGTACTTGATTTTTTACATATTGACCAAACCTTTATTCATTATTCCCTTGATAAAAGGTTTGGTTAGAGAATTATGAGAAATGGTCAATATGTTAGAATTTTACTTGGAATTGTATGTTATGTGGTGGGGAATAATTCAAATCAATTGCAAGAACTAAAATTTGAGGATTATGGTTCCTTGTACATGAATTTTATTCATGTTATTTTTGTTCATGGGTTATGGTGGATTATTATGTATGGGGTTTGGTTTCTTATTTTGTTCAATCATACCATCACTAGTGGCATTTTGGTTTCTATTGAGAACCTTGGGGCCTTAATTATTAACATTGTTTTGTTTTTAGTTTTGAAAAAACCTTTTTTTTGTTAGGGGTAATTGTACACTTTTTGGCTCCATAATTTTGACAACCACTATCAATATCCATTTGGTTGATTTACAAAGCACTCTCAAGTGCTTAGTCATTGGACCAATAAGGGAAATTTTGGACATCCTCCCTCATTTTATTTTTAAGGAAATGAAGAAAGATAATGGATAGTTTTACATGATCCATATTTGGCACACATACCAAATAATATATAACTTTCCACCATCTCATAATTAAATGGGTAACAAATTGATTATGTTCTTGTTTAATGTACAGTAATTATCAAATACCAATTTTAATCAAATTGTTATGTCAAAGGATTTGATGAATTATGACATGAGTTATATAAAGGAATGGATGGAATATTTAAGGAAGTGGTATTACCAGTTGTGTATTATGCCTTGACATGTGCATTGGGATCTCCTTTCCCTTTAATTTTTAGAAGTTCAAGTAGGGGATTCAATATAATGACTCATCATATGTTTTGATTGAGGGGATATTTTAGATAATAAAATTAGGTTCTAATATCACTAAATTAATTTAAAATCATTGTATGATAAGCTTAAGGGGGTGATATGGATAGGGGTTGTTTGATAATAAAAAGGAGGAAAATATGGTGTTTGGTAAGATGGTGTAGAATAAACTAAAAACAATTTTCTAGATGGGTGGATTTGGAGAACATGTGATAATAAGGAGGAATAGAGCTATATAAATAATGGTTAGGTGATTTTAAAGTATTAGTATAGATGGGTGGAATGAAACATGAATTAATGTAAGGTGGAATATTATTGGTTTGTAAAAGGGGAGTATACATGGGTGGTACGTAATTTGGGGGAACGCAAGGTGGAATATTATTGGCCACCATATTTTTAGGAGTGTATATGAACACACTATAATTAGGGTTTGGTTTAGAGTATGATATAAGTTAGGGATAATGAAATAATATGCATTGGGGACTCCATGAGTAATAACGTCCCATGGGTGTTGACTAGAAACATTGTTAGGAGGGAGTGTGTAGGTTTGTTATGGAAAACGTGAGTGAGATTATTTTTATGGCAGTTGGTAAGGCATTGTTGTAATAAAAATAGAAGAGGAATGAAATTGTAATAATATTTTGTTCTAAAAATATTTAATGTGACCCACTACAGTGGAGATGAGTTCATTCAAGGTAGAATTGGTATTGGGTCTAAGAACCTCCTTTATGGAATGTTTAGTAAGGAGAGGTTGGTAACCATGAGGAAATTAGTTTTTAGTGTAACCTTCAAGAGAAGATGTCAATTTGTTTTTGGTGGGTTGGATATGCTATATTTTTTTTGGAGGGTGTGAGTTTATTTACATTCTATTCACTCCATCTTCCACATAATTGATTATCCCAATGTATTGTTAATATCAAATAGATCTTTCTGCATCTAGATTTTGAAAACTAATTGGAGGCCTAGTTTCCATGTAAGGATTGGATACATTCTTATGAGTAAGATTCATATTGTTAGAATCAAGATGGTCATTGGTAGTCTGTGATGGATCCCACACTTTGTAAACTAGTATCCTAGCCTTAGTATATGAATTAGGGTTTGGATAGTATGGAAACTAATATTATACATTATGGTCTAAAGTGTTAATGTTATATTTAAATAAAAAATATTTACCAAGAATTTAATTACATCTCCTATATAGTTTTAGGGGAAGAGATCATCATAAATAGAAGAGGGAAGGAAATGGAGAAGAAAAAAGAAAGAAGAGAATAAAATGAAAATGTAAAAGGATAAGCCTTTCACATCATGTTCACTAATTTATGTACATGAGGAAAGAAGCATTATAAATTATGAACTCGACCTCCCAAATTATGTCTAAGATAATTGATGAAATGGATAGATGGATGTATGAATTTACAAATTGGGTTGGTTAATTTAGGGTAAATAATAGTAGCCCATATAGAAATTAACTTGGGTTTTTTTCCTTCTATGAATCTCTAAGTATGTGTTTCAAAAGTTTGGCAAAAGTTAAAATTTGGTGTTTAAGTGATAATATAAATGGGTAGGCAAATCATATTAGGGCACAAAAGATAGACAAGCATGTGATTGTATAAAAAACCTATAGATATATTATACCTTATTTTTCTATGGATCACACATCCTTCATCCCTTTTCTGCTACTAAAAGTTGCCATTATGAGTATATGGGTGGATGTTTGTTTACATATAATGGAGAATAAGCTCATATTGACTTTTGATAGAGTATAAAACTATATTTATATGTATGAAATTTAGTTTAAATACTAGGCAAGATGACATAGAAAACTAACTTACACCCAAATAATTTAGGCAAATCCACGTTGGTCACTACCCCCTAAAATAAACAAATGCCAATTTTTAAAATTGAAATATTCTTGATTTAATGAAGAATAACCATTAAAATTTACCATAGTTTAAGTTGAGAAATAAGGTTTTGGATATTGGGATGTAAGGAATGGTCATGGTGGTACTATAATAGATACGATGCATTGTGATGTTTATTAAGGGTAATTAATTGGGAATATATGTAATTTTAAAGTCCCTCTATATTGGTGATGACAAGATAATAAATTTATTGATCAATGATATGAACAAACAAATGGGTGAAATTAAGCTGGATGACTCTGAAGATTTGATTGATCATATTCAATTGGATATTATTAGTTAATTTCATACACAAAGTTAATGAAAATATTATTATTCTAGTATCAAGGAGAAAATAAAAGGAAAGGTAAATGATAAGCTTTGAAGAGGTTGTGTTTGACAACCTTGAAAATGAGGGGAAATGATAATACGAGGATCAAGCATTTTTTATTTATTATTAAGAGTGGTAAGAGAGATAATGATAAGGTGTAGAATAATATTGGAATGTAATAATTATAATTTGAGCTCCACGTTAACATTAGTCTACATATTACTAGTGGGAAAAGGAGCCTTGACCCTAGGGGAAAAAATTGCTCTAATAAGTTAAGGATGTTTTAGAAGTGTCATGAAAGATGAAAATAATGTTTTTGTAAGTATATAAATCATATGATATTATCTATATAATGTTTTTAAAATGATATACTTGATTTTTTAAATTTGTTTCAAGGTTTATTTCTCTTTCTCATTTTGACAAGGCATTTTATGTATGTTTTGAGTTATTTTAATAATGCTTGGGAAAGGAAAATGAATTGATACACTTGATAAAATTAGAGTGTTAAAGGAAATAAAGTAATGAATATTTAAATAAATTGAAAGGAAATTTATTTCTTTTATTGTTTTTCAATATTTTGAATGCATGCAAACTTGAACCTAAAATTTTGAAGGAAATATACAAGTACTGATTTTCCTAGTTTTTTTTAGCTTGCAAGATGATTTGTCTAATGCAATGTAAATGATATATTTTTTTTATTATGAAAATTATATGTAAAAACACTATGAAAATTATATTTTATAATAGGAAAATATGAAATCAATTTTTAAAATCCTATCAAATGCACCCACTAAGAATTCATAAAACTGAAATCATTTACACAAGCTAGATATTGGATTTGAAAGCCTTGAATGTTTATACATGAATTGAACTATTTAAAGGATGAAATGATGCCAGTTTATTTTTATTATTTTATTAATTTAATATATAAAAATATTTTTCTTTCACTAATTAAATGAATTAATCCTGAATCTAATATGCAAAGTTTGAGTATCTAGGTTGTCTAAGTTTTTATGTATGTGTGATTGAGAGTTGTTTGTGTCTAAAAGATTATATAAAAATAAAAATAACCTAATTTAGTTTTTTTTATCTATGGTTATGTCTTGATTAATATACCCTATGTGATATTCAACACCATGTTATTTTAAGGAAACTAACATGCAATTACAAAACAAAAAATATAGAACATGTTTTTGTGCAAGAAAGGAAAGATAGAAGGGTTTGTTTTATTATTATTTTGTGATTTTTTAAATATTTATATGATATAATAAATAAATAAAATTAAAATAATATAATGAATTAAAATAATAATTAAACTAAATCCTCCACCCTAATAAATGATTATGACTAAGCAAAGGAAAAAGATAGTTGTTGTGTAAAGCATCCTCAAAAAGCTAGTTCCTCCACTTAACATGACCATAAGAATTATTTGATAATGAATGGTAAAAATATAAGTATAAAAAGAATAATAAAATAATATAAATAGTGCATTTGTATTTTGTTAGGTTGTTTCACTGATATCAAAAATTGTTTTGCTAATCTAGTGAATTCTGTGCTCTAACACTATATATTAGACATAATGTCCAAAAGTAGAGAAAAATATATTCAAAAATGAAATAAATAAGGATAGGGTTATATATATTTATATAAACAATATAAAATGAAACATTGAGATCCAAAAATCATTTAAATTTAGAAACTTGAATAAGAAGAAAGGAAGTTGCATGTGTGAGTTTAATTATTGTTGACTGAAATATAAACTTAGGAGGGATAAGGATTGATAAAAATAAGAGTGTAAGTGATTTTGGATATCATGAAAGTGATCACAAATAAAAAATATATAAATGTGAATAGAATAATGAAAAACTTGTGAGAACTCAAGTCACATATGCAAAATTTAAAAATGTGTATATTGTGGCAAAATTGTTGTTGTTTTCACATGACATGTATGAAACTGATACAAAAATGAATTAATTACCTCATGTCATGATGAAAAAACCCTATAAAATTACATATCCACCTAGCATATTTTTTTCCATGGTGGTTTATGAAACTATTTTGGCTAAACATGTTACAAGGTGGTGGTTTCATTGTTAGAAATAGAAGTTTTGACATGAAGAGTAGTGGTTTTGTCACCAATAAAGAAATTCTAAGACTAAGGCCAAAAATGACTTAGAATAGAAAATTAAAAGGTTAAAAATTGGATAATGGAGGAGTAAAGATTGAAAATGTTATAGATAACTAGATTTCAGTGTATTTATGGATATATTTTTATCATCATTAGATATTTTTATAAATATTGCACCATGTAATTTTTGGGTGTGTATATATTACCCCCTTGGGTTGACACATTGTCATGGATTAATTAAGGTTTAGTCCTGAGTAGTGGCGAACTGGAAGGAAAAAGGAGGGTTATAAAACTTACCTTATTTGTGTAGCAAGGTGAATCCAACCAAGACTCCATCATAACCTATGAACTAAATATGGGAATCAACTGTATTTTAATGAGATAGTTTTAAATATACTAACTAATAAAATCATGGATGAGATTAATTACCATGTATGTGAAGGTGATTATACTAATTGAACCTTCCTATTGGGGGACTGAATCTAGGGCTGAGTGAAGGAAATCTATAAATAATGAAATGATATATGAACATGCTATGAAGAATGAAAAACTATAAAATATGTTAGTTTTATATCCAAAACATGTTAGTTGAGAATATATACATATACATATATATATATAATCCTAACATTATGAATTTACAAGGAATATTTCAAAAAATGGAAAAGTTTTAAAACATGACTAGTTAAAAAGACTATATATTCAAAATTTCCATAAATATAAATAATTTTTTAAAATTAATTTATGATATTTTTAAGATTTGGACTTACAATGATGAAATAAATCAAAAAAATAGTTAAATTAATGAGTAGGGATGGGAGATGGTGAATGTAATAGTGGGAGGTGGAGCGGATCAGATCTCAATTATATTTGATCATTTTAACATTTTTCCCCTAATTTTGAATTTAAAATAAAAAAACACATTTTATCTATTACTATTAAAATTTATTACATAAATGGGATTGGGGGGTTAGGTAGGGTAGGAAAAAGTCAAAAATTTCTTTTTTTTTAGTTTTTTGGAGGGTTTTGAGATGGGCATAGTTAGGGGTGAAAATTACTGCATCAATGTGAAACCACCAGTTCTCACAAATAGGTGGTTACACCTTCAATGTGGTGATGATGTGATCACCATGGTTAGTAAGATATTAAATAATGTAATGATCATCTAGGCATCAATTTTTTAGTCATTGTAGATGAATATGTAACTACCTGGGGTAATTTCATCAAAAATAAGAAAATATCAATTTTAAGTCAATTTTGAGACAAAAAAGGTCTTAGGACTCATTTAGGGTGTTATTTATAATATGGGTTCATACAATGAATTTGGATAGCATGGATTATATAAGTTTAGATGGTTGAGGAAATGACCATACTAGAAAAAGTTGGGATCTTGAGGATTGCTTAGGTGGGGATTATGTAGGAATATATGTGGTTTTCTTACCTATTGGGAGGTAGACTAGAACACTTTATGTTCTCATAGGCTATTAGAGTGTGGATGATCACTCTAGTTTATGTATAATATATTTTTGGCTTGTTAAAAATAGGCTATAGAGTGACACTATGGGTTTTTATAGATAGGGGAGAGGCTACTAGATGGGCAAAGAATTTTGGATATACTGACACAACCAATCTGGATATGAAGTTCAGGGTGAGGCTTTTCAGGGTAGATGGATCTAATATCCTAAAACCTTATCCATCATTGGGATCCTTTCTTCCTTGTTATTAGGAGACAAGGGAATGTATATTATACTCTACATTTTTTTATCCATCATTCTATAGATCAAAGAGAGGGGTATACAATACTCATGGGCTCTAGAGGTCCTTGATAAAATATATAAAGACCTCTATAAGATTTCATGGTTATGGTCTATATCTATTAGTCACCCTAATCTCATCATGAGTTAGGTGTATAATATTATGATCCATTACTAATTATGGGTTATAATTAGGGATGTTGGGTCTATTAGAGCATCATAATGGATAGAGTTCACACACTTTAGGGCTTTACATCGAGTTGTTGGGACATTAATAGTGGTTGATATAGTATCATTGACTTAATAAGGGTTAGTGGGTTACTAGGATAATGAGGTATTATACATCATGATAGTTGCATGAGTGAAACATGTTATGTATATCCAAATTTATATAGAGTGACACCTTGTTGATAGCATTCCAAAATATTTTGTGATGCCTTTTGTAAGTAACCTCCCCTTAACTCTAGTAGTATACAGAGGTATCAGGGAGGCTAGGATATCTATACTTGGGGTATTAGATGGAATTTTTTGACACCAATATTTACCATTATTATGGTGTCCATAATGATATGGGATTAAGAATCACCATATAAATATATTGTAGGAGGAGGATGAGGTTTGATTCTTGTAGCTATTCCAATATCACTGGTAGTTACATGCCAACAATAATAGGTTATGTGGCCACCACCACCACCATAACAAGATTATTTGTAATAATAAGTACTGGGTGGAGAGGGAATGATGTTGGGATAGGATGAGGATGAAAGAGATGAGGAGGATGAGGGATACAATGATGACTTAGACCTTAATGGGCATGAGGATGATCAGGTTTAAATAGTTTACTTATATGTTTTATCTCTTTATTTTACTTATGTTAGCATGATTAATTTACTTCTTCCAATTTTATATAGCTAGAGCTAATGTCTATTTTATTTATGTGATTATAAAGATATCCATTTTTTGGAGGACCACGATCTAGGACCAAAATAAATATATTTTATGTGTTCACTAATTTAACTCCTGATTAACATTTTGTAGATCCAAGACTATCTACTGGGATAAGCAATCATACAAAGGTTTTTTCTCCATCCTACCATGCATCTATGGTGATATCCATTATTGGTGAAAATATCAGTGGGTTAGAGGTGAGAGCCAAATTCATAAAAGATCAAGTGGAGACTTTGACCAAAATTATGGTAGGTAGGGGATGCCGAGCTTTTTTTAGATGATAGATAATGGAAGAGACAACCTCCAGGGGAAGGATCAATAGGAATAAACCTAAGATATATATCTGAAGACACCCTTTAGCATTAAATACTTCTAACAAGATGATGAAAATATCCTAGGGACATTTATTAGACATGTATATACACATTTTTTGAGATTTTTAGGGTATTGAAGAACACTGTCTCTCTTTGTAGTTGATTATACTAATACTTGATTGTATAAACTCAACATTATATATACTCTTTCATGGATTCTCTTTCAGTTTATGTACTTTATATGATTAGGCATGTGATGATATACCATGTATATCTATGTTATGACATACCATGTATCTCTATATGATGATATATCATGTATATCCATGTTTTTGATAATGCTATGGAAATGCTTATATAAATGAAATATGGGAGCATAATGCATGAAAATAATGGAATATGATGTTATTTTTAGAACTATAAATTTGATAAAAATTATTTTTTAGGTGATGATTGAGATATTTCATTTACACAAAAAAATACTTTCAACTTGAAGCAAAAGGAACGAAAAGGAAAATAGAATATTTATGAGATGATTAAAATGAAAATTATACACAATTTTTTTCATGGAATAGGAATATGACCTAATCCTTATGATCAAAATGTAAAATTTAATTCTTGATATAATTACCAAATTGTAACTTTATAAGATTTGTCTAGAGGTAACTAGCCCTAAAAGAATCAATTAATGGGATATAAGTTACCTTTTTGACATAAAAATTTAACAAGATTTTTGAATTACTTTTATTTCTTTGTTTTGGAGACTTTCTAATTTGAAATTTATTTTGATTTGATTTTTAATTCTCTTTTCAAACCCCTACACTTATTCTCATGTGAATATGGAAACATATGGGCTCATAACCAAAGTATAGATGTATGTGACTAAGGGGCATCTCTCCCCAATGCTAACCACACACAATTTATAATATGTAATGGTTCAACATAGAAGACTAGTAAAGGGTGAGATATTTATAATATCATTTTTATTTGCATAAGATTTTGATTTTCTTATGTGTCTCTTTTTTCCATTTATTACATATTTTTGTATGGTCCTTGTCCCAAAAATCTTGGCCCCATGCAACAAGTGAAATGCAAGGGCTTATCACTGAAGACTAAGATAAGTGAGAAAGGTTACATTTTTTTTAATCATGTTAATGTTTTATACTTAGAGGTAATTGTAAGAGGATAATGTTCCATAGATAAGCTTCTATAATAGGATGTAAGATAGAATTTTATAATTTTTAAAAAAAGTTGTAGGGAAATAAGAGGTATACACTTCTCTTAATAACTAAGACAAGAACCAATGCAATGCTTATTTTGATAAAGTTTTCCATAGGATAATAAGGTAATATGAAAGGTGATATTAGATGATAAGTTGCATTCTATTTTTTTAAATGTGAATTTACAAACAAATAATCACCAAAAATGGCATTTGATATGCAAGGCAACATATAAAAATGGAAAATGTAATGAAATGATGGTAAAGTGATATGCAATGACTAAATATAAAACTATTTAAGGTGAAAAGAGTTCAAAACTCACCAAGCTCCTTGCCCTCTAAACTGCATAACCTATAGGATATATTATCAAAATATTGAATCAATAAATATTGGGATATGTTAGTGGGCAAATTTTTGACATTGGCATCTTCACAAACTACATTTGAATTTTTTATTATACCCTTGGGATCATGTGATGTTGTATTGGGTATAGACCGGTTCAAGGTCCACTGAGGTAGGGTGTATTATTGTATAAAGGTTATTAAATTCCATGATGATCTTGAAAGTGGGGTATTATTATAGAGATTCATAGGCCCATTTACCTTAGTGTGATTTATACTATGCAACTCAAGTGGAGTGCATGTAGTTAGAGGTATTTCATCTCCATTAATGATAGATCTAAGGAGGATAGCACATGGGTGAAACTTGAGTATCATGATACACTCTGGGAGTTTTATAATGTTTTTCATAATAATTTATTTAGGATGCCTCATTCAAGGGTAATAGACTTTGGGATTGATCTTGTGCTAAGGGAATAAATTATATCTATGGATCATTATAGGATGACTACACCTAAGTTTAGTGAGATCAAGATGAAACTGGAAGAACTTTTAGAGAAGGGAACAATCCATCTAAGTGCTTCTCCATGGGGAGAACAAATTATATTCATGAATAAGGACTTTTCCATTTATATATGAATTAACTATTGACAACTAAATAAGATGAAAATAAATAATTGTTATCCCTTCCTAAGGATCAATTATCTCTTTGACCAAATTGAATTTAAATCAAGGTATCACCATTTGAAAATAGTTGAATAAAATATTCACAAGACCATTTTTTAGACATGTTGTGATTATTACAAGTTCACAATGGTGCCATTTATATTGAATAATGCATATAAAATATTTATGAGTCTAATGTCTGGTGTTGTTAGAACTTATTGGCCAAAATTGGTCTACATATGAAGCTTTGGCCTGGATGGATGCAGTGTAGTATTCTAGAGAGGTATTAGATTGAAGTGAGAGCCTGAGAAGAATTATTATTGATTAGAGTAATCAAATGGTCAAAGATGAAGACCAAATGTCACTTGCAAGCTTTTGAAACACTTTAATCAAGTTTTAAGGTGAATTTGTTTTTGAGAAATAGGTTTGGAAATAGCTCTAGAATTGTAAGTGAAGGATACCATAGGTTTCCTTGGTATTCAAGCACTCAATAACATGAATGGTGTTTTTCACAAACTTTTAAAGGTTTATTAGAGCCTTGATAGGTCAATAGATAATGAGCACAATCCTAGAAGAACCAGATGTTATAGCATGTCACGTAGGAATGAACAAGTTAGTTTGGTTATATATTTAATAAGTTTACTTGGGATTCCTCTCAAAGTTTAAGGAATACATGTAAATGATGTTTTTCATGCATTGAAATTCCCCTACAAATTTGGTGTCTTGATGAGTTTTCTATCTCAAGATATAATCCTACAAAAATGATCTAGAAGAATGGGACATGCTCAAGGATGTCAATTTAAAGCCATGGGAAGTGGATATTTGGGTTTTAAAATATTAAAAGGATCTTGAGGTTGAAAATAGTAATTTCAAGTGTCAAAACATCACTTGATCAGATCAGTAGATCAACAATGCATGTTAAATCATGCAAAAGAAAATCTAATGGTGAGTATGTGGTTAACAAGTTAGAGGATCCTAAGATGGAACACAATAATGACAAGTGTCATGATCAAAATTAATCAAAGGATCAATGATGCACATTTGATATTAAAAATTAGAGATTTATGGAACATGTTCAATCATGTAAAGGAGATTAATGTTGTCATTATGAAGGAGTTTCTTCCATGTCCATTATACTTCTTTCTTGCCTATTTTTAGGTGTTTTCAATATATTTTAAGGTTTAAACTTATGATATTTCTGCCATTAATGTATGCCTAGTGTGAATCTTAGGGTTCCTCCTTGTTTCATTCATTATTTGTGAGCCTAGTTTATGAAATACTTATGCAATTATCTAGTTGGTGAGATTGTGTGAGCTAGCATTATCTTATTATTCATTAGTGTTTATTTCATGCTTATGTGACTTCTCATTTAAATTTTGTGCATCACCTTGTAACCCTATACCCCCTCTCTATCCCTTTTCCTGATAGAAACAATAGTCTAGGTGATCCATCAAGAGGAAGTTAGCCTTCTCCAGAGGTTCAACCCCATTATAGGATACCCATAGCCTGGGGTTGTTCCCATATTTTGGATGGGAGTGGGAGATCCTGAATAAATCTTCCACAAGTGTGAAATTCTACTCCACAATAAGACCTTCTTGGATAAATTTCATTGGTAAATTTTTGATGATATATTGATTTATTCATAGTGTTTTATTATTTTTGGTAAACTAGAGTTTAGTTCTTAAACAATAAAGGGTCTAGATAAAGGGGTAAAATCTAATCAAATATGGTGAAATATAGATTTGAACAAATTAATTACATAAGGAAGAGAAGTAACTTATCTAGAAAAATAGACTAAGATGATTGTTTCAAAGCCTAAAAAATACTATGTAGGATTGTGAATATGTCAAGAATCTAGATATGGATTTCATTTTATGAAAGGATAGGACCACTAAAAATAGGACACCCTAGGATTTGGTGTTATTTTCCTTTTCCAATATTATTGTCCAAACTACTCATTAAGATCTGATTTTTCTAGGTTCTTTCCATTGTTCTTGTGTGATCCTGCCTATGAAATTTTGAATGTTAAATGTTGATGAAGCTTAATATATAGATGTTTTAATATTAAAAACCTTTGGTCTATTAACACACATAAAAAAAAAAACACATCAAAATTAAAATGGGGAAAAACTAGGTTAGGGGAAGTATGATCACATGATCAAGATCCCCTACTATCCTGATTGTTGCCTACATTAACCCTCAAGCTAGGGTCTCAAATCAAATGTAGTTCTCCCTTAGGGAGCATGCATAATCAATGCACATGATAGATAAAAGAATTAACTTTTTCCTAGGCCCTTCCTTGATCAATCATGTAAATCTATGTGTGATGTATAATGTTGAGCTATACTATTAACTGATTTTTAATTATTTATTGTGCCAAAGTAGTAAGTGCTAAATTTAAAATGCCTTGTGAAGTAATTTATATAATAGACACTTTATTTTGAATTTGATATATTTATTCACATTAACTGAAATCAAAAAGCTAAATAAAACTTAAGGGAGGAGATAAGAAGGGTTTAAGACCTCTTAAGTAAAGATAAATGACCATCGGGACTCAAAATACAAAGGGATAGGAGCACCAAAAATGGGACACCCTAGGGTCCAGTTCTAGAGTCCAATCCCAATGCTTTTATCCTATGGGATTGGGACTTGGGGGGATAAAATTTGCCTAGGAAAAAGAGTCTAACTGAGTTGGAATGGCCATCTAGAACTATATAGATGATTGATAATGATAAAAAAGGTGACTCAAGCATGAAATAAGACCAATATAAGTAAAACAAAAGTCATGGCTAATGTGAACAAGGCTTATATTATCTAGTTGAATTCTCCTATGAAAAGGACTATGAAAAGACACAATATGTGTAGTTTATTAACCAAGTCAATGTATATACATTTCCCCCCTTTTATTATAGTTATGAAATGAAATGAAATACTAGACTAACATAAAGAAAAAGAACATGCATACCTGAACCTACCTACATGGAGATACATGTGTTGTAAAGGTCCAACTCACTTCCTAGCCAAGGAAGTGGATGGAGAGCTAAATAGTGCCTAGAGGAAAGAAGGAATCCCTGATATAGATGCCCCTTATACTAAATCTGAATGCAAAATCCATGTATAATGGAGGAGGGCAATGATTGCTCCTTATGCTGAATCTGACTAAAAATGGGGAATGCTTAGAGGCCTAAAACCAATGTCTATCCTCTATCCCACATAAACTCATGTAATATGGAATGTGTGTATAAAATATGTATGTTATGAAGAGCAAAATTTATCATGCCTTGAATATGAATATATGTACTAGAACTAAGAAATTCTTAGAGGCCCAAAACTAATGTTTATCCTCTATTCTACATAAACTTGTGTAGCCTGGGTCTAGGTAATGCAATGGACCAATCGATGAAGATGTGCATGTGGTTTAACCTAGTGCTAAAATGGGTATAGTTGGGTGTAATATAAAACTCTAGTCAATGTGAAAGAAGAGAATGGCATGTCTTTCCATTCTATTTGTATAATATTTAGTGATGAAGAACATGAACGTTTATGTTATGCCCTCAAATTTGGTATGTGAGTGACGCATCTATATAATCTAGTAATCTATATAACCACATGTGAAATGAAATATATTTCCATGCCTCATGTGAAAAATTAGATACCAATACATTGTGCTTTACACTAAACCTGTAGTTTGCTATCTGATTTTGTAATTGTGTTATGTTATATGAAGTTGTATGTGTGGGATGTGTAGTATGTATATGCCCCTAAATCTGGTATTTGAGTCTATACCTATACCAAAATAATTTTGAATCCATGTAATCTAAACCACTATGTCTAAATAGTTTGTGAACTTATAAGATGAAATCAATGTGGATCCATATGATCTGAACTACTGTATCTAGATAGTCTATGTGCCTATAAAATTAAAGTATATCCCTTTGAATGTCCTAAGTAATGCTAAGTGACCCATATAATTTGAATTAGTATATATCTTGACTTATCTAAGTTGAATCTAATAATATTAATGTTGGATGTGTATGAACCATGGTGTATCCATCCATGAGAGTGGATGGGCATGTTGGGTAAGTGTAGAAATAGAAATAATAAGAATGATGCCCCCTTTTTTGGGAGAGGGATGAAATTTGTGATAAAGGATGTTGATCCAAAAGTGATGACTAGTGGCATACTAGTAGAAATAAGGTTGGCATGTTGTGAATAGCTTGAGAGGTTGTTTGATTGATTAGTCTGAGTTGTTACAAGTGGAACAAGTTTTGATTGGTGATGACCAAGGTGTGTGTCTGAGTATAAGAGAAATATATAGATGCTCATGCCATAGTAGGTAGATGAGGTAGTAAGAGAGTGAATTTTGAGTGATGTTAAATGTATCATTGTCATGATTATGTGGAAGAAAATGGTTTGAAAATGGGGTTATGGGGTTCAAGTTATGGGCAAAAGGGTATTTTACTTTGATTGAGAAAGTTGGCTAATATAAGAAATTGGATTGATTCTCAGTTCATTTATGTATTGACTAGGTTGAGATTTAGAGCTCTAGAGTGAGAGATATATCAAATAAATGAGCACCTATCATGATCTAGTTTGAGTATTTAGTATCCTAGGTTCAAGCTGATAGTGATGTGACCCTAGTAAGTAACCTAAATGCTTCATTTTTGTCTATTTTAGGCCTATATTTGGTGCTTTTGAGCTCTTTATATTAGCTTAAGAAATATTTTTATAGTTCTAGTGCTATTATCCTTCATCTAGTGCTCCTATCCAAGTTTCAAAACTCTTTTCCAAGTTGCAGTGCTCCTATCCAACATTGTTGTCCTGTACCCAACACTGTTATCTTGTAGGCAAGATTTTTTGAGATACTTCTTTGTTAGTTTCTATTATTTTTTCTTAGATTTTGACATGGTATTTTTGACTGATGGATGTGTTATTTTTGGTGTTTTTTTAAAGGTGAGGTGTAGATGAGAGTTTTATATGGGCTAGGTGATGGAGACCTTGAGGCTATTACCATTATCTTTTGATGAGAGAACTAGCATGGATAAGGTAGGGTTGGTTCATATGTGTGACCTAAACATAGTATAGTGGGATTGAAATCTAATTACCACCTTATGTGAAAGGTATAATGTAGATACATATATTTTTTAGCTTCTTATAATGGATATTACTATGACTCTATAGGATGCGTATCACATTTTGCATTTACTAGTTAGTGATGTGTGACATTAGAAGAGGACATGGGTGTTGATGATATTGATCATGCATCCTTATATTATTTTGGTGTGCCTTCAAGTATACATCAGAGAGGGAATGATAATGATATACTATTGTCAATTATTGTGTAGTTTAGTGTTCCATGCTTATGGAAGTGGTTGGCTATTTTGCTGGTATCATTTGTTGTTATGGATATGAGTGAAGTGTCTATTTCATATAAGATACATAGGATTATGTGTAGTGTGGAATTATATGGCACTATATTCTCATGGTGGATTACTATGCTATCCCAATTATATAGGGATCTTTATAGGTTTACATAGGAGGCATATAGTGATGGATTGAGTGTAGTGACCTTATTACATTTTTGGGCTTATGAACACATAGCAGTTGTACAACCAATTGGATTATTGATGGAAAAGTAGGCACCTCCATAACCATTTAGAGAGTGGTGGATGAGTACATTGGCTATTTAATCCCCTGGGATGGATAATTATAGGTGGGTAATAGACAAATTGGTGGCTAGTGACATCATATGGAGGTTATATAGAGGATTGCTTGGGTGGGTTGAGGATGGAGTAAAATTATGATATATAAAGGTCAATTATTAGATGAATGAGTAATAGGTTGGAGTATATGAGAAATTTTAGGATGATCACATGACTAGATAGTTTTGGGTACCACAAGATGTGCCCCCAACAACATGGGTGTGGGTGAGGAGTGCGTGATCATCTGTGAGGGTAAGAGCTCATGTGAGACCTACTAAGGTTGAGATTGAACCATTACCTTTAGATGTGAAGGATGTTGATATAGATATTTTTAATGTGGATGATGTCAGATGTATAGATGCATATACTACATGGTGGGATAGGAATTGATGGGCTCCATTGTATCCTATTAAGGTAGGGGATGCTCCTGAGTATGAGGATCCTGAGCCAATCCAAATGATGGGAGGTAAGTAGTGATTACTTTTGAATTATGTATAAATTTGTTATTTTTAGTTTGATTTCAAGGTATATAGCTAACCTAGTGCCATACTTTTTTTGCAAGTGGAGTGGGAGGTGCATAGGATGAGGTATAGGCGGGGGTGGGAAGTGGAGATGATGATTATTAGGAGACCCTCATTGAGTCGACACTCTAAGAGCTCACACAATATGTTCCTAATGATGCAGTGGAGGAGGGTTTGATAGAGAAAGTAATGGTCATGGCTATTATTCATGCTCATCTATTTGATAAGGTTTCTATAGTAACAACTACATATGTTAGGGTAGTAAGAGAGAGATGAGCTGAGATTTGAGCTACATAGGCATAGATGCCTCTACTTGATTTTGGTTCTATTAGCATGAGGATCATGGATGAGTATACAAACATTTAGAGGTGATATTCAAAATTGTGTGAGGAGAATTGTTAGCTATTAGAGTGAGAGAGTCATCATAAGAGGCACATGGAAGCTTGAGGAGGTGTAGGGCCATCAAGTGTTAGGGTGGATTATGGGACTAGCACTGGTGGGGAGAGTGAGACTAATAGTGAGAGAATGATGTCCATTCATGACTAATTATATTTGATATGGTGTATATGTATTTGAAAACTTTGTTATATATATATATATATATATATATATATATATGTATATATATATGTATATATATATATATATGTATATATATATATGTATATATATATATACATATATATATATATATATATATATACACACACACACACATATATATATATATATATACATATATATATACATATATATATATATATACATATATATATATATATATGTATGTATATATATTGTACACACACACACATAGACACACAGACACACACACACACACACACACACACACACACACACACACACACACACACACACACACACACACACACACACACACACACACACACACAAACTAAGAGTGAGGGCATGATGCCCATTCATGACTAATTATATTTGATATGGTGTTTATGTTTTTGATTACTTATTTTGATTTTGACTCATGTGTATTATGTTAAGGAATCTAGAGTATATTGGTATATTTATTGCAAATGGTTGATTAGAAATAGTTGATTTAGAATTGATGTTGAGTTTGCATATGTTTGGTAAAAGGGTATTTAGGATGTGATTTGATTGTTTTTTATAAGTGTGATGCTAGTTTTGATTTTGAGTCATATGTAAGTCAAAAACATTGTTTGTTTTATAATTTATAAATTGATTTGGTAAGGTGAATTGGCTTAAGATTAGTAAAATAGGATATTGGTAAGATCAATATTTGGATAATTTGGTTTGGCTAGGGATGGCTATTTAGAACTAGGAATGTTAGTTGTTATTAGAAGGGGATGTAAGATATCACTCTATGTGTATCACTTTGTGCTTAATTCCTTAAGAGTGGCTCAAGAATACAAAGGCTGGCCCTTTAGATCTATCGTCACCCACTAAGTGAAGTTATGTGATCATGCATGTGTTGATTGATGTTTATATTGTGTCCAATCCCTTTGAGAAGGTGGCTTAAGAAAACAAAGGCTAGTTAGTCCTTTGGCTCCATCATTGCCCATTAAGTGAATCTATGAACTAATGTTAGTATGAATGTGTGTTGTATCACTATATAAACTCTAATAGCCATTAAAAAAAGTGCCTATACTACTCATGCTATGTAGGAACATGTCCTATATCTGATACTAGCTATGGTGCATTAATTGTAGCTATACATGGAGACTCTATAAGATGCAATCTTAATGGATGTACAACTGAAACTATGTGTTATGGAGGCTCATATATCTATAATCATCATGGATTGCTACATGAAATAACATATTGTGGACTCTATTGCGATGTATATGACTGAACAATAAATCAAAATATAATTTTAACCTATGATGGGGGCTCATCTAATATCAATCATAGTGGGTTGATACATGAAATAGGTCCCTAAAAACTTTACTATAGTGAATATCTATCTAAATATGTACTCTTTAATGTGAGTTCATCTAATCTTAACTATATCAAGTTGGTATGTGAGATAGGACCTTGAAACCTTAGTTGTAGTGAATATCTATCTAGAGCAGTACTCTATAATGTGGGTTTATCTAATTTAACCATAGCAAGTTTTTACATGAGATAGGACCATAAAAACTTGATTGTAGTGAATATCTATCTAGATTAGTACTCTGTAATGTGGCTTAATCTAATATTAATCATAGTGAGTTTATACATGACATAGGACCTTGAAAAATCTATTGTGGTGCATGTGACTATGATGGATATGTATATGGAACTATACTGTGTACTCCATGAACTACACTACTATATGTAAGTTACTTGTGTTGTACTAGTTTCTAAACCCTTTGAGTAAGTGGGATAAGAGATCTCTTAGGAGGCTCTATCCTAGAAACTACATTAATCTCATGATGAGTAACTAATTATTCCTATGAAGGAATGTCCTGGGATGACTCAGTCATGGAGGAATGAGTTCTATGGTTCCATGATGGAGGAGATCTTGGTGCCCTTCTATAAATGTTATGATGCCATTATCAACACATATATTAATGCAATCTCTGAGTCCATAATAATCATTATTTCTATGTCCACAAACATGATGATAGTTACAAAAGGGTTGATGTGGATATTTATGTAAGAGATGTGGGTCTCATCGATAAGTAGAAGGCAATGTGATTAACCTCATATATAGTAGTGATGATAATATGACATATGGTCTATCTCACTTTGAATCAAATTATAGTGGTGTCATTCTATTTTATAGTGCATACTATGGGTGGTGCTCTAGAAATTAGCTCTCTATTCTTAACTAGTTAATTTTATTGTTTAGGTTTCCTATCTTGTTTTGGACATGGTAGATGTTGTGTGCTAAGAGTTGTAGATAGAGGTAATTTTGTGAAATCCAGAGTAATCTGATCAACTGAATCTAACTCAAACAATCCCAATTTGTTCTCCAAGGCTAGGATTGTATAACATAAGTGCCTAAAAGAGGATTTTATATGATATAATATTTGATCTAGGAGTGGTTGGTGAAGCCCCTTGATAAATATATACTAAATCTCTAGATATATTGGTTTATAGATCAATCATAACATGTGTATCTTGAATCATAAGATATAATCACTAATTAGATTTAAAGTATTCGAATGCAATGTGGCAAGTTTATCATATGTAACATGAGGGCCCATGTTTTCTATGTAATATCTAATAAATTACTTCTATAAATCATCATATGTATGCAAGGAACCAACATGGAGTAGATGAAAGAAACAATTTTGTGTATTACCCACTAGTGTCTACTGAAACAACTTAAGTAGAATCAAAGGACTTGCATGAGATGACAAAGCCTTTTGAAAGGCTTGAAGGTGTATGAATGGATCTCTAGTTCCATCAAATTGAGACAATGATTGTATATAGAAATGTTTAGGTAATGAAGATTTGAAAAATGTCTTTAGGAGAGGGTTACCATGTAAGTCATTAGCATCCATCCAAGACTTATAAGCCTTGTTTTCTAAGGTAACGAGATGTACTTGGTGTTATAATTCACAAAATACATATATCAAATAAATAATCTCTCATGGTGGTATATTAGTATCTTGAAGTGGTTTATTTAATCATTGAATTTGATCATTCATTTTAGCCATGGGAATGCTACACTTAGCAATTGGATCATAGAAAAGGTGTGTGCTCACTTCAAACTTTGGAGGAATGGTAGCTTGGAACTTAATAGAGGGATGTGATATACCATTTTATTTAGGTGAAGAGTGAGAAATATGTTCTACTATAGTAGGGGATAGCTTGGGAGATTCATTGGTATCTTTGTTGTTTAGTGATTCACATTCTAATTGAGTAGAGGATGTGATGTTATTATTGACATGTGCATCATTTGAAATAGAATAATGCATAGAAGTATAATCAATCTTTTGTAATTCATTATGTTTGAGAGGAGTGAGAGAATAATTAGAAAATAATCATTCTCATTTTCATATTCATTCTCATATGCATATGAATATGTAATATGTAATTATTTTTGAGAGGAGTGAGAGAATTATATTTTGTAATTCATATGCATTTTCTTCTTCACTATGTGCAAAATAATCATAATTATTCCATGCATTATCATAATCAAAGTTTTATTCATATTCATTCTCATTTTCATATTCATTTGCATGTTCACTATCATACTCATTATCACTTCCATCATCACTAGGGAGAGGGGTATGAGAAGATGTTAATTATTTTATAATATGCACTAAACTATCATGTGAAATTGGAATATTATGTGAATCTATGTTATCCTTGAATGGAGTGCATGCTTGATTTTAATTTACAACATGAGAAGTAAAAGAGTTATAATTTAAACATTCTTTTTCCTTTGTTTGAGATGAAAAAGTTGAGTTAAGAACATGATATATATCATTTGAACTATACATTGGCAATTTAATTCTATTGTGTTTATATTGTTGTAATTTGAACATAGAAGTAACAAAATAGAGAGAGACAGAGAGATTTGGTTCAAATGGAAGAAAGTTATCACCAATGAGAGATTCATTTGGAATTGCATGACTAATTTGTTTATTTGGTGAATTGTGCATATGAGAATGAGGTGATAAGTACCTTTTCCATTTATCAAAATTATTTTCTTTAGAATAAGGAAGGAAAGAGATAGGTTTGATAGAAGAAGATACATCTACTTTTTCTTCACTATCACTTTCATATGTATCATCATATTCCTCATAACAACAATAGTAATTATGTTCATTGTAAATGAAATAATTTTCAACATTTTTTAGCTAATGTCTAATTTTGTAAATTTGTCCATTCATTGTCATAATTATGAGAAAAATTTAGAAATTGATCTATGGGATGAGAGGGAAGAAGTGCCTTGGTGGCCATTTTATTTCTTTCAACAAAGAAAATATGTAAAAGTAATATTAAGAAAATAAATTCAATAATAAATACTAACATAGAGATTTTGAAAATATTATTGACACTCCAAACAATTTGTGAAAATTCCAAAAAAAATATCTAAAAATTGTAAGGAAGGCTTGGGGTTTGAGGACCTAGTTTGGAAATCTAGGGTTTTGGATTGGGTGTTTAGAATTTTTGAAAATTATTATAATAATTTAAATTCTAAAATATATTTTAATAAAATAAATACACAAAAATTTATACAAAAATTATAATTTTGAAATTCCATTTTTGCAAGAATAACTACTAAAATAGAGATTTTGAAAATATTTTTGACACTCCAAACAATTTACAAATATTTCAAAAAATTTATCTAAAAATTGTAAGGTAGGAAGGCTTGGGGTTCGAGGACATAGTTTGGAAATCTAGGGTTTTGTGTTGGGGTTTTATAATTTTTGAAAATTATTGAAAAATTCTAAAATAAATTTGAATAAAATTAATGCAAATTTTTTTTTACAAAAATTAGAAATTTGAAATTAAATTTTTGCACAAAAATATAAAGGAAAAACCCTAAGGGTACCTAGGATTTTAGATTTATTCAAATTAAGTCAGGTTCACCAAATGTTTTATTATTTTTGGGAAACTAGGGTTTAGTTCCTAAACAATAAAGGGTTTGGATAAAGGTGTAAAATCTAATCAAAGATGGTAAAATATAGATTTGACCAAATTAATTACATAGGAAAGAGAAGTAACTTATCTATAAAAATAGGCTGAGATGACTATTTTAAAGCCTAAAAACTATTGTGTAGGACTAGGAAGATGTCAAGAAGCTAGATCTAGATTTCATTTTTTGAAAGGATAGGACCACCAAAAATAAGACACCCTAGAATTTGATGTTATTATCCAATCTACTCATGGAGACCTGATTTTTTTGGGTTCTTTCTGTTGTTCTTGTGTGATCCTACCTATGAAATTTTAGATGTTGAATGTTAATGTAGCTCATTATAGAGGTGTTTTAATCTTCAAAACCCTAGATCTATCTACACACATAAAACTACAAACACATCAAAATCAAAAGGGGTAAAAATTGGGTCAGGGAAAGTATGATCACATGATCTAGAACCCCTAATATCCTAATCACTACCTACATTAACACTCAAGCTAGGTTCTTAGATCAAATGTAGATCTCCCTTAGGGAACATGCATAATCAATGCACATGATAGATTTGATAATGAAATTTTGCCTAGGCCCTTCCTTGAGCAAGCATGCAAATCTATGTATGATATAGAATATTGAAATATATTATTGACTAATTTTTAATTATTTACTATGCCAAAGTAGTAAGTACTAGATATAAAATGCCTTGTGAAGTCGTTTATATATGAGACTCTTTATTTTGAATTTTGGAGCTTTATTCACATTAGCCAACATCAAAAATCTAAATAAAACTTAAGAGAGGGGCTAAGAAGGGTTTAGGACTTCTTGAGTGAAGATAAATGACCATTGGGACTCAAAATGTAAAGGGATAGGAGTGCCTAATATAGGATACCCTAGGGTCTAATGCTATAGTCCAATCCCAACACTCTTATCCTATAGGCTCGGGACTTGGAGGGATAGGATTTGCCTAGGAAATAGAGTTTGGTTGAGCTGGAATGATCATTTGGAAGGATATGGATGATTGCTAATAAGCAAAAAAGTGACTCAAGAATGAAACAAGACCAGGATGAGTAAAATAAAAGACATGGCTAATGTGAACAAAGCTCATATTCTCCAGTCGGAGTATCTTGTGAAAAGGACTATGAAAAGACATGATATGTGTGGTTGATTGACCAATTTAGGGTATATACACATAGAGAGAGGAGGATCATATGGATAAATTACACTATGTATTAGAGTTTTTCCATGAGAACAAATTATACGAGAACCTAAAAAAGTGATCCTTATTTTATTAAGATGTTAAATACCTAAGACACATCTTTTTTGGCGAGGGGATCTCACTGGACCCATAAAATATTTGAGCTATCATAAAGTGGCTAGTACCCATAAATTTTATATAGGTGTGAAATATCATGGGATTGATAGGTTATTATCATCATTTTGTTTATAAATTCTCTTAGATAACACACCCCATCACTTCCATACAATGGAAAGTAGTTTTTTTGGTCAAATATGTGTGAGCATGCCTTTTATACATTTAAATATTTTTGAATAGAGCATCTATTTTATCAATACTTGATTCATAGGTTGAATTATTGGTATAATTATTTGTAATTTTTTCCACCATTGAACCCTAGCATGTTCAAACTGATGTTTATTTATTTTAAGTGGACCTTTTGAGTCAAACTCCCTTCAAATGGCATTTTTAGCATTATTTAAGGTTTCTTTTGTAAGTCAAGGTTTATGATAGATATAAGAAGCCTAATTAAATTTCATGAGTATTTTAAGTTGTAGGAGGGTTTTAATGATCTAACATAATGAAAATCAAGGATAGATCCTTTATTTGAGGTCAAATTATGTCTACAGTTTATTTTGGAGAAACTAAGGTATTTTTGGAGAGTTTAAGGTTTCCTTTGCTTTGTCTTATATTACTTATTGTAATATTGTATTATAATTCTTTAAAATAATATTAACACTTTTTTAATAACATATTACATGTACTTTGTCTGTACATATGTTTAAGATGTTATAAAAATCCTTTTCCAACATCACAATACATTTAAAATTGCCTCAATCATAATTTATAACGTTCGAACAAAAAATAATGAAGATTGAGTAGGTAAAATAAGGTTAATATTATCTTGGTATGTTACACCATAAATGTACAAGATAAGAGACACTCTATTATCACCTAGTTCAATAGCTACAATAGGGTTTTCTAGAAGAATATATAAGTTTCTTGAAGAAAGAAGGTCTAAAAAGGTCTAATTTCAAGGGTTTTAAAGTTGAATATGGTATTATAAGCCTATAAAAGGCTCCATACATATTATACAAGCTCAAACCATGCTAAATAATAATTTAAAATTCCAAGAAAGATAAAAACCCTCTCCGCTCCTTTATCAAGCCCTTGGCAAGCTTGTGGGGGTCAATTTCAAATGTTAAATATGTGGTGGAGAGAGAGAGAGAGAGAGAGAGAGAGAGAGAGAGAGAGAGAGAGAGAGAGAGAGAGAGAGAGAGAGAGAGAGAGAGAGAGAGAGAGAGAGAGAGAGAGAGAGAGAGAGAGAGAGAGAGAGAGAGAGAGAGCGAGAGAGCGAGTTGGAACCATATATATTATTAAAATTAGGGGACACTAATGTAATTATAAATTATGACATTGGTTTAGATTGAATACCTTTCCTTTATGAACAATCACTAAGAATGTTTGCAACTCCTAAAACCCCTCAAAAACCCCAACCTCATAGTTTTCTCTTGATTGAGAAAATTTATGAATTGATTAAAATGGAAAATATGTGATATTTTAATGGAAATAAATAAACATAATAAACATTATTTAATAAAACATTAAGTGCAAATAATGGTGAAATGTGTAGGTACATGTTGTAGGGTTTTTAGAAAGTAAGTGTTACAGTCATAAAAGGTATTTTTAGGAGTTTTATGTGTTTGATAGAATGCATAAAATGGTTTTAATGGTTAAAATGGATCATAAATGTCCCAATTAAAAAATAATTATATATTTATACCTCATATAACTCAATAAAATTCCAAAACACACATCTATAATCATGCAAAAATGCAAGGTGAGGCAACACTAAAAAGGCCATAACTTAGGTTTTAGAGATCCAAAACTCATCAAATTTTGACTGAAGGTTGAGATAAAAATTTAGAAACTTTAAAATTTTTTTAAGTTCTGTAAATTTCATGAGGAGAGATAAAAATCTAAAACATAGGTCTATACTATGAAAAAAATCAAGGTTTTCCTGAAAGTTTACTCAAGGATGAAGTATGATTTAGGTGTTTTAGACCTTTTAAATGACACCAAATATTATGAGATGGTTTATAAATAAAATTATCCCAATTCATTTAAAAACACCTCTATGTCACCTACAAGGCAACAAATAAGCACTTTTGAAATAATTATTATCTGAGAGTTTGATGAGGTATTTATAAGTTTTTAAAACTCAAAAATGTATGAAACATTTAAAAATATATAATAAACCAAATAAGAGAGTTATGTGAGCCTTAAAACTCATTTTTTACCCCCTAAGCCAATTCAACACTTTTTGAATCCTAGACAGACCAAATTGGGCATTTTTGGGAATTTCAAGTGGAGTACAGAGCTAAAAAAATTGCATTGATGTTTTTTAAAACATGAAAATGATGTTAAAATCCTAAACAGGTATATTATATTCAAAAATCATGTGAATTCACTAAGTTTTATGTTTTCACTATGCATTTTGCAAGCTTGGCAAGATGAGAAAGTGAGAATATGAGATGTTAGACCCATGCATCAGTTTGAGGAGTTTCATATAATCTAATGAGGTGTAAATAAGATATAAAAATGTGTTAAAGTAAGTTATTCAAATTTTAAATCCTAAATCAAAGAGGGAGGTCAGTTTCATGAGCAAGAGTGATGACTCATCTAAGGTAATGAAGAGCTCCTACACCACTTCTCAAAACATCTCATCAAAACAAGTGTGACACTTATGTAGAAGAATTATTTGAGTTTATTATTATCCATTTTTATGAGTTGTAAATAATTCTATGATATTATGTCAGCCATGATTGGCATATCTATGCCTACCCCTCTCTCTTCATGCATCTTCTTCTATATATGCATTGAAAGTTGATTGTAAAAGGGACCTCTACTAGTTATGGTAAAACCTTGGCCATTTTTTTACTTGAATACCTCTTTAATCAATAAATAAAGTTGATTTTTCATACATATATGTTGTGTGATGTGTGAATACATGAAAATTTGTTGATCTTGTCTAGTGAATGGTTCATCTTTCCTAGCTTGTTGTCCATATTTGCTCAACATTGTGTAGAGAAGATAGTTATTAAAAGTCACTATTAGTGTTCTTTCCTTAATGTATGTAGGATTTTGAAGTGGAAATATGTTAATTATATCTATAAAATTTCAATTTCTTCCCTCTTAGGTGTTGTCAGGCACTCTTAAACCTCATAAATGAAATACTTATGTAAGAATCATATCAAGGTTGTAGGTTGTGTACAGAGTATAACTTTCTTTGCCTTAAATATATATGTTTAGTCAAGTAGAGGAATCATAATATTGGTTCATCACCCCATAGAGGTTTTAGAGTAGTATTTTCTCTCTTTTCCATGTAATTAGGTAGGTTAGTGAGTAGTTTTGGGTTAAACATCAAGGAAGATATCCCATATATATATATATATATATATATATATATATATATATATATATATATATATATATATAACTCATTGATTAGACCACCCACAACCTAGAGGTGTCTCCATGTTATCATCTAAATAATTAAGACTGAATAACCTTCTTAGGGGTATAATTTAGATTGATAACAATAACTGATGCTTCTAAATTGTGATTGGGATTTTTTTATCATGTAGAAAAATAGGCTCATTTATTTTGAGTCATGATAACTCAAGGATTATGAGTTAAATTACCCATGTCATGACCCTAAGTTGGTAGTAGTGGTTCATGCACTTCTATGAATATGGTATTTCCTCCTTGGTCATCAATTTTTATTGAGAATAGATCATTGAACCTTCAACACATCTTCACATATCCCAATCTCAACACTTATCAATGACATTAGATGGAGTTATTATGTGAGTACCACTTTGATATTTAGTATATCAATGCATAAGAGAATGTTTCTATAGATGCACTAAGTTGAGGTGATATGAGATTGGAATTATGATTATCCAAGATGTGTTGAACATAACATGCCATGATCTTGTAGTTATGACCTTTCACATTGATTTTATAGGTAATATCCTTAGTAGTTTCTGAGGATAATATTTATCATGATATTTTCCAAATGATATAGTCACAAAGAACCTTAAGAGAAATGTTTAGGGATAATAATCAAAGTCTAATGGTATTTTTAAATGTAGAGAGAAAATTTATGTGCCAAATGTTGGTGGTCTATGAGACTTAATATTATCATAGGTTCATAGATCCACATATTTTGCACATATTTGGATAAATAAGAAGCACTTAGAGCTTAGGTAGTTGTATCATTGGCTCAAATTATGCTCTAATATTTTATAATGTGTGGCATTATTCCTTTAGTTCCAATTATTCAAGGAATAACATTAACATCCAAAATGAATTTTATACCCACATGACATTATAGATAGGAAGTGGGACACCATATTTATTTCCATGATGTGATCATGGTGAGAGTGGATAAATTGACCAATCTCACTCATTTATGATAAAGACCTATTATAATTTATAAAATTATGCCAAGGGTATTCTCGGATGACATAGTTTGAATACATGGGATTATATAGAATATTATATTAGATAAATGCTCTATATGTAATTTTAATTTTTAGAACACGTTTAGAGGGAATTGGACACCTAGGTTAACTTCAACACATCATATAATCTAGAGCCACATGGTTAGACTGATTAAGCTAACCAAGTATTAGAGGACATTTTGTGCATGTAATTGATGGATAAGCAATCATGTTGGGAGGATTACCTATACTTTTTTGAGTTTTCATGCAACAAAAACAATCAAATCCCCTTAAGCTGGATCCATATGAGGATATCTATTATATACCAAGCTAGACTCCTCTAAATCTAGATATGATTGAATATAAAATAATGATTGGTCTCATCATGTTATATGACATGGAGGAATAGGTAGTCCTTATTCACTAACACTTGTAGGAGGTGCATGATAGATATAATAAATATGTTGATATAAAGAGGAAATAATGAAATTATTTTTTACAAACAAATTATTTTTGTGATCATAATTGAATAAAATTCCAATCCATTATGGAAAAGTCCCTAAGATTTCACCATTTTGTGGGTCCTATTGAGTTTATAAGTCATCCCCAGCCTACGTAGATCTCACAAAGATCCTACATAAGATTTATGCACCTATGAAGTATCAAATTATTTAAATCAAACCATGTGTAGACACCTTTCATTTGCACACATGCCTAAATCAATCAACACATATATGCACAATAACTAAGTGATGATTTACATTTTCAAGGATTTTATAATACATGCCCCACATAGGTAAATAAGGTAAACTAGTGCATAGGTTTAAGGACACAGATCCCCAATCTTTAGATAATTAGTAGAGGTGCACAAGAAGTAGTTCTGAATTATAAGAAGTACACCTAGGATCTTCCATCTTCATGAAAATTCTTATTCAAAATCCCCCTACATATTCATGATATATCCTCACACCAAATTTAAAAGTTTCACTTATATGATCTCATACATTGTAGATTGTGATCTATGCTACACACATACTACTTCATAGACTAACATGGATCCTAGGTGTAAAATAATGATGTAGAAGTTCAAGGGAGGCCCCTACAATGATTGATGAGTGGAAATAAGGTATAAAGAGTTATTTTTAAAATACGTTGAGTATAATTTGAGGCCTTGTCCAAATAAGTAAATATAGAAGTGGTGATCAGAAATTAGAACATGAGTATACACCACCCCTCTAACTTTTATAGGAATCTTCCACTCTTAGACACACATGTGGATCTATAAAGAATCATACCACCAAATCTCAAATTTTAATAACCAAGAATAATTTAATAAGTATGGGTGTGATACTAAAATATAATTAAAATTTATATCTATCACCCCAAGTGGTGAATTAATTGCAAAAGTCTTGATCCATGATAAAATATGAGTTATTCATTGTAAAAAGGGTCAACATTTTTTTATCAACCTCAAACTACCAAAAATTGCCCTCCAAGTGCTCTTTTATTGGTTGAATCTTGCTTATTAATGAGAATTAAGTTTACCTCCATCTTTCTTATTAAACTATGTGTGATATTTGTGTTCTTTGATCTTTGTCTATGGGTAAGTTTGCCCCTCTCATCATTGTCAATTCCTAACACTTCTATGTAGAACTCAAAACTCACTTGCATGTCATATCCTATGTGCATTCAAGTATGTATAGACATTGTATATAGAAAATTTGTCATCCCTCTTAGTTTTTTACTACATTATTTCACCTCTATGAAAACTAATTATGAATCTAGAGTGGACTTGGTGGAGTCTATGTGGTAACATCTTGTTCTAAAATATTTGTAGTGTGTTCATGGTAGTAGGAGCGCTTGCTTTATTCTTTCTATATCACCTTTTTATTTTCCATCACTATTTTACCTTCTCCCTCCCTTTTCCCTCAAAAATCTTAGGTTTAGGTTAGTTTGAGATTACTTTTCTACTCTTTAAGTCTATGTGCTGGTCTTAAACTAGGTGCACTTAGAATAGAAGGAATCTGGCCTACTCTAGAGGTTTATCCCAAAGAGTGCAAGGGTCCCATGCCTCTATGACATTCCCATAATTATGATGAGACAATTGATAATCCATATACACATGTGATTGATAACACTTTCATGCCTAGTGTTAAACACTCTTGTTCCTTGTATAAGGCATTTTCACCCTATGCCCTACCATAACCTCCTATATAGAAGACCATGCATAGGTGCACATCTCAAATGGCAATAGTTTATGACATGCTTGGTAGGAACAATTAGAATAAAATATAATTAATTAGTGCTACCCTTAGATAAAAAGTGTTGAAAACACTTAGTAAGATCACTTAGCAACTCCAAGTATTTTTGGTTCATAAAGATCATTCCCCTATCTAAATGCAAAGAAGAACAAGATCATTTTTGAAGGGTATTGATTTCCATTTCATTGAGATTGTAGTTAATTATAGAAGAATAAGTGTAAGAACATGTTCATCCCTTATTATAATAAGGAGCATTTTAAGGAAGATGTCCCTATAACTTAGTCTACACCTCCATTTAGAATATTCCCTACACCTAGAGAAGTTTATTCCCTATCCTATTTATGGATATGTATATAAATCAGTTATTTATACCTTTCAATGGAGGCAATCCATTAATTCTTTTCCAATATGATGACATTATAGTTTCAAAACTCAAAATATTATTTTACTTTATTAGTGAGAATGTGACTTCTTATGTGGATCATATCTAAGATATTATAAATATCTACTTAGTGCACCATGGTATTAAAGATAATGTCACAATCAAGATACTTGTCTCTTCCTTCAAAGGCAAATAACTTCATTGGTATCGAGGCTTAATACTAAATTCCATTCATAACTATGATGATATTAGGGAGGAACTATGTAGATAATTTGAATATTAAAGTGACCACTTGTCCTTGATAGAGTAGTTCACAACTATAAAGTGAGCCCCATAATATATGATGGTTGACTTCAACTTCAAGTTCTATAGGGTTTGGGATAGGATACCACCCTTGTGCAATCCATCTCCTAACACTACATTTTTATATTTTATAAAATATCTAAATAATGATATAGCTATGATGATTCAATCTATGGGAGGCATAGTATTACTATATGTTTATCATAAAGTCATTGTATGTATAGAAAATTATTTGATCCAAGTAGGGAAAATTATGTCTAAACCCCCCACACTTATATTCACAAAGCCTCCTCATATCCAACCAAAATTTTAACCTATGTTAGCACGTATCCCTACCATAGTGATCCCACAAACTTCATATGTAGTTTCACCTAATGAATTTAATGAGGTTAAAATTCTAATATAAAGATTTTGGAATGATCGTATATCCCTTAAAAGGTAATAATCATAGTACCCCTTACCTAATCAACCATTCACTCAATAATACTAGTCAATCATACCTCCTTACCATGGTGGAACATAAGAAAAACATTATCTCATATATAATAGAATGCATTATGCATAAAAATCTAATGTCTCTAATGCCTCTAGAGCCCTTATACCAATGTAAAATAATATTATACAGGATCCTGAATGGTGTTTTTCATGTGGCTAACCACATAATAAAGATACATGCACAAATGGGGTCATGAACCAAGTGATCATGATGAAAAATATGTTGTGACCTCAAGATAAAATGAATACCATAGATCCACATGAAGGAGAGATTCAAGTACCAACACAAAAATAAGATGGGTTTACTCTCATCAATTGGTAGGAAGATGACTTCAACTATGTAAATCAAAATGGTGAATCAAGTGGAGGAAGCATCCCATTTACTTTCAATAAAAGATTCAAAATGACAATGACCAAGGAGGAAATACCAAATTTATTTCCCTCTCCCTAAATGCCCCAAATCACTTACATAGGTACACAAGCCAAATTTTAAACATAACCTTTAGTGCTCACAAAATAGGCTACACAAAGATAAGAGTCACCTCATACCAGTGCATAAATACAAGAAGAGACTATTATTCATAAACCAAAGTAAAATGGAACTAAAATTACCTTAAACATAGTCAAGAAGATGAAGAATATGAGCCTCAATGTAACCATGTGGGATGCTCTTTCTATTCCATCTCAAATGAATTTACTATAAGATGCTCTAAAATTATTTTAGGAGTGTAAGACATCCCAACTTATGTTTTCTATCGCCTTGATTCTATGTCAACCTAAATTGGAAGAAACATAGGTGCACTATAGCACCAATATTACCCCCATTCTACATATCTTTGATCATCAACCAACATATAGTACATAACTACATGATTGAATCTAGTGTGAGTAGCCTGATGATGTCAAAGTAGATCATAGATATGTTTGGAATTGTGCATTCCATTATTTAAAAAGGATTAGTATATTTGGATGACATAATAGTCAAAAATATGGGAGTCATAAAATATTGGAATCTTACATTGCATGCATTCCCAAGCCTCTCAATTTCATCGAACATCACAATCATCGACTTGCCTCCATACTTCACCATCTACCTCTCTCGAGACTTCACAACAAATATGGGTGGATATGTATCTTTAGACTAGTCACATATGTTTTAGATTAGAGGTTAAAGCAGGTTTTGAAGGGGCCCCAAAACCCTTTAACAAAGAACAAAAAAGAGCAAACTAAGTCCACAGGCATCGCCTTAAAACACTACATAGAATTAGTTAAAAACAGAAAAAGAATGGTCCTGAAACCATTGAGATACAGCCAAACAGGACCCAAAGAACAAAAGTCTGAAAGAACAACTAACTGAAAACTAGCAAAATAAAACCAGAGATCAGTACCAGTTTCTTAACCGAAAAAAGACTGGATTATTCATCCAGTTCCAGGATCAACTTCATGGCTTCTTTTTCTTTCAAAGCAATTTCCCGGGTGGTAGCCTCCAGCAAGTCTCCTTTGTGTGTGTCTTTCTTTCTGGAACTTTGCCTTGTCCTCTTGCAGGGGCCCTCTAGTACTTTTGTCTCCTCATTGGCATGTTTCCAAATACTGATAGCAGCTGCACAAAAGTTAGATGTTACTTCATCCATTTTCTTTCTATTTTCCTTTATAAGCTCCCAGAGGTTGTTTTCATAAGCTTTAAGCTTCACAGGGATCTGGCTTAACTGATTCTCCATGTCATTTACTTTGTTCCAAGTAGCTTTCATTGATTCTTCCATTGTTTCCACTTTTTTATTTAGATCAATGATCTCCCTACACAGCCAGGCATCTAATTGGGAAGAACACTCTGCTTTACTATTAACCCAAATCAAAGGGGTGTGTTTTTCTTCATTCTGTTTCTTCCCTTTCCAGTCCTCAGCCTTTTCATTTGGGCTATTTCTAGCTTCTTCAAAGAAGTCTTCTTGGCTCTTTAATTCCCTCTCATTGAATCCTTCTTCAATTTCTATCTCCATGTTTTGGATATTTTCCTGGACTGGTATTTCCTTTTCATTCTTTGACATTGGGTCCTCACCAGAATCTTCCTAGACAGTGTCATCCTCCTCATCTTTCTGGTCTTCATCCTTCTCCTCTATTCTGGAAACAGAGTCCTCCTCAGTATTGACTTTATCTTTTTCCATATCCTCAGGTCCTTCTTCGTCGTTACTAGAGTTGGTTTCCCAGCTCTCTATTCCATCTTCTTCCACCCGTTTTTCTTCCACGGGTTCACCAATTCTCTCCCAGCCCCTATCTCCTACTACATTCTGTGTATTGGGATTAGGGGTCTTAATTTTTCCTCTTCTGCTTTCATTTTCATCCTTTTTATTTCCTGTCAACTTGTTTTTCCCCTATTTGGGGTTCTTAACCAATGCCCTATTCTTGCAAAAGCCTTCAATGAGCAGGATAAGGCCTTCGTGAAGAATAGGGCGCAAGTCTTTCTTCTTATGAGCATAAAGGCTTTGAATCAGGGAGTAGCGAAGGTAGAAAGGAAAAGATATTCTTACCTTATGCCTGAAGTGGTTGAGGAAGACAAAGTGGAACTTATGCACTCATTTACTTCTACCATCTAGGATGAAATATTCCCTGATACAGCTTAGGACGTCCCTCCAAATCCCTTTTATCTGGTCCAAATCATAAAAATACCCATTTTTAACTATTTTCTGCTCCTCCTCATCCGTTTTGGGGAATTTGCAGAATGCTTCGTTCGATATGCTGGTTTGCTTTGAAAATTTGATTCCTTCCATAGACAACCCTGTAACCTCAGCAAGAAAATCCTCAGTTAAATTGACAGTAATGCCATGCAGGGTGACCCTGTCGTCAGACCAGTTTTTAAAGAAGGCCGTTGTGATGTGCGGCTTAGAACCGTGAAGCCTTTCCATGTAGTTCGTGACATTTCCTTTCTGCAAGATTCTCCATACTTGGTGTTTCTCTCTCCAATCTACACAAATCTTGGGTTCCTGTTTACGGGGTTCACCCTTTCTTTCACGCGCCATGCTCATTTTCTTAGAATCCCGTTTGCTATTGATGTTACCCTAGTTCCTGTTGCTATCAAAATGATTTGGACATCGAATTTGTTTATGGCATTTCAGGGTCCGCTTCTCCCTCTTAAGGGCCTTGCTTTTTGATAATTGGGTTTCTTTCCCCGTGCTACCACTCCTCCTACTCATTAAGATTTTGATACGCTCCAATCCTTCCTTTATTCGCATGTGTGGCATCTAGAAGAATGATCACCTTGAAGTCCACGTTCCTTTCTAAGGTTTCATCCCACCTCACTTTTTGCCCCTCCTGGACGACACAATTTGCTAGCCAATCTGCGACACCATTGGCTTCACGGTAGGTATGGGTGATTTTTACTTCTTTGAATTTCTTCAAAAGAATTTTCATCTCCTTAACCTTGTCCTCTATGGTCCAAGACACTGAATTCTTGTTATTAAGGATATTAATAACATTCAATGAATCCCCTTCGAGCCACAATTTAGAATATCCTGAATCCACAGCTAATTTAAGGGTCTGAAGAGTAGTTGTAGCTTCAGCAATATGGCAGTTTGATATACCTATGGGAATAGCAATAGCATCAATAACCATTCCCACATGGTTTCTCAGAACACCACCGCAACCAGCCTTACCCGAGTTCCCTTTTGCTGCACCATCAAAATTACCTTTAATCCATTCTTGAGGCGGACTAATCCAAGTCACATCTGATCTGGGGTTATCATGTTTACCGAGAGTAATGTCCTTCCTCAGGGGATTATCCACATTTAGATTAGAGCTTGGATTTTTCTGAGAAGAAAAATTTTCCTTTAGAGCTCTAATGATGTTTTGGCCAACCACCCATCCAGGGAGCTCTTTGTTTCTGAATATTCAGTTATTTCTTTCCTTCCATATTCCCCACCAGATATGGGGAAGAGTAATTTTCACATATGTTACTTAGAACTAGATATAAGAATAAAGTAACCATTAGGTCTGAACCTATTTTCAAAATCCATGTTTAATGTACTCTTCCACCACAATTAATTAAACTACATAATGTTTGACCAAGAGGAGAATTCAATTCTTTATGAAGCCTTAACACTGCTTGAAGAGATTCCATATAATTTTTTGGATAAATGGGCACAAGATAATTTTGAGTGTAATCCATATGATAATGTAGAGGATATAGGGTTAGGTACGTACTATATCTTAGAGGAGGATTTTGTGCTACCTAATCTTGTAATGGCACATGAAATCCTTAAGGGCACATGGTAATTGTAATTTGATGGTTCATGAAGTTAAAATGGTCATAGATCTAGTGTGATGTTAATCTCTCCTCAAAAGGATAAATATTTCCATGCCTTCAAATTGTAATTTGTATGCATAAACAATGATATGGAATATGAAACATTGATCTAAGGCCTCTATCTTGTGCAAAAGAAAAGAATCAAGACACTATAGGCATAGGGTAATAGTGAACTAATTGTTAACCAGGTTAGAGTGTGGAACATGACCAAAAATGGATTGATAAAAGCTAACAAGCATAAAGTATGGGATATGATTGAAGGATTTAATGTAGTCACTATCAATTCCATACCAAGATTACAAAATATCAACAAGGATATACTCTCAACCATAAGTGCACAGTATGGCATCCTATACAATATAATAAAGGAGTCTGAGTGGATATTTGAGCTCATGGTTAGACCATCAGTTCTTAACATTGTAGATAATTGGTAGGTGTTTGAGAGTGAAGATTAAATTATCAACTTCATATAGGATGAGGTATATTTTTATGCCAAAAAACAAACTAGTCACCCTAGAAATCATCTTAAATTCTGATGACCAACTCAAAGGATAAAAGTTAAGTATGACATTGAAAGAGGAGGTATTTTTTCAAGTAAATATTTCCAAAGGAAAGGTCCTAAAAGCTAGCAAGGTATGCTCCCCACCCAAAATTAAGAGATTTATTAAGCTCAGTAGGATATATGATGATATATTTAAATGGATCTATAAGGACCTTTGAGGCTTTATCCTAGGCTTAGCACAACATACAATTGATATTGACCTTGGTGTGCAACTAGTCTACCCTAAGTAGAGGCATGACAACCAAAATATTGAAACATTGATGAGAAAGGATCTCTAAAATCTCATTGAATCTAGTATAATACTCCAAATTAAAAATTCTTTATGGGTTTCCAACTTATTCCTAATCCGGAAAAAGAATGGGTAAATCCATCTATGTGGACTTTAGAGATCAAAATAAATCTTCCCTCAAAGACCACTATCCCCTCCCACCAATGTAGAAAATCCTATAAATGGTCATAGGTTTATAAAGATTCTCATTGCTATATGTTTACTCAAGCTACGACTAGATTTTAGTGCAAGAGTGAGATCATTATAAAATAACATTCACCACTAAGGGAAACCTTCACATACTAATGTATGCCATTTGGCTTGACAAATGCAGGAGTGACATTCCAAAGAGCCATGGATATGGAATTTAAGGAGCTCATTAACAAGGTTATCTTGGTTTACCTTGATGACATAACTATTTTATATAACTATGTAGAGGATCATTTAGGCCATCTAGAGAAAGTATTTTAAAGGTGATGAGAGTTCAAAATATCTCTAAACCTTAGTAACCATATCTTCATAGTTTATTAAGGTACTCTAATTGGGCACATTATTTATAAAGGACTCATAATCAATCCAAAGTGAGTCAAGGCTACTTGGATATCCATCTTCCAAGTCATAATAAGAGTCTCCAAATATTATTAGAAAGGATCAACTTTGTCAAGAGATTCATGACTAAATTTTTCCACCTTAACCAAACATCTCACTATAATACTCAAGAAGAATGCTACATTCAACTAGAATCATGAAGGAAAGGACAATTTTTAATCCATAAAATGTGCCATCACATAGGATCCCACATTAATCAATCTAGATTATAATAATGATTTTATCCTTTATGCATTCAATGGGATGGAAGGCACCTCAGTTATCCTTATGCAAAAAAATAGTAATCATCTAGAGCATCCAATTATTTTCTTCATCCAGGCACTGAAAGATTATGAGTTGTGTTATAAATTCATGGAGAATAACATCCTTGTAGTTTTTAGATCATTTAATAAGTTTAGGCATATACTCTCTAATAAAAAAAATATGACTCATGGTTATACACATAGGTGTCAAAGAGTTTTTTCTCAATAAGGACATAAATAAAAAAAGAGCAAGTTAGGTCACAAAGGTGATGGAATATGAGGTGGACATTTAAATCACCAAGCTAGTGAAAGCAAAGGTAATATGTGAAAAATTGGCTGAGGTGACAAAGATTAAAGATAAGATAGTATTAGTATTGCACAAAAAGGAACCAATAGGCCAAGAAGATATAATGTAAAATATGATGACCTTCAAACTAGCTCATATCCCCTTGGCTTGAATAAAGACAAGCATAAGTATTTTATGTTGTAGGTCATTCCTTATGTACTCATTAATGGTTTGATTTTATAGAAGGACCTCAATGGAATCCTTTTTAGGTGCATAGAATTAGATGAGGTAAGTAGAATTCTTCAATAATTCCATCATGGCCATGTAGGAGGCCATTATTCACCCAAGAACACTACTAAAAAAATCATGTAAGCTAGATATTATTTACCAAATATATTCAAGATGCACATGCATATGTGTGAGTTTTCATGAAATATGCCTTTTTCATAGGCAAATAAAGGCTGGTAGCCTTACTATTGTACTCAATACAAGCTAACCAACCCTTTATATAGTGGGGCTTGTATTTCATAGGCATAATTAAAATACCATCAAGTAATGGACATAAATGTATCCTCATGGCCACATATTATTTCACAAGAGAGATAGAAGTAGTAGTACTCAAAGAAGCTAATGAGACATCCATCCTGAGATTATATAAAGGCATTATAACAATATTTGGTGTCTTAACTACCATTAACTCCAATAATGTGTTGGATTTACTTGGGGGCCATCAAGCATAGAATCCATCTGAGTGCCTCATCAAATTATTACCTTCAAGGTAATGGTCTGGCTAAGTCCATAATTAAGAATTTGATTTGTATTATAAAGAGGACCATGGAATATAATTAACGAGCTTAGCATATTAATCTTAGAACTACCCTTAGGGCTAATCGAATCATGCCTAAGAGAGTGTTGTAAAATTCACCCTTCATGTTAGTTTATGGAATAGAGTATAGATTACCCATATCTCTTGAGTTTCCTTCATTACAACTCACCCATCAATTGGAGTTGTTCAAAAGTGATTCCCTCATAGTAATATTAGCTAAGATAATAGAGCTCAAATTTATTAGAATGTAAGTTATACATACTATATAACTCTAATAATCCTAGATGAAGAGGACCTTTGATAAGAGGGCCACTGGTAGAAGTTTCCAAAATGGATATATAGTGCTCAAATGGGATGTAGATAGGGACAAAGATAGAAGGCATACTAAATTTGATGTGATATGGAGTAGTCCATATACCATAATCAACTACAAATAATCAAATGCTTTTCAACTTGTTAAACTAAATGGAGAAGAAATGCCTATCCCAATAAATGGGATCCATCTCAAACACTATCTCCACTAATTCTATATAAATTTTAAATAAGTACATTACATGTTTTTCATTTGCCTAAGTGCCTTGTGCACCTTATGTTAGGATGGTTTTATTTCCTCCAAGAAGTTATACATAATGTTTTCTTAGCTTAGATATATTTCCTATAGGTACCTTTGGCACATTTCTTTGCCTTTGATAGGAGATTTTCATTTCATTATAATTCCATGGATACATAGCCAGTGCATTTATAGATGGCATAACCATAAGTTTCAAAGGCTCCATGCCCAATAGATTAATTTAAAGGCTACTAGATTCATTTTAAGAAATAAAGTGACTCGAAAAGGTCACTAAAAGTGTTAAATTTATAAGTCACCCCAAACCTACACAGAGCTCAAAAAGATCCTATATAATATTTGCACACTTATGAAGTATTAAGTTATTTAAAGAAAACCATGCACATATGCCTCTTATTTATGCTCATGTCTAAATTAATTAGCAAAAATATATGCAATAACTAAGTGATGACTTATGTTTGTAAGTATTTCCTAATCCACACCCTATACATATTTACACAAGCCAAAATGGTGCACATGTTCAAGGATGTAGAGCCCTAGGCTTCAGACAATTAGCAAAGGTGTGCAAGAAGCAGTTTCAAATTGTAATAAGTGCAGCCAAAATATTCCATCTTTATGTGCATTCTTATTTAAAATGGCCCCTACATATCCATGATAGATCCTCACATCAAATAATAGAGTTTCACTTCTATGATCTCATACATCATAGACTATAACCTATGATATACACACTACTTTGTAGACTGACGTGTATCTTAGGTGTAAAATAATGACAAGTCATTTCAATGGAGGACCATGTAGTTATTAATGCGTGCTAGTAAGTATAAAGAGATAGTTGGAAAATTAGTTGAGGACTTGTCATAATAAGTTAATGTAGAAGTGGTGGTCAGACATCAGAACATGAGTACACATCACTTCTCTAAATTTTCTATAATCTTCTACACTCAGACACATATGTGGATCTAGAAAAAATCCCATGACCAACTCCCAAATTCAAACTACTAGGAATAATTCAAGAAGCATGGGCATGGTGCCACAATAGAATTAAAATATGTATCTACCACCCCAAGTGGTTTATTAATTTAAAAAATCTTGATCCATGATAAAATACTGGTTCTTCATTGTAAAAAGGGTTAACATTTTTCTAGCAATCTCATGGTACCAAAATTTACCCTCCAGGAGAAATTTTATTGGTTGAATATTGATTATTAATGAGAATTAAGTTCACCTCCCTCTATTATTCTTACACTCTATTTGGTATTTATATTTTTTTATGGATAATGTTTTCCCCTCTCATCGTTATCCATTTCCAGTACCTCTATGTGTAACTTGAAACTCACTTACATGTTATATCTTTTGTGCATTCAAATATATGTAGACATTATCTATGGATAATTTGTCATCCCTCTTAGTGTTTCACTACATTATCATGCCTCTATGATAAATACTTATGCATCTATAGTGACCTTAGTGGAGTCTATGTGATAACATCTCATTCTTAGATATTTTTAATGTGTCATGGTAATATGAGTGCTCACTTTATTCTCGATGTATCACCTTTTATTTTATATCACTCTCTTACCTTCTCCCTCCCTTTTTCCTCAAAAATTTTAGGTTTAGGTTAGCTATAGATTACATTTATGCTCTTTAGGTCTATGCACTAGTCTTAAATGAGGTACACTTAGAATAGAAGGAATATGGCCTTCCTAAAGAATGCAAGGGTCCCACACCTTAGAGACATTTCCATAATTAGGATGAGATAATCGATGCTCTACATGCATAGGTGAGTGATAACACTTCCATACCCAACACTAAAAACTCTTATGATCTATGTAAGGCATTCATACTCTACACACTATTGTAAAACCTCCTACATATCAAACCATCCATGGGTATATGTTTCAAATGAGAACAGTTCCATTTAAAATCTTGGAGACATTTGGACCAGTTACTTATAGGTTATCCTTGCCATATAGCCTATCTTAATCCCATGATATTTTTCATGTTTCACTTCTACTGATAAATGTTCTAGATATTTCTCATGTTTTGGATTTGATAAACTTGTAGGTCTAGGGGGATGAGAAGCTAATCTTAGAGCCCATACATATTTTGCTGTGTCAAAAACTAGGATTTTAAGGCCATGATTTAGACCATGTTAGGGTTCAGTGTGATATATATGATGAATTAGTAGCAAGTTGGGAGTATTCAAAACCACTAAAATCCTAGTATCCCCACCTATTTTAGTGACTTCCATGAGGAATTAATTTTAAGGGGAGAATGATGTAAGGCACCATTTTGATAGAACTTCCTATTATATGTCTATACTATATTATTTAGTATTCATTGCACATGTTTTATACTATATGGGAGACATGGATTTCACACACTGTAAATTTTGATTATTGTTCTAGACATTGATAAGTTAGTTTATTATTTTTTATTTGTATGTGTGTATGGTTACTTAGCATGTTACTTTGATTAGTTATAACTTGTTTAAATTTTTATTAAGATTTTATACTATGGTGATTATGTTTTGAGAATTTTATATATTTTTTCTAACCAAGACAATGCATGTGATTTAATCTTATGATGATTCCTTAGATGTCATTATTATAAACATGATTTTTATAGTTCATTTTATAGATATTGGTTATTTTCCATGGATATATTTAATGTTTTCATTAAGCATACAAGATACCAATGCCAAAGTTGGGAGTATGATAGACTTGAATGTGTCTATAAAACTCATATGCACACCCAAACCCCTACCAAACCTTTATCCTTATATTTTTTATTTTAAAATTTCAATTTTTAAAATTTTATATCTTTGTATTCTTTTGTGTGTGTGTGTGTGTGTGTGTGTGTGTAAATTTTGGTGTTTTGGGTTTAACCCTTTATAAAATTAATTACCTTAAGAATACCTAACACATTTTTGAAGTTAATTAACCCATGTTTGAGGTTTTATTTGACTTATAAACACATTATAAAATTACAAACCCAAAATTTCTCTCACATCCACTTTTTAATTAGTGTATTGGACAAGTAAACCTTGTCGTATATTTTTTTTTAAATCTCAAACCCATACCCATTGGGTAGATGTATTTTTAAAAAAAATTAGCCATATAAGGACATTATTTATGTCCTATAAATATTACCACAATAAAACTTAATTTTTATATAAAATGATGTACTAACCATACTTGTGTAAGAAAACACTCATGTGGGTATGTAAGAAATATTGATGAGTTTTATAAGAGCTTAGATGAAAATTTAAGAAGTGTGGTTACATCCTTGGGAAGAGGATGGAAATATGTCACCCTCCCATTAGTGTTTTAAATTGGTTTTTATTTCCTTATATAGATCTTAGTTTAGCCTTTTGGGGGGTTATTCAATTTGGATATTTTGGGGAGAGCTTGTGTTTGGAAGGGATTTGGAAGAAAGTTTTCAAAAAGAGACTTGAAGGTTGAGGAAGGGTCATCTATATTTACCTTTAAAATGATTTTTATTTTCTTGGTTCTTGTTATAACCTTTATTTATTTAAAAAGAGAAACAAATTTTCCTTCATTGTATGCTTGAAACTAGTAGGATTCATTTAAAAGAAAGGATTTTTAGGGATTTTATTAGTGTTTCTACCTTGTTGTTGTTTTCCTTAGTTATTTTAACTCTATTTTATTATTATTATTATTATTATTAAGTGATTGGTTCATGGGTTATTTAAGAACAACTTTGACACTATTTTTGGGTTGGTAGATGTGCTTGTAACTTAGGGAGTGAGGGAGATGTGAACACTTTCTCTTATCTTTTGGAACAATCCATATCTTGACCTATGCCATTAATGGTAAAAATACTTTCCCATGATAGTGGAACCTTGAAAATAATTGGAAAACCACTATTTTAATTGAATAGATGGGAGGTATAAAGAGGATTTTGGGAGGTGTAAGGAGGTATATCTTTTTGGAAGGTCTAAAGAGGATTTTTTAGGAGGTATAAGCATGATATTATATTTGAAAACATATATTTGTATGGCTTTTAAACCATTATTATCACTTGAATAACTATTTATATACCATCAAGGTTGGCCTCTCCTTCTCCTCTTTAATATTGTCTTAGTGATTTTCCTTGTGTTTTTCCTTTTTTTTATTGTGGAAATTATAGGTTTTTGGGAATTTTATTTTTTAAATCTCTTGACATACCCTTATCCATCACATTTTAATAAACTTGAACCAAGTACATATTTTTAGTGGCATGCCTCTTTACCTTGGTCTTAGGGGAGGCTATGTATGGGACTCACACAATGAGGTCTTATGTGATGGTGCCAATTGGATTAGAGGTCAAACACTCCACAATTTTCCTGACTTGGATCATGGTTAGAGTATTTCATAACTTTATTATTTTGTTTTAGAACCATTGCATGTGGATCTTGGATCTTAGATATTTTATTTATATGTCATCTTGACTAACTTTACTTACTAATGTATTTGGATTTTTAAGCCTCTTTATTTGTTGTGATATGATAAATTCCAACAAGACTCATTTTTGGGAGGTTAATATTGTGATTATGAAACTTGTAAATGAATTGTAACCATGTGATTTGAAAGACTCTTGTGTTATCTTTGACAAATTTAATTAACTTAATTTATTTCCATTGGGATTGAAAATATACCTTGATGGAGTGTTTAATATATTTTTATTCAATATAAGTGTAAAAAAATTAAATTAAATATTTAAAGAATACCCATATCTCCCTTCATTTCTCTCAAATCAATTTTATCACAAGTGCACAATTTCTTTTGTTGTTCGAAAGTTATTACTATTGAAACTATGGAAACTTTTAATATCATTTTTATTAATATATGTTTAAAACCTTGGTTTAATTAAAAATGGAATTCTCATGGAATGATGAATAAAATTAATATCCACCTTATTATATCCATGTATTTTTAATTGAGTGACACTCTTAGCACCCTTTGTGTAAAAAAATCTCTTTAACTTTTATTCTTGTTTATTTTTAAAACAACTGAAGGAAATACGACCATTAAAAGTATTTAATGTTAATAAATATTATTTGTGTGTGTATGAATGTATACACACAAACACAAAAACAATATTTATTAACAAATAAATATTTGTAAGGATTTTATTTCCTTCAATTGTTTTAAACATAAAAATAAGTAAAATATAGTGCTTCCTTATTTTTAAGTTTGAAAAATAACATTTTTACACACACACACACACAATGAATATCAATTTATAATTTATAATAAGCTTGTGTCCTCTAACTGTTGAAATCATAATAGAAGTAAGTGCTCCTTTGTAGTTAAGTTGAATAAATTATCTTTTTCAATAATTCTTGTTATATAACACACACACACACACACACACACACACACACACACACACACACACACACACACACACACACACACACACACACACACACACACACACACACACACACACACACACACACACACACACACACACACACACACACATGCACGCATGCACACACGCACGCACGCACGCACAATGAATATCAATTTATAATTTATAATGAGCTTATGTCCTCCAACTGTTGAAATCATAATAGGAGTAAGTGCTCCTTTGTAGTTAAGTTGAATAAATTATTTTTTTCAATAATTTTTGTTATAAATAATACACACATATGTGTTCATGTGTGCACACACATGCATGCATGTGCACATGTTCCCATACATACATGTGTGTGTGCATTAAAAAAACAAAAAATAAAAAAGGAATCCATTTAAGTGTGTGTGTGTATGTGTGTGTGCACATGTGTGGAAAGCATCTTCATGATGATATGTCAAACCAAGAACACATATGTTGAGACCATTGAGGTTATTTACACTTTTTGATTCATTAAATTATGTCTTACAATCATTTGTTGAAGTGATGGTTTGTATTAGTCTTGTAGGGGGTCTACTTTCATGGTATTTAATATGAATGTGTATCAAAAATCCTATATGAGGTCATATTAATCTTTTCAACCCTCATTTTCATGTCTAGAAGAACTCAAAATACCTCTCAATACAAAACCTACTTAAAAGGCCTAATAGGTCAGTCTAAGGTCATGATGCCTAATGAAGACCCGTTTGATGATTATAATCGTGAAATGATTTCAAGAGTAAGATGAATCAAAAGAATCTAAGATCATTTGTGAGTACAATTTTATCCTTGCATAAGCATATTCAAGTGCTTCTTAATGTGAGATAAATTAAAAATATTTTAAAGAGTATTTATGAGTTTATAAAGGGGTTAAAAGGTTCTTAAGTTACTCATTAAATTCATTCTAAGAGGATGATACATTCTTGACAAAATAAGCAATATGATTGCATACGAACACTAGATCTAGATATGAGACCAATAACAAAGATATTCACCATGAAATAATGAGAGAAAAATTGAACACACCATAACATAGATATAATGTGGGAAAACCTCATGAAGAGGTAAAAAACCCACTAAGATTATTCATTATTTTAGAAACTAAAATATACCCAATATAAGATTTCTCTTCTTTCTCTTTTCTCTCTCTTTTTATTACATCTTACAAATAAAACTCTTTTTATATAGGCAAGGTAATATTACCATTATAAATGACCTTTTCCAACCACCACATTAATGGGTCCAACCTCTCCAAAGGTCATTTAATATATTTTATTATTTATTTACACAAGGATAAACTCATGATAAATAATAAAATATATTATTATTTGACCTATGTAATTTAATGTATTAAGTGTACATAAATAACACCACTTAACCATTAATTGTTCCAATACTTTCCCTTAATGTTAAGTGGGGATACATGGTGATTTTTAGGAAGTAACAACAAAATGAACTTACACTCCATGAACCATACATATGATGAATTTTAGGAGGTAATAATCAAAGGAAACATACTTCATCATGCCATAGTCACCTTTAAAGGAATTATTCTATGTAAACATAGTCACCCAAAGGTATTACACTATTTAACTATAAAAACCCAAAGGTATTACACTATGTAACATAAATCACATAGTCACCTCTAAATAAATTACACTATACAACTATAAATGGCCAAGGGTATTACACTATGTAACCACAATCACATAGTCACCTTTAAAGGAATTAAACTATACACCTATATAAACTTAAAGGTTTTGCACTATGCCCCCATAAGCACCTTTAAAGTAATTACACTATGTTACCCTACACCACTCAAAGTGAGTTTAGGCTAACATGATTTTGAGACTACATCCCATAGTGAGAATACATCTCACAATTTCTCATGAATAATCAACCAAACATATTGGAGTCTTTTATAACATAAAGACTTCCATGCTATTATGTGTTGAGTATAATGTATATTTCCATATGAAGTTTACCAAAATCACATAAAGTGATATATTATAATGATTTATAAAGAGAATAAGTATAGAGAGATATATAAATAAACACATGACCCACAAGGATTTTAAGAAGTGACATTGTCATGCACACTCCCCCTAAATGGAAATTTTGATAAGCCCAATATTGAGTGAAATTTAATAGACTTCAGTTTATTGGTGTTGTATTAGATTTTTCACCAAATCTATATATTTTGAATATCACCAAGAAGGTTGGTATAATGAAGAACTTCCACACGATGTTCTTATATAATCTTTCATAGCCATAAAGCTTCTTTAGCAACTTCCACATGAAGTGCTCCAAGTGATAGCACTTACACCAAACATAAACTCATAGCCATAAGTAGACTCATCATAGTATGGTTAAAGTCATAATAACCAGATAAATATCATAATCAAATGAAAAATAATATAAAGCAAAGTTTACAATTATTTTTATATACTAAAGTATTCTCTTTGCTAATTTCTAATGATCCAAGTATGGATCCTATATGAATCTAAAAACAACACCCACATATTATGAAATATCTATCCTAGTAATGGTTAGATAAATCAAACTGCCAGTAAGATATTTATAAATAGGGGTTAGATTTATTGTGCATATTTTTTAAATCAAGCTTTAACACAACCTTTAATAGGAGTTTATGGAAGCTTGAAATCAAGTATGTTAAATTTAACAAGCAAATTATGTGATGCACATATAATAAATTCACTAATAATTTGATAATAAGTTAACTAAACATTACATATATTATTAAGAATAATCCATATTATAATTTGAGTCATGAATATTATTTTATTCCTTTTAAAGTTGACACTACAAGTTTGCACTTTATACTAAACCGTCAAAAAAGGTTTAGAAAGCAAAAAATTTAATGTGTTTTATACTTGATTTTGAAATAAAAACACATATTATAGTGATTAAAAAATACTATCTAATTTAATTAATTACAAAACAATTTAAAAACATAAATAATTACAATAAGGATGAAAGTTTTAAGTGTCACAAAGTAGTCATAAGTGTCATAAAATAGTGTCGCAAATTACACTATTCGATCAAATTATTGTAAAATCAATAGTAAGAGGTTTCAAATCAAATAAAATACCATCTTAATGTGTCTAAAATGTGAAAAAAATTAAATATCAAGTAGTTATACAACCATCTTCGACAAAGAATACGACAAATTAAGGGTGTCAAAAGTGTTGTAAGCTTCACATGTGAGATTTTTCACAACTAATAACTAGACATTTTAACTAATTATTTTTAAAATAATTAATTAATGTTGATCCAAAAATATATTGGGATTGATATTTTATTTAAGGACCTTGGATCTATAAATGTTTCCCAAAAAACACTAGTAAACTTCCCTTTGTCCAATACAAAACTTCACATGCAAGCTACATGATTTAAAAATTATTTAATTAATTTTTATTTTTTAAAAATAAAAATATTAAATGAATATAAAATAAATATCTCCTCATTGTATTAAAAAAAATTAAATGTTTCTTTTAATCCTTTTGGAAAATATAAGTCAACACACATGGGCCCACCACGTGCTTGCATGGAAATTTGGATAGTTTGTATTTAATCATTTTAATTTCTGATTTGTATTTTTTTTTAAATAAAATAAAAATAAAATTTAATTAACTATTTTCAAAAATAATTACATGCAAATAAAATTTGAATTTAATCAAAAAAGATTTTAAAAAAGGCCCAGGTGGGGACCACTACCTATGTGGAAAATAGGTAATTAAATAAAAGATTTATTTTTTAAATACTTTTATAAAACTATTGAAATACTCATTTAAATTATTTTAGCATGCTCAACATAGATTAATGGCATTGGAGGAGAAGAAGGATGCTCAGCAAGAGCTCCAAGTAACCATTTTTGACAAAATAAAGCTTGAAACCACCTAAAATTATCATTTCAAAGCTAATGAAAGACTCAGATCCAGGTTTAATAGTCTAGAAATTGATTTTGAAATTTATTGTTGTAGCTATGGTTCCCAAGGGGGAGAGAGAAAGTGAAAAAACTTGTTTTGTTGCTTTTTAGGGTCTGAAAAAAGGCTCTAATAGGCTTTAAAAAATTCAAAAAAAGAGAAATCAATCTTTACATCTCATAAAATGACTAAAAATTCATGATTTTAGATTTTTTTCTTCATCCATGGTTGTACAAGTTGAATCATGACTCTTGGGAGGAGAGAAAAAATTAAAAAGAGATGTAGGAGAATAAATCAGGCAAAGTAAAGATAAAAAATACTTGGAAATGGCCAAACTAAGCAAATAAAATAATCAAAATTGAGATTTACTACCCAAAATATGATATTTCACTAATTTTTATCTCACACATGCTAAAACATGGTATTTAGGAGGAGTGCAATAATTTGAAATCACCTACAGGGATCCAAATCAGATGAAGTAAAGGTAAAAAATGCTTGAAAATGACCAAACTAAGCCATTGGAGTGACAAAAATAGGGATTTAATGGGCTTTAAAAAATAATTTTAACTCATTTTTATACCATTCATGCCCTGTACAAGGTGCTTACGGAGCTCTTTAGCTTGAAAAATTATTTTAAATATTGATCTAGTTTCTCAGATCTACAACTTAGGGAGATTTAAACACCTTCATTCATAATATTAGTCCAAAAACTAAGATAATCTTGAAATTTTAATGCTTAAATAAATTTTTTTATCCATTTTAAGATTCTTAGTTAGATCTATGACATGAAAATAGGCTTAAAATAAGAAAAATTGCATAGATCTGAGATCTCTAGGCTTCTAAGAGAGGAAAAATTAGAATAACTTACTTCCTATAGAAAGATAATATTGAAAAAATATTATGAAAATACCATGGATTAAAATATGGATGAATATGGGATTTAACACATGCCAAAAACCTAATCTTGCCTCTTGATCACATATCAATTAACTCTGATACCATGTCAAAATAAGCAATACAATTGCATACAAACACCAGATCTAGATGTTAGACCAATAGTAAAGATATTCACCATGAAATAATGAAATAAAATTTGAACACACCGTAACATAGATATACCATGGTAAAATCTCATGAAGAGGTAAAACCCCACCAAAATTATTCATTGTTTTAGAAAAAAGATATACCCAATACAAGCTTTCTCTTCTTTCTCTTCTTTGTCTCTCTTTTATTACATCTTCTAAATAAAACTCTTTTTATATAGGTAAGGTAATATTCCCATTATAAATTACCTTTTATAACCACCAAATTAATGGGTCCAACCTCTCCAAATGTCATTTAATATATTTTATTATTTTTTTACATGAGGATAAACTCATGATAAATAATAAAATATATTATTATATATCTAATGTAATTTAATATATAAGGGTACATAAATAACACCACTTAACCATTAATTTTTAAAATAATTATTAATGTTTCATAAAGTCATTTTGAAATTTAAAAACTCTTTATAAGTTCTCAAATATGTACACATTATCAAAGAGTGAATTTGACTTGTCGGTTTTCCCTCTCTCCCTACCTTTAGGTGAACTTCAATTTTCTCAACATGGAAGAGTGTTTTAATCAATACTTAGACATTTTACTATATTAAATCATGTTTAAGTATGTTTTAATTATCCAAATATTATTTTTTTAGGTCTGCTCGAGAAACTCTCAAGCTTAAATCACCAAAGTCATCGCTTCATCATGGTTCCAATCCCCTTCAAGGCCTAGAGCTTCAAGCATGAAGTTGAAGTCATTTTTTGTAGGTTTACTAAGGTTGAAATAGAGAATAAACCATAGTATTAAATAGGTTATAGTCTCATAATCAAGTTCAAATCCTTCAATTAAAGAGAGGTTTATTCAAGGGAGAAGTAGTAGGTTTCAAGGAAGATCACAATGAAACAAGCCTTGAAAATAAGAAAAAAATACTAAGTTGCAGGCATGTCCAACATATTTTAAACATTTTTAGGCTTGAAAATGATTAAAATGGAGGTTTATATGATTAAATGGACTATTCATTCAAGCTTTAATGAGCACAAATAAAGCCTATAGCCTTAAAACTAGGCTAAGACCATTTTGTAGGGTTTCCAAGCCATGAATGAAAAGTTCCAAGTTTTGGTGCATTTACAAGGTATATTGAAGGATCTAAATGCATAGTAGGGTTTTAATAATTTAATAGTATCATAATAAACCAAATATATACTCTCAAATTGATATTATCAGGTTGAGAAAGTAATAACATCCCAAAAAATGTTCTATATGTTTATTTCCAAGAAACGAGACCTCTTTAAATGTCATATCTTTGTTCTATTGGTGAATAACTCAAGGTGACTCATAATAAGTGTTTATAGGTTTTCAAGGGCCCCATAAATTATTATTATATTTATTTAAGGATTGAAAATCATGTCATTTTAGGGGAAAGAGGATAGGTTGGTCTAAAACTTAACTTAAACCTCAAGACCTGTGTCTCCACTTTTAAGGGATTTTCAAGATTTGGAGATGTATAAAAATGATGTTACAAGGTTATTGATGATATTATGAGAAATTGGAAATATTTTTTACACTACAAAGCTCCTTATATGATAAAATAAGGAATTTAAGAAGTTTACAAGCTTTTAGAGTGAGGATCTCAAGTAAAGAACATGTAACTACGTGCTTGTAGCAAGTCTTAGAAGGTATACATGGTGATATAGGTATAAAATATGTCTTCATAACCTATATAACCTTTGAAAATATTTTAATATTATTTTCAAAGTATAACTTATGATACTATAAGTAATATATAGGTTTTTAAAGTATCTAGGAATGCCTACAATCATGTTCACAAGGTTTCCAATATGGTCCCAAGGTATTCTTGCAATTTTTAAACCTCAATGAAAGTATAAAGACCATAATAATATTGAAATAAATTTTATAAGTATTTATTGATGAATAAAACTAAAAATATTACATCAAATCCCATCAAAATTCCTATAGGTTAGGGTTAAGATGTCCAAGCAAGTTGGAAAAAAAACTCCAAGAATTGTAGGCTTCAAGAGGAATCTCTTGCTTGATTAAAATGGAAACCTTCCATAAAATATTATAAAGGTATTTTAGGTTAAATTTTTATTTATAAATAGTGGAATAATATTTTAGGGTGGTGAAGAACTTTGATTATTGATAATAACTCTCAAGAATGTGCTAAGGTTACTAGGTCTCTATAAGACTACCTACAGGCCTTTAAATCTTCAAGTAAAGTTCATGAAGATTTTGGTATTAAATGGAGGATAAAAACCTATATTCATGATTCAAAAAATCTTTCAAGATTATAAAAATTCACTTTTAATACTATTTAATAGTTTTCATGTGTGACAATGGAGTGAATACAAGGTTGATAGTGTGAAGTGCAGGCATAATTGGTGAAGTTGCAAGGTTGTAGGATTATGAAGGGAGATTTTTGAAAAAATTTATGAAACTTTAGTTATATTAAAAAATTTAACTATGGTCAAAATAGGCCATTGAATTGTAATATGTTTACAGTTCCTTCAAGGCTCTCTTAAGGAGCTAAAAAGTAAGTTTCACAAGTATGAATATTTTCAAGGATTTTTAAGCATGGAAAGGGATAGCATCAGTTTAAATGTGTTAATAAATTTTTTAAATAATATTAAAAATTATTTCAACCTCAAATCAAGTTCTTATTGAGCTCAAAATCACACCTCCATGTCCACTAGCTAAATATTGTCAAGAAAAGTGTAAAAAATAGTAACAAAGGCTTGTTTTATCCATGTTTCAAGGTTGACCAAGGTGATTTAATGAATTATAATGGAGGAGGATGATGGGGTATAACTTTTACAAGTTTAATTTCTCTAAAAATATTCTTAAAAATCAAGTTATTATTTTCTTAAGGCTATTGGCCTACTTGCGAGCCTACTAGGGTTTAGATGTCAAAAATCCTCATAAAACACAAAAAAAACCCTAAAAAATTGATTAAAATTGTCAATAATGTTAATTAAAATTTTGTAAAAGTTTTATAAGTCATTGAAAAGTGATCTAGGATCTGAAAATAAATTAATGCTTGAAACTCATTTTGCAAACCTAGTTTCAGGCCAACAAAAACCTTGTTTTATGTTATCTTGCATGATCAAGGTTGGTTGAAGGTAATAATTATTATTAATATTAGATAAAAAATTTAATGGTTATGATAAATAAATTAATTGAATATTAAATCATCTGTTCATTAAGATTTATATTCAATAAGGCTTTTAGGCCTAACTAGCTCACTCAAGTAGGTTACAAGTTGATCTTCTTTTGAGAGCTCCATGGTCTTAATATCTTCAAAAAAATTTAAAGAGGAGTATAAATTGTTATTAATACATATTAGTTCCATAAAATCACCTTAAAAAAACCATTTTTATCTCTATTCCAATATTTTGTTAGGTTCCTTTCAAATATCATCCAAACAAGCATGCTTGCAGGTCTAAAGAACCAAGAATTCAAGCACCTAAAAGTTGTAGGCTTGAAAATTTAAGAAGTGAAATTTTTATGAAATAAATACATATTTAATAGGCCTAAAAAAATTTTATAAATTTATTTTTTGGATTTATAGGTATGATTAGAGTTTTTCAAGGTGAATGATAATACAAGATAGAGCCATAAAAACCCAAAAATGTAGGTTTCTTAGCCTCTCAAGGAGTTCTCATGAGAAACTAAGATGTTACATCAGTTTATATACCCCTCTTAGAAACCCTTAAATGGATTTAAATGTGAATTTAAGTTACCTTATGATCTTATATCCTATCAAGAATGACCAGGAATTATGTAAATGGTCATTAAGATTATGACGAGGATATGAGGCATTGAAAACTGACCCCTTTAGGTGTGTAACTCCCTTCATAGAGTGGTGGTAATTCCAAGTTAACTCAAGGATAAAAATTTATTAGGATATATAAATAAAATTAAACCATTCAAAAATATTTTATGTGCATATATGGAGGTTGAGATGGGTGAATTAAAGCTCAAAAGAGGAGTTTCCAAGAATATAACAATCATGAAGGAACACATTCATCATGTTTAAACCCACAAAAGGAAAAAAATAGTAATAAGGCAAGCCTCTTCTCTAAATACTATTCCAACCTCTAAAAAACATCATTGTGATGACAATCCTAATGAATTAAAGAGAGATTAATGCTCCTATTTCCCATGTTTCTTTGCTTGCATAGGCTATATTAATGGCATAGAAACAAAATTTATGAGGTATTCTAGTGTTTTTATCTTATATATTGGATCATTTTATTATATATAGGGATGAAAATTATTTATTAATGGTCCTTCCTCTTGGGTATGACGAGACTCTACTCTTTTGGATACTTTTAATGCTAGATTTAGGCTTGGAATCTAATAAAATTGATATTTTACCTCCTTTGTTGTCAATTTTATTTGGTGGTGTGTAAATTTCATTGTTAATATTAATTTAAGTATGTTTTATTCCATATTATTGCGTTCATATCATTTTAAAACCTTTATTTTCAAGTTATATGCTATGTAGACCACTACCTCCATGGAAATTAATTATGCAAGTGTTGAGAGAGTTTCAGGTTTGTAGAGTTGTGTGAGTTATTAATTTTGAGGATTTTTTCTGATATTTCAAGAAAGAGTATATAAGATATATAAACTAAAATTGGTGAATCACATTTCAATTTTAATTCAATTTCTTCCCTTTTCACCACCAAGAATACATAGTCTTAGTTGTAGATAAGTCTCTTTAGCATAGTTTTAGGCCTATAGCTAATCTTAAATTAGGTGAATCTAGTTTAGTAATGAATCCTTCCTTATCTGAAGGTTCATCCCAAGGATCTAATTTATGACACCTTGGGGATGGTCCCATTATTTCCATTGAATCAATTGATTGAATGAGCAGGTGAAATATCTAAGTGACACCAAATATATAAATAAACAAATGAAAATATAAGTGGTATATAGTTAAAAATATGTGTATAAATAATGTATATATTATTTAAACATTTTAAGTTTTGTATGAGGGTTAAAGGGTTATATTATCCTAACCAAATAGATGTATAAAACTATTCTAAGTAATGTCAGTTAAATTAATTCATATAACACAATATACTAAATATTGAAAATTACCAAATATATAAAGTATGATGCCAATTTATATTTTTATAAATGACACACAAGCAAGAGATAATACTTAGTTGGTTTTGAATTCATAGGTGAATCTAAGATGTAGAGGTGTAGGAATAAATAAAATGATGTTTAAGATGCTATTGTCAAATTCTAGAAATATGTATTCACTTAAAATTAGTAATTGAGTGTTAAGAGTGCTACTTGAGACTACCTATCCATATATTATCCCTAAACCTATCATAAATCCTATTATCACACTTATCCATCCCTCATATGGGCCAAAAACATCCTCATTTAGTTAAAACATAGTCTTAGACCCTCATTTCCCAATACTAGACCTTTGTGCCTAGTGTTTTTCCAATTAGACATTAGTGCCATAATAAGGACACTATATCCACATGGTGCTACTTTCCAAAAAATGGTGCCTATGTCTTATACCTTAACTTTATCGAATGAATATATTTTTAAAATTAAAATACCCCTAAGGTCATCCTAGACATCTTTTATTATCCACAAAAACAATGTAACACTATAAATACATGAATTTTATCCCTATATCCACTAGATGGAAAACAAATGCAAAATACCTATTCAAACACAAAAAAAGTTACCATCACTTGAACTTACACCATAACTTAGGTGGGGAGAACTACATCAGGCTTGATCCCTCCTTGGTGTATTGGTATGTCTGCAACTCTCTTCACAATGGGGAGTTGAGGATGTCCATCCTATCCTACTAATGAACACACTTTTCATCTCATAACCTAATTTTATGGAGGATTAGGGTTTGAATCATTAATCAATCACTATAGGCACAATACAAATTTCTAGAATTCATGTATGTGGGAACGAACCCCAAAAAAATTAGACATAGGTGCACCAAAAGGTTTAAGATAGTATTGCATAAAGGATAATAGTGCCAATATCAAGACACTAAATCCCCATGGGGCTACTATCCAATTGTGGTGCTACTATCTAGGAGGGGTTATAACACAAAGATCTAGTTGACATGTAGACTAACTTCCATCTTAGTTTTTAGCACTCAGATCATCCGTATCAAGTTTTTTTTAGATAAGACTATATTTGCACAATTCATTACAATTTTTAGAAAAGTCAAAGCTATTCAATTATATAAAAAATTAGTGGCTATATTTTATGCATATTATTTCCTTGATTTAGTCTACTCAACCCTTTAATCAAACATAAGATTTATAAAGGTAAACCCTAAAAGGTTAAAACATTTGGTGAACTTGACCTACTTTAAACATTGCTCAAACCCCAACCCTAGATGATCCTAGGGTTTGTATCCTTCTCTTTCCTATTTTCATTAGCTACTTTAATTTTTTTAAATTTCATATATTCTATTTTGGAAGCTATATTCCAATTTGCTTACTATATGCCATCTAAAAAATCTATCTCTCTTCCATTAAGAAGTGTTAGGCTAGTGGTAATCCTATAGAGTATATTAAGATTCCTACTATTAGAGCTTATAGAATAGATAAGGGACATTTTTTAACTCCAATTGTTGATCCTTCAAACCCTAATTATGTAGATTTTAATGATAATGCATCTAAAGATGAAAAATATAATCAAGAACAAGATGATACACAAATTGGAAATTGGGACACTCTCCCTCCACTTAAAAATGATAACATAATATTCAATAAGGATGAGGTCCTACATATCCTTAGAGATATAATTTGGTAACAACCCCTTAATCACACAAATTTTACAATCCAAAATGGTAATTAATAACAAATCAAATAATGGTCAATCTTCAACTCTCCCAAATAATAACATTGTTACACATACAATGGGGCCAAATTAACTAGCATAACCTAAAATTGTAATTCAACAACCTTTAGTGATATCTACACATGTTGTGACTAGTTCCTCCACTCTACATGCACAATCTCTTATGCGTGAAGTTCATACTCTATAGGCTAAAGTGTTACATAGTGATAAGGTAGCCAATAGACCATCACATGCGTTAGATTCTATTATTTTATTAAATACACCTTTGGCACATCACATAGTAACAACTCCTTTGGCATCTAAATTTATGGCAACTGAAATTAAATTGTATGATGGCAAGGGTGACCTAGAGCACCATCTCTGAGATTTTCACATAACATGTTTGGACTATGTGTCCAATGATTGTCTTCTCATAAAATTGTTTCCATGAATTTTAAAGGATTATGATTTACAATGGTTTTATGAGTTACTAAATAAATTTATCACAATATTCAATCCTTTGGTAGACATGTTTTTATCACAATTCTCCATCAATATCACTAACAAAATCTCATATTCTCAAATTGAATAGTTGAAACAAAATTCAAATGAAACTATCATAGAATAAGTATTATGTTATAATAATATATTAGCTAAATTTACTATCATCATGGAAAATAAAGATCTTTAGGACATATTAAATAGAGTATTTTACCAGGATTACAAGAAGCTATCTTGTTTAAGAAGTTTCCAACATTCATAGATTTGTGCCACACAGTAAAAGAAAGAGAGGTCAAGCTTCTATCAATGGGAAAACCAAAATATACACATGTATTAGAATAAATTACTAAGATTTAAAATATCCCTCAATACAAGTTAAAGGACACTAAAAAAAAGAGTGATCAAAAGGCCATAGTTAACATAGCTTTAGATCCATCTCCTTGATTGGTTTATCAACTCTTCAATGGTGAATCTTCACCAACCTCATAGAATTGCCAACATGGGCTTTACATCAACTCTTGGAATGCAATGCCATATCTCTCCCTTCCATCACATAGGTTGATATGCCATGACCTCTTCTAAAAAGATATGATTATAATGCATTCTACAAGTATGATAGGGCACTAGGCCATACAATAAATAGATGCATAAGCCTAAAACATAAGATAAAATATTTGATCGAGGTTAACATTATTGATGTGGGAACACCCATATAGGCACCAAAAGTAAAAAAATGAAATATAATACAATTAAAATATTCTCATAGCCATTTCTAAAGAACATAGTGAATGAGGTAGGGATCATGTCATGTGTTCACTACACATATTATGTAATAACCCTAATATTATAATTCATGAAAATACACTCACAAGGTAATAAACCAAACTCAAAACTTATGTAATGTACTCAAATCTGATATACTTTCACAAATCCCACACACTCATTGACATGCATGCACTATTATGTTGATTTAAAAATTATAGAACATATATGATATGAAATATAAAACTGCTCATGGATGCTAGACTAGTCCAAGAGCAAATAAAAAATCTAACTATTATAAGATATGTGAAACCACACACTGACCCAACTACTAAGAATAATCACAAAATGCTATGGATGCTAGAATCTAAATAGATCTATGACATGTAAATGCAAAACTCAAAATCCTATAAACACACACATGCATTAAACATATTTAATATAAAAATTCATGAAGCTTTAATGCAACATATAAATGAGATCACCCTCATGAACCATATGGTTTTCAATCTCTGATTCAATAACTAATGGGTTTCCATCCACTGATCAATAATAACCCAATGGGTTTCATCCTTGAATCCTATTATTGAAGCACAAGTGAAACAATATGTATAAATTGGTTATAATGGCAAAAGATCCCAAAACTGATAAGGCATCATGTCTTATATCAGATTTGGGCCACAAATACAAACATCTAAAATATAATATTTCCATATTATATCTTTATCATAGGCATTATAAAGTTTCTTTTTTATACATTTCTAATTTTACCCACAAATATTCTCCACTCCTTGATTTGGGGAGACATGAGTTGTAAAAATAAATAGTTTCCATATTATTCCACTTTCCATAATTCACTTAACTCCTACTTTTTCCTTCTTTGGTTTCTATTCTCAAACTTTCCCAAATTTGACCCACTTATAAAATAATAAGTTTCCTTGGAATCCCCATCAATATCCTCTCCTATAAAGTAATGCTCCATTTGGAAAGTTTCCTTAGAAACTCAACATTAAAACCACCTAGAAAACCATGCCCCATTGGTGTAATAAAATAATAATATTTAATGGCCCATTTTTTGAAAATATGAATTATGATGGACCACATAATATTAAATAATTATTTAATTAGTTCTTCAAAACTATGTGAACGGAGTAATTTGGCCACCTTTTATATTTTTTAAAATGGGACATTATAAATACTCCCTTCCTAAAATTTTTTGTCCTCAATCAATTTCAAAACATAATTCTCAAGAAACATTGTGTCCAAGTACTAAATCAAACTATAGTTCCCATGTAATCTAGCACCTATCCCTGTCAAGTGAGACAACTTCTGCTAAATATTATTGAAAGATATAGGTGACCCAACATTCTTAACACCCTTGTGCCAATCATGTGATTTGATCATCCCTATAAAAAATATCTTAAACCATTGAGTATAAATGTCAAGTAAAGGTGCACTCACAAAAATAAGAATGCAAACCTAAAGAATATCCTTGATGCAAGGCATGGATTTACATCCTTGATTTGATTTAAGCACTGAGAATCTAATTGTACCAATCCCTTGACTCTAAATGTTGTTAAGATCCCAAAAAAAATACAAAACTTCCCACGCTATGTTTGTTACACCATGCTAACAACATCTAAAGTTACACAACTAGGTTATCATTCTTAACATATTTAACAACAACAATTGTGAATTTATCACAATATTTCCCTTGCTCATGCCTAAAGAGATCTCTTTGATCCCATATTATGACATGTAGGTTGATTTGAAAAAAAATATCTATGTGCTCCAACCATGGAATCCTAATATCATTCACCATATTTCCCTTAAGTTTAACTAAGGTCAATTTGGATTCTTTTCTTATTCCTTTATATGGCACAATGAAATCATGAGCAACAATGATGTTGAAATTAGTTTTTATATCTTGTAAATATTTTAACATACCATCTAGAAACCACATCATTGTGTATTGACAAGTTTAATCCAAAGGATATAAATGCACTCTTTTACCCTCAGAATTATGACAAAATTAAAATTTATTGGTGTTATCATTCCCATATCTTGATATGAAACTGTGAGAGTGCTTACCAAACACCTTATACATAACAAATTAGATGATGTTCAGTCCATAATTGAGTCTCAATGGTGTAACCAAAATCTCAAAGTATCTTCATTGACCCCAAAAATAATCTCTTGAACATATTATATTATCATCTATGTCTGATGATATACATACTTCAATTTTTTTCCTTGAACCATACTCATCACCATGTAGCTTATCAATCAACTCTTCTTTTTATATGATGGGATGGTAGTATGGAGTGATCATGATAGTAATAGATATTTATTCCACTATCATGATGATTTTTCTATCTAGTGGTAAACTTAGAGGCAAGTCACTAAACACCACACTATGCTTGTTAAGACGTTTACTAATATTATATGTACATTCCTTACAGGGCATCAACAAATCAATTATTTCCCAAACAACTCATCCATTGAGAGAATATCTCTCCATTATTTTAACCATTTATGGTCATCCATAAGAAACCATTGTAAACATCACATCTTTTACTTCAAATTTAAACTTGAGATCCATGGAATTATGTGAGAAATAACCATTGAAGTGAAACCTTTGCATACCATAAATTATGTTAGTTCCTCCAAATCCCATAATAAATTAATCATCACATACCTCATGATCTTGGATATTACTCACCAAATATTTCAAACTATTATGAGATGCATTAACCCCATTTCTTCCATAAGTGAAGCATTGTCTAAACATGGCCACAACATGCATGATGGACTGACTTTCCTTGTTTTATTCTTCCAAATCCCAAGTTTCAAAAGTTATGGAATGCCTCTTCTAAACTAATACCATTCTAATTTATTATCCTGTAGCATAATATTCTAAAATAAAAATAAGTGATAAATCTGAAATAACAATAAATTGACATGAACTTATTACCTCCTTTAATCTTCCAAAAGTGGCTAAATCATATTCTTCCTTGGATTCTAATTTCATGGTGAACTCTCCCATAAAATGCTCACCAATAAAGCTCCAAGTTTTGTTGATTCCTTCAAGACTCATGATGTATAAATATTGTTCACTAAAAAGAATGACTAATTGTATTTACTTCACGATGATAATAATTTATAGTATTTCCTCCTTCATGAATCTTGTAACTTGTTTATATCTTGATACCCTAAGAACCATCAAAAACTTAGTAACACACTTTTGAAATTAAAAAGGCACTTGATTTGCTTACCCACATCTAGAATCAAGATTCCCATAGGGATTATCTCTATTTGTTCATCATACATGATATTGTTTTCCCACAAGTGATCTATAACCCTTGAACATGGATCCTTCACAATGTGGTTATAGAACACGACAAACTCTAAGTGTTTCATCATGGACTTCCCTTCATTATAAATGCAAAATATGGAGAAATCAAGAATAATACCAATGACTCTATCTAATTTTACTCTTAAAATATTACTTGTATCCAATTTGAAAACATAATTTGGATGAAAAAAAAGAGTCCTCATGCCCTATATTATAAGTTGTGCCTCTCATTCTATCACCCTTTGGTGCATTATTTCCATGATGAAGAAAATTTTGTACTTGCATAAGAGGAAACAATAAATGATCATTATGCTCATACATTAGGTTGTCAATATTGATCTCATCCACATTTGATAAGGGAGGAATTGTTGATCTACCTTCATCATCTCTATCCTTATAATTCATAATATCTCCTTAAAATGTATATCCATTCACCATGCTATTATGATAACCAATCATTAACTTACCCTTTGAAAGTTTGGAGGTTAGTGAATGTTCCTCCATCTTGAATACTTTAAAACTATCAATATATCCTATTATTATTTGAATACATCACCCATTGGTTAACACATGAAATCATTAAAATATAAAAAAACCTCTTCTACTACCAAAGAATGTTTACCTTAAATCTATATGTTGGATTTCTCCAAAACACCTAAATCCCACACCATTAAGTATGAGACATATTAATGTTAAGAGAAAAGATCTCCCTTCCACTTTGTACCCTTCCTCTTTTCAATATTATTATAATACTTCTCATCATGACATAATTTTTTTAATAACATCTTATGCAATAAATCCTCGCTCCTACCAACATTTTTATTTCTCAAGTTATAATCCAAGAAGAAATTAAAATGTTTACCTCTATCAACTGATTTGAAAGTCTCTAAGGGATTTTTATTAGTATTAGTATCACCCTTTTCACCTTAAATATAATAAGTCTCAATTGGGTCATACTTCCCAAAATCATTCTCATCAACATGGCTATTTGGTAGGCCATTCTCATACAACCTTGGCTCTAGCTTGACTTCTTCAAGACAAACATTATGTGTAAATTCAACCTTAGAATTTAATGAAATGTTTTCACAATCCTTACCTTTGAAAAATTTTAAGGTGAATTTTTGCTTGAGTGGCTATAAACTTAGCTCTATTATCTCTTTCCATCCATTCATCACACTTTTTATGGGTCCTCATTACATCCTCTATGCTTGTATGTAATGTGGTTAGTTTATTTTCAACCACATTTTTTGGTTCCATTCTTTCTTTCTTCTGCAAGAAACATTTCTACTCAAAATATTATATGGTAGACTCACCCAAGCCTTGATCTCTTTCATCTTCTTGTAATATTTTTTTCTCCTCCTTATGTGCACTTAGATGCACAACCTCTTGAGACTCTGGTTCTACCTTTTCTTATTTCTTCTACAAGACACATTTTTTTATAAAATATTATTTTGGAATGACCCCCACAATAACTAAATAATCATGAAAGGAAATGTTTTCCTTAATGTCTTCAAATAGACTATGATACTCTTTATACTTAGTATAAAAATTAGAAAGTATGGAATTTTCTATTTATTTTCCATCTTATAGAATAGACTTAGGATTTGTAGGCCCAAAATAAAATTCCAAGAGTCCTATGATTTATGCAACTAAAAATATAAAAAATAAATCTTCATAGGTTGGAAATATATTGGCTCTGGTACCAATATAATAACCCTAATATTATAATTCATATAAATACACTCACAATTTAATAACCCAAACTCAACACTTATGCAAATGTACTCAAATTTGATATACTTTCCCAAGTCCCACACATGTATGCACTTTTATGTTAACTAAAAAATTATAGAACATATATGATATGAACTACAAAACTACTCATGGATGCTAGACCAATCTAGGAGTAAATACAAAATCTAACTTTAAAAATAGATATGAAACCACACACTGAACCAACTAGTAAGAATAATCTCCAAACACTCTGGATGTTGAAAACTAAATAGATCTCTGACATTTAAATGCAAAACTCAGAATCCCAAAAACACACACATGCATTGAACATACTAAATTTGAAACTTCATTAAGCTCTGATGCAACCTCTAAATGAGACCATCCTCATTAACTAAAGGGTTTTTTCCCTCTGATTCAACAACTAATGGGTTTTCATCCACTAATCACCAAGACTCAAAGGGGTTTCATCTTTCAATCCTATTATTGAAGCACAAGTACAAAAATCTATATAAATTGGTTATAATGGAAAATATCCCCAAACTAATAAGGCTACCTATCTTAAATAAGATTTGGGTCACAAATCCAAACATCCCAAATATAATATTTCCATATTCTATCTCTATCATAGGAAATAGAAAGTTTCATTTTTATACATTTCTAATTTTACCACAAAGATTATCCACTCCTTAATTTAGGGAGACATGAGTTGGAAAAGTAATAGTTTCCATCATATTCCACTTGCCATAATTCACTTAACTCCTATTTTTTCCTTATTTGGTTTCTACTCTCAAACTTTCCAAAATTTGACCCACTTATAAAATAACAAGTTTCCTTAGAAACCCCATCAATATCCTCTCCTAGAATGTAATACTCCATTTGGAAAATTTTACTAGAAAGTCAACAGTCACTCCACCTAGAAAACCATGCCCCACTTGTGAAATAATATAATAATATTTAATGGACCATTTTTTTAAAATATGAATTACAGTGGACTAAACAGTATTAAATAATTATTTATTAGTTATTTAATTAGTTCTCTAGAATTATGGGAATGGAAAAACTTGGCTACCCTTTAGATTTTTAGAAACAAGACATGACATATTAGGCACATCAACCAAAAGTTCCATATCATACTATTATAGAGGAGGAATACCCATTGCATAATATCATTGGTATACATGACACTACAATTCTAGAAAGATCACATATCACCTTCTCAGAGTAGGAGATTGTTGATGATGATACAAATTTATATGCACTTTTTGTACGATCTTATATAGCTCATCATCCTATCTAGAGTGTTATGGTTGACAATGGGTCAAGCATTAAAATGTGTATTATGACACTTTTACAACTTTTGGAGTATGCAGAGCATGATATATTCCCCATAGACATAATTATTAGTGGTGTTAGTGTTCATGTTTAGAGCTCCATTGGTGTGATTGTGCTTGCATTACAAGTTGGACCAACACATATAGCCATTCACTTCTTAGTATTACCTAGTGTATGCATGTTTGATATGTTATTTGGTAGGCCATAAATAAAACAAATATGAGACATATCATATATGGTACATAGATTCTTGAAATAAATAGATGCAAATTAGGTGGTCAAAGTTGAGGGTCTTCCATATGAGTATCCTCTACCTATTCCACATGTAATTACATCACAATTACTAGTTACAGTTCTAACATAGTTCACATATATAACATAATTATTAGTTACAACTCAGAGCACAATTCCTATTGATACATCATAGAGTTAAATAGCTACCAATGCAGGTGAGTTTTACTCCTATAGTATTGGCATGTATTGATACTCTCCCATGAAGAACATTATTAGAGAGACCACTACGATAGAGATATGTCACATATTCTAGAGGGTGTTCATCCACTCACTTTTTTTTAATATTTATATTATTGGATTATCGATATCCTCAACATAGGGCACCTATGTCACCTACATATTCTTCTACTAGATGGGTTTCTAACACCCTTACATTTCATAAGACACCACATTCAATGCCACATATTCCTTACACCACTACATAGGCATATATAAATATAAATCACTTAGTAAAATAGATTATGGGATCACATTTTCCCTTTAACACAACATTCACAATCATAGTTCCCTTATTTGACATAGCTCATAGTGATAGTGAGTCTCCCATTAGACCCATTAGTTATTATGGTTCCTCCCTTCTTATACATACTTTCCTTCTCTCTTGATCCTTGTACATAGTTCATTTTCATATTGTTTGTAAATTGCTTATGTCTAAAAAATACAAAAATAATATAAGATATCAAAAAAAAAAAATTCAAATAATTACTCAAAAAACATAAAATTTATAGATTGTATGCATTGTTATGTTTACATTTCTTATATTTTCCAGACACTACGTATGCTAACTATCTTAGTATAGTCATTTTTATCATACATACATGTTCACTTATTCTTATTGAATGCTTGTATATTACTTATAGGACTTAGGTCTATTAAACTAATCTATAATTATTATTGTATACCCACTAAGGTCATATAAATTAATTTATGGTTCTTCAATTGACACATTCTACCACTTGCAAGAATCTTATATACAATTTTGATCACCAGGTTCTATCCTTACATACTTTGCATTCTAGCTTTAACATTTTTATATCTAAATATTGATAAGTGCTACTCATACTCAATTTTTTTTCCATATTCTACTAATTTAGACTCAAAATATGTACATATTTTCTCTTACACATATTTATATTACATATTCATGCATGCTTTCAGTTATAGATTACCTAGTTTAGACTTGATTGTATTCATATGCTTCTTTTATTCAAGGGAAATTTAATATGCCTTTATTATTTGGGTCTACGCCACTTATATTCATAGTATGTATACTTTGGAAATTTTCCCATGTCTTCATGTGTGATTTCCCAATTGTGTATGCATACATTTAAACATGTCCTTCTATGTGGATCTAATCCATATTCTTTGTTGCTTATGTATATGGACATTTGAACATGTCCTTGTATGTCTTGTTTTCTTAGATTTAGTGACATGTGCCCATATACCTTATACTATGGCCCCTTGGCCTAATTTACATGCGTCATGTGTTTTTATGTATGATTTATTATATGTGTCATGTCCATGAAATTTATCTTTGCTTGTTACACACACTAGTTTTTTATTCCATGAGGGACCTCATGCATCTACCCTTCATACTTGGGTGTTATTTTGCCCCTTTTCAAGATAAGTAGTGGAGCCACACCAACTCAATGAACACCTGGACATAAGGAAATCATGGCAGATGATTTATGTGTTGTCATCTAGTGGCATTAATTAGTAGGTAGCTAACAACTTCTTTTCTGAATCAATCAACATTGAGAAGTAGGCACACATGATAATGACTACTCATTAAAGATAAAAGACTCCTTTTGAAGTAATTAACATTAGGAAGTGGACACATAGGATAATGACTACTCATTAAAGATAAATATAGTGGAGATGGTTGGATGTGTACGCCTAACACTAAATCAAAAATCAGTGTGCTCCATTCCCCATGAACATAAGATGCTCTAAAGCTCTATAAAAAGAATTTGAGTCTAGTTAGTAAGGAGAGATGAACTTTAGTAGCCAATATTTGGAGAATTAATCCTAAATGGTCACCATTAGAAGATATAAGTAGTTTGGGATGTTTTTGACACTCCCCTTTATGATGCCTATGAGCCTCTGGGCCTTTAGCAGTTTGCATCAAGCTTATGCTCAATTATATGGACTTTATATGTATTATTATTTATCTTTATTAATGAAGAATGATTTATTTAAATGTTTAATGGATTAAATTATTTAAGTCTATAGTATGTATATTAAACTCTTTCAAGCTTCTAACATGACTCTTTAATGGCATGCCTATAGCTAATGATGAAACCTACACCCAATATAAGAAAATATCTAAGTATGGGTAAGACCTTGTGCACTAGAATAATACTTATGCCTAAGCCCAAGTCTATGCCTAAGTCACTCAAATAGATACCCAGTTGCCCTTCAAGCACCTAAATTACCGTAAGCTTATGAAACCTAAGGCTTGTGCCCATGAATGCACAACCATCATTGTACTAACTAATCCCTTGAAGAATAGTGTTGTACCATGGCACAACTAGCCCAACATAGACCCTAGTACCTTCTCTATTACACTTTGGGTGAGAAAATAAAGCTTGCACCTTATATATAGTGATGCTAGTGTAGTTAAGTGTTAAATGTCAAGTGCCATCAGATTAGTCAAGGCATATGCCCCTCTAAAATAATCCTAAATCTGACCTAGATAGATAGGAAAGTGCATGACTAGGACCATGACTGAAACACCTACTTTTATATAACATTTTGGTTCCATTATCAGGACCTATTAATTTTTTTTGTTGTAATGGTGCACTAGGACAATGCTCTGACTCTCCCTTGAAAACATCAAGCACTAGCTAGAATGAGTGAAAGATAGCTTTGCACTAAGACTTCCAACTTGTAAAGGGTAAAACCTAAGGAAATGGGTCTAAAACTACTTGTATGATTCCCTATATAAGGTTTTATTTTGTGAGTTTAGACACAACCTTAAGTGGATGAAAGAGTGCCTAGAGAGGCTTGAGAACTTAGACACAACCTAGACTAGATCCATAGATAAATGGTGGCAAGAATTTGTAAATAGATACATGCTTGAGTTCATGATAGCAACATACTCTTTCCTTGAAGAAGTAGAATACTAGTTATTGCATGAGTTTAGAGGTGTATTTAAGAAATAACTTAGCACCAAACTCAAGAAGATAATGGTGGATTATGGGTTTAAAATAGTGAGGATGGGAGGCTGAAATCCTCTCACATATGAGCAATGTAATAGGGAATAAGGGGATGTGTGGGTGAGGCATAATGGGAGGGGATGATTAGATTAACAACTAAGAGCTTAGGAGATAGGCTTATAATAAGATGAGTCATGGACTGATAAAAGATCTGGAACTTGGAAGTGTCAATAGGACCTATAACAAATGGGAAGGGCATGGGGAAGGATATATTTAATGGTAGTTATGTCTAGAGGAAGGAGCCTTTGAAGCCATGGAATAAGCTCCATAGTTGATGGGTGAATGTTTAGGGTCCCTTTATAAATTTACCATTAGAGATGCATCCAATACACTTACCCCCTTTGAACATATAGTTCAAGCTCATACATTGAATTCCCTAAAGGAAAATAGAAGATTGAAAATTGACCTCATTTTTGATGTAGACTTTGATAATTTTTCAAATTTGGACTAAAAATTTGTGATTGAATGAGTTATCCCATAAAAATAGGTAAGTGAAGATACCTCTAAACCTTGAGGTTTTAGCTCAAATAGATAAAATGTGAGTATAAGCACCCTATTTTAGCCAATGTCAACTATGCAACCTAGGTAATAGTCCATAGGAAGTCTCCTTATACCAGTAGTTGGTAGTATAATGCCATCATCTTCTATGGTGCTAGTAGTAACCATGGAACCAGTGCCTAGCCTAGTGGCTAAAGGCCTTAGAAGACCAATTCTAGTATAAGCACCAAAAGGAAAAGCACCTCAGGCAATAGATACTCCCTAAACTTATATTTATCATGAGCTGGCCATGCACCTACCCAAGTATCAAGGTGTGGAGAATGGTGTAGAGTATGTGCTCAAGTGTGAATTATAATGGCATACTTGGGGAATAACCTTGTTTTAGTGTAAGGCAACCTAGTTTACAATAAAATTAATTGATCGCACCCATACTTGGTATATAAAGTTTAATCCTAACTAGGCTATGGTTGATTATGACACCCTAAAGGGAACCTTCTTGAAAGAGTTTGATATACTTGAGTTTTAGTAGTAGAGCATCACCATGCTCAATGAGATCAACTAGGGAATATTAAATATTGTATTCTTGTATGATGCTAGATTCAAGACTCTCCTTTATAAGTTCCCTTATGATATTCACCCCTTCTAGCATGTGCAATGGTTCTTGGGAGGATTGTTATTACCTTTAAAAAGTGAACTATTCATGAAGGTTTTTACAAACTATTGAGAAGCACTTGAAGCCACACTTAAAGTAGAGGTGGTTAAAAGCACCGATGCAAGAATTAGCCCCTTTATGGAGGCATAAATTATGTCTATGACCATCTAATTATAAAGCTAACCACTCATTAAAAGATGCTTAAAGTAGGTTATGGTGCACTGATTGTGAGATAGAGGGCCATAATATAAATAACTTCCCTTAGAGGAATGTGTACACAATACTCCTCAACTATGAAGTTTGTCATGGGCACATAATGTTCACAATTACCCCTTATTTTAATGCACTAGTCAAGTTAGCATAACCATATATTGCAATTTATGTGATGCCTACACTTACAACATAACTAACTATTGATTAATTAATGAGATGGATTAAAATATAGAGAGAGGCACATGGTAGGTAACTATAATAGTCAAAGGGTAGGTGAACTAGGGAAATGAGGGTTATGGCTAATATAATGCTAGCTATGGGAACCAAAGAGGAACCAAAGGGTGAGGTGGAAGATGTGGTGGAGGAATATTCCCACCATGATCATGTTATAAATATAGGTCGACTGAGCACTATCAATACAAATACCTAATGCATCTAATGTGAAGGTATTGTTAAGGATTACATGCAGTTAAGGAATGACCTAACTTATATAAAAAACAAACCCAAATTAAACTAGGTATTGATAGGGTCACATGGATGATCAATAATGAGCCTAAAGATATGAAATGGGCTCCAAAGGCATAGCTAACATGTATGGAGTCAATCAAATTATAGGTAAATACTTAGAGTGGACTCACTACTCAGCTACTAACTACACCAACACAAGAGTTGCACCTAGAATATGGCAAACCAAGTTGTACCAAGTGTATAATGTGTCTTGAGTAAAAAATTTTGCCCTACCCTAACCTTGCACATCATAAGGATATCCTACAACAAGCCATGAGAGTAATATAAAAAATTTAGGGAGAACTCCAACTAGCTAGAGATCTAGAAGCGTAGGCTACTGCCTCACATAGAAAGAAAGATAGCCAAAAGTCTAAAGTATAAGAGATGAAAAATATCTTATGCCTCCTAAAAATAGTAGGGATGATTTCCCTATTGAAATTTTTTATCTTAGATCATGCAGGGAGAAATCCAAGTGAAGTCACTGAGGCCCACATAACTAAAGTTACTACATCACATATGGAGTGGTCATGTGAAGTAAGGCATATACAAAATATAGAGTATGACCAAGATATCTTGGTGAATGCCACCCTAAATGGATGGTCCATCTATGAGGTGTTTATAGACATCAGTGTTGAGTTTAATATCTTGACCAAGAATGCATATGAGAAGATGGGTAGGTTAACCTTGAGTCCTTCTCCCTATGTACTCTTCATGACCAACAAGACTTGAGTGTAGATTATGAGAATTCTGAAGGGAATTATTATAGATATTATGGGCATTGAATTCCATTCTAACTTTAAGGTTATTGAGTTAGCTAAATAGGATAACTACCCACCACTTCTAGGAAGACCTTAGTGTTATGCCAACAATATAGATATACATTTCAAGAAGTGATATATGACCTTTAAAAATGGAAAGAAAAGGGTAGTGAACCCCCTTTAAAGTTACCAATGACCCTCCTATATGGATATTATTGATCTAGAGGATGAGATTAACCATATATATAACATCACAATGTAAGGAATCAAGAATCTCCATCCTTTTCATCAAAGAGTACATCCTTAAGAGGATGGGAAATCATCCTTAGACATAGTCAATGTCACTTATGACCAATGGGTTAAAGAGGCTTATGAGGCCACTAGTCATATACTTCTTAGTGTGTGAAAATGTTCTAAAGCCTTTGAATATGGTTTGGGTCCAGATTGGCCATGCTCTAAAATGATAGGTCCCATGCCATGAAGAGAAAGGAAAAAGAGTATTCTACTTGAACAAAGGAAAGCTTGCAGTGCTCCCAAAATTTTAATGGAGAAAACCTATCTAAAGGTATGTCCATAACCTTAAATCATGCATCCCTAAAAATATAGACAAAATGGGTGCACTAGTATATAACTTAAGAAGTACTATCATGCATTGGTGGGTAGTGTAAAGGTCTAACTTGCCAACCTATCTAGAGGTAAAAGTAGCCATTTGCAATAGATTCAAGAGGATTAACAAGAACTTGGATATATTTGCATAACTTGGTGACTTTGACCCCATGGTGCATGTGTGCCTATGTGAAGAGACATGGATTACTATAGTGTGACTACCCCAAAGAAATTATGGGTGCACATATTTTACAAGACTCTAAAGACATGTGTTAGGACCTGAAAGCACCATTGATTACCACGTACAAGCAACTTAATATGCAAAAATTAACCAGAATCACAAGTAACTAGAATTTAGAAATAACATAGAATATGAGAGACAATACACAACTTGTATTAATACTCTTCTAGAAAAGAATTACAAATGAAGAGACACCACACTCTTCCCACCTTATAGGATTCCCACACCAAGTGTTCAATAATTCACCTTCAAGAGTGCACTCTCTCTCGTATGGTCCCAACACACAACTCAAACACAAAGTTGGTGTTCACCTCCAACCAGTTAGTATCCACTACTGCCAGTACACCGAGTATACACACATACTCAACCAAGTACACAATGCACTCCAAGTAGATCTCCCATGAACTTGTAACAACCTACAACTCAAATGATCTTACTTATCATGTAGAACTTCTCCCTAACCTTGCAACAACCTACAGATCAACCTATTCTTACATACTTGGAAGGATCTTCCTTGACTTCCTCTATTTTCCCTTTGATGTGTTGCTATCACCTTTGATCTTGCTATCACCTATAGATATCCTTTGACCTCGTACACACACACACACACACACACACACACACACACACACACACACACACACACACACACACACACACACACACACCATGTAGATCTCCAAACGTGGCCTTGCACACCTACTGACCAAGATCATACATACATGAAGAACCCTTATGATTCTCCAAACTAGAACCCACACTTGGCACTACTGTGGAACTAGGAGGAGCTACCCTTGCTCTCTTCACACACTGAAGGAGCTAACCAAAATCAATTCTAAACTAGCACACCTTATAATACAGCCCATGAGTCTATTATATAGATCTCATGCAAACAATAATTAGACATCCAATTACAATAATTAGATCCATATCTCAAGACTATAATTAGCCTTCTTCATGCAAACAACTGGTTCATTAACAAACTATCCATGGAACTTGCAGTTTGAAACTGCACAAGTGATCGACGTCAGTCCCTGTCTACCTAGGAGTGACCAATGTTAGTCGATCCCTAATCGTCATCGACAGCTTCCTGTCTCCACCTGACTGACATCAGTTGGCCTGATCAACGTTGGTTGGCATGACTGATGCCAGTGACTGTGACACTTAGCACCCTCCTCCAATGTCTACATCAGTGAAGCTTTTAGCTCCACAACCTAACAATCTCCCACTTGGAGATAAATAGCTGCACTGTACCTGTACCTATACACCATCTAATTTGTTTCCTGGCTTGTATCCCTCTTCAAGATCAATCTTGAAGACCACCCACCACACAACCTATGGTGCACCTCCTGTCATCCAAGTAACCTGCCACATCCAAACCTATAAACCCATGTAGTGAAGTCCTGACCCTGCATAGCATGTATACCTGCTACTGGTCCCTCTCAAATACCTGAGAACCCACTTCCCTAAATTGGCTGCTAACTCTCTGACAAATCGCACTGCTGGGGAAAACTCAGGTCTATACCAAACCTCATGTGATTTCAGACACTGAACTGTCCAGCCCTTGGTGTGCTCTAGTTCTACATCTTGCGTATTAAAACTCGCTAACACTTGATTCACATCAGCTCCCACTGGATACAAAATCAACATGTGATCTTCCATGTCTCTCATGCCAAAGAATTTTGTTGCTCCAAATTCCTCATGACATGCCACTGAACTAACCTTACCCTTAGCTCAGTAAAACCCTATATATTTGAACCTACACCAAGCATACCATCCACATACAGTAACAAGATAATGTTGTGACCATCATATACCTAGTAAGACAAACACAATGGTTATACTGACATTGACTAAAGCCCTGCTTTGTCATCCACTTGGTACCACATGTCAGCCCTGTACCACTGTCCTTCAGCTTGCTCAAGACCATATGAACTGGCCTTCCATCTCACATGTCCATTCTCTCTATTCTTTAACTAAAGTATCCATTCATCTTTCAGTGCTTTCTTCTGATTGGTAACCCTACCAAATCTCCTATTTGGTTCTATATCCTATTCATGTCATGCTCCCACTATTTCTTGGATCCTTCCTGCTCTACAGTGAGCAATGAGTATAAAGAATAGGAATAATGAATTTGAGGCTTACGTACCCTTTCAATCCTCCATATTGGCATTTGAGACTCTTTGACAGCTTGCTATTTGCCCAAAATCTATTACAGTGACCGACCTCGGTCACCACACAGTCTGCATCCGATCGACGTCAGTTTTATGCAACTGTTCTTTCTATCGACACCAATTTTCTAACCGACATCGGTCTTACTTGGTCGTCAATGTTGGTTCCCTAACTGACACTGGCAGCCACCTTACTTGACACCACCGGCTCTAGTCTGCACATGACCGACATCAGCACCTATCTATTCGATGCTGATTCCCCTTGATCGACACCGATAACTGTGTTCACCTATGAGTGATGACTTTTTACCTACAAGCTTTATTTGAATCATTTCCTTGTCCAAACTACCCTGCTCAGAGGTATCCAACCCCATCCATTGATCTCTGTCTGTCATCTCCTCCAAGAACACCAAGGCTTTCCAGTTCTTAAGTTTGTCAAAGACATCTGACTTCCTCTTAAGAACATGCATCTCCTTCTTGCTCATGTGACCAAGCCTACAAAGCCACGTCTTCACAACAGAAGAAGAATCAGTAATATAAGTAAGTAGATAAAGAGTACCTACTTTCTTACCACATGCTAATTCAAGTGCATCCATTGTGAAAGTTTTTGTGCATCTCTCATCACCCAACTTTCCTAAATCAATTAGCCGCATCTTCAAGACTGGGACCTGCATGACTTCCTTCAACACCCATGTGTTGGTTGCTTACAATTTCAGCCGCACTTCCCCTTTGCCAAAATTTTTACAAGGCTCACCAACCCCTCTAATTAGGGCTACATGGAAAGAGGCAATAGAATCTATAGAACAAGATTCTAATTTATTTAAGAAACATCCCCGAGCATCTTGCACAACAACACCTACAACATCTACTTCTTCAGTTCCTTCATGTTGATCTGCTACCAACCAACAATCTTTCTTTACCTACTCTTTCTTTCCATAACACCGTAATTGACCATTTGTGCTTTTCAATTCCTCCATTCTTAGTGTACTTTCTTCTATCGTTGCTATACTCCCACTCAATCAAAAAACCCTGAGAGTGACCTGTAACCAAACACAAAACCTGCTCCCTGCAACCTAGCTCTGATACCACTTGTCAGGTGATCTAGAACAACAAAGATGCTCTGATACCAACTGTTAGGAACCCATGGAAGCACCATTGATTACCAAGCAACTAAACATGCAGAAATAACTAGAAGCAATAAGTAACTAGAATTCAAAAATAACACAGAATATGAGAGAAAATACCCAATTGTATTAATACTCTTCCAGAAGGAAATACAACAAAGAAGATGCCACAGTCTTCTTCCTTACATCTCTAGAGCTCACACATCTAGAGCATAAATAGTAAATCTCTTCAAGAGCTGACTCTCTCTCTTATGGTCCCAACACACAACTCAAACATAGAGTTGGTGTTCACCTCCAACCAGTCGGTATCCACTACTACCAGTACATTGAGTATACACACATACTCAACCGAGTATACAACACACTCCAAGTAGATCTCCCATGAACTTGCAACAACCTGCAACTCAAATGATCTTACTTATCATGTAGAACTTCTCCCTGACCTTGCAATAACCTGTAGATCAACCTGTTCTTACATACTTGGAAGGATCTTCCTTACCTTCCTCTATTTGCCCTTTGATGTGTTGTTATCACCTTTGATCTTGCTATCACCTGCAGATCTCCTTTGACCTCGCACACACACTCACCATGTAGATCTCTAAACATGGCCTTGCACACCTTCTGACCAAGATCTTACATACATGAAGAACCCTTCTGATTCTCCAAACCAGCACCCACACTTGGCACTACTATGGAACTAGGAGGAACTACCCTTGCTCTCTTCACACATTGAAGGAGCTAACCAAGCTCAACTCTAAACTAGCACACCTTACAATATAGCCCATGAGTCTATTATATAGATCTCATGTAAACAATAATTAGACATCTAATTACAATAATTAGATCCGTAGCTCAAGACTATAATTAGCCTTCTTCATGCAAACAACTGGTTCGTTAATGAACTGTCTATGGAACTCACAGTTTGGAACCGCACAGGCGACTGACGTTGGTCCCTATCTGCCTGGGGGTGACTGACGTCGACCGATCCCTAATCGTCATCAGAAACTTTTTGTCTCCACCTGACCGACATTGGTTGGCCTAACCGATGCTGGTGACTATGACACTCAACACCCTCCTCCAATGTCTGCATCAGTGAAGCTTTTAGCTCCATAACCTAACAACATGGTCACATGTATGGTATGTGGTCAATGAGACACATTGAGAGATAACCAATTGGGAGGCCCTCAAGGATAATTTTATTCATACCTTCTCCTTTTCCTCATAGATCTTAGAGTTATTTGAGCCACTGTAAATAATTTAGAGGGCAATGTTCAAGGACACCACCATCCTTGAGGAGAAACTAAAGGACATGTTTGGGGAAAAATAGTTAACGATCCTAAATTTATTTGAAGAAAATACACTCAATAGTGACTCAATTAAAGAAGATGATGGAACTTGAAAGGAGCACTATTGAAAAACACTTATCACTAGAAGAAATCTCATGTGCTAAGTATATGATAATGCTCCTAGCAAAGAAAACCCCACTCATCTTCATGTAGAGATAATAGAGGCAACTCAATAAGTTGAGGACTCACATCAAGAGAATAACGAGCCATAATATGCACCACCAAAGACCATTAAAGTGGACATTAGTGTAGAAGGAGAGCCAAAGATGGCCACTCTAAGCACCTATTGGTCTGACACAGAGCTAGTGTGCATCATAGACCTCCTGAAGGAGTTTCAAGATTTATTCCCAAAACTTATCAGGATATGAAGGGTACACACCCATGCTTTTAGAAGATGAGCATAAACATAATCAATGGTGTAGGACTAGTCAAAAAGTGCCCCTACAATATGAATCCCAACCTCTATGCCAAGGTCAAAATAGATATCAATGCAATGATAGTCATAGGGTTCATTTACCCTATACAATATTTTGAGTGGGTGAGCCTAATGGAAATAATCATCAAGAAGGATGGGTTCATTCAAATTTTCATCAATTAAAAAATGTTTAATGTTGCTTACATTAATGATCCCTTCATAATTCTATTTACTGATGAAGTCTTGGAAGGATTCACATGTGAAATCTACACCTTCACTAATGGGTCTCTAGCTACTACTAAGTCCATATTGAGGAGGATTACAAGCCCAAAACAACCTATATGATCTAATGGGGATATTTTACTTATAACATGATGCCTTTTAGACTAAAAATGTGCAAGTCATGTTATCTAGAGTGGTGATCACCATGTTTAAATACTTCATCCATAAGTTCTTCTAAGTTTATCTAGATGATTGGATAGTGTATGGCCTCATCAAGGACCATTGCAAATAGTTATGCCTAATGTTTGAGAGGTGAAAGTAGCCTTATATATCCATAAACCTAAAAAATTTCATCTTTGCAACACCATTTAGAACCCTACTTGGACACATCATCTATAAGTATGGTTTGCTCATCGATCTAGTGAAGATCAACATCATCATTCATATCTAGACTCTTTCTATAAAGAAATACATTCACACCTTTCTTAGCCACTATGGGTATTACAAAAAATTTATAAAGAGTTATGCAAAAATTATGGTGCCTCTAGAAGAGATTTTGTGAAAGGATGGACCATTCTACCAGGGAAAATCATAAGAGGATGCATTTAAGACTATAAATCTTAGATTAGCTAGCACACTTATCTTATAATTTCCTAATTGGATGACCCCTTTCCACATCTATGTTGATGCTTATAGATCTATGATTAGCACAATCATAGCACAACTTGGTGAAAGCAAAATAGATCATCCCATCTCTTTCACTAGAAAAAAGTTGACCCTAGTAGAGTATAATTACACAATGATAGAGCATGAGGTACTCATCATGGTGTATGCATTGAAAATTTTTAGAAAATATTTGTTGACAACCACATTCAAATTTTTCACTAATCATGAGGCACTCAAGTACCTCATGAACAAGATTATTTTACATAGGTGCATATGCAAATGGATATTTATATTCTAAGAGTTATAGTTCTCCATTGTTGTTAAGCCTAGAAAGTAGAACTTAGGGCCAGACCATTTGTCCTGCATCAATTCTATCAATGTGGTAGTGCCTACTGAGGATGGCATGTTAGATGCATAACTATATAGAGTCTAACACATCCTTGAGGAGTTGGTAGAGATTTCCACCTTTCTAATGTCTAGATTTATACCCCAGACTATGACTAATAAGGAGAAGAAATAGATAACAGTTCACATTACCCATTTTTATCTCATTAGTAGAGAGATGTATAAGCTAAGTAGAGATTAAATGTTGCACCGATGTGTCTTGGAGAATTACAGAGACTCCATCTTACATGAGGCACATGAAGGCATAATAGGAGGACATTGCACTAGAGATAAAATGGCATAAAAAAGTATTGCAGTCAGGATTGTGGTGGCCAATCTTGTTCCAAGATGCAAAGCACTACACCAAGGCATGTGACATATGCTAGTATATAAGGAATCCCAAACATTAGGATGAAATGCCCCTCATCCCCATTCTTGCTTAGGTGCCATTCAAGAAATGGTCAATTGATTATTTTGGGATGATAACTCCCATAGCATGATGCATAGGTGTAAGGTATATGTTGGTATCCATAGATTATTTCACCAAGTGGGCTAAGGCTATGCTAACAAACTACTGGATAACTGCCATAACTACGTTCTTCATGTAGGAAAACATAATAATCCAATATGGGTGCCTACTCAATCTAACTAGTGATAGGGACACTCACTTTATCAATGAAATGGTGTGCATCCTATTGACCAATTATATGGTGGCATACCACAAAATTACCCCTTATCATCTACAATAAAATGGCATAGCTAAAGCATTTAATAAAATACTAGGAACATACCTCAAAAAGATATGTGACATGGGTTGTAAGAATTGGGATGATCAAGTGTCATCAATGTTTTGGGCATATCACAGAACCTAAAAGTGCCTAAACAAGGATAAAACATTTCAATTGGTGTTTAGAACTGAGGTGATTTTGTTGATGGATTTATTGGTACCATCATTGTGCATTACATGCATTGGTTGGTTAGATGACCAAGATTCACTAAATATAAGGCTAGAGTACTTAGAGTTCTTAGATGAGACATGTGCCCAAGAAAAGTGGAGCCAATAGATAGATAAGGTGCACCAAAAGCTATGACATGACAAGCATATAAAAAATAAGGTGCTAGAAGAAGGAACATTATTTTTGCTCTATGAGTCCATGTATATTAGGCACCTAAACAAACTATAGATAAGGTGGATGGGCCCCTATATTATCCACCACATATTGGAGATAGGCACATACAAGTTACACACATTGAATAGTTAAATGCTTCATAGGTATTTCAATGGAAATAGGTTCAAGCCATATTGGCAATAGGATGGTTCTTGTACCATGAGAATACTAACTTCTTGGTCACTATTTATTTTGAGTTGAGATGACCAAAATAACACTTGGTATAAGACAAATAGTTCATTTTGTTTTGTTTTATTCTTTAAGTAGTAGTGTAAAGAGTGAATAAGTAGTGATTTGAATCCCATTAAGAAAATTTTCTAACATTTCATGTATAATTCTAGTTGGGTGAGTCGAGCACTTGATGCTAGACACCTAAGTTATGGGTGCATGAAGTTTGCCAAAGTTTGACACTAGGTGCACCAGATCTTCATAGACAAGATTAAAGAGGTGAGGAAATGGTAGGAACACATAAGGGATACTTTAACACTTCTAATCATAACTCCAATTAGGTGATTTGAGTGAGGATGCCTTCTAAGCACCTATACTAGACACCTATGTTTCTGGGTACATGAAACTCATCAAACTTAGATAAAAAGTGAACTGAGAGAGCCACATAGGACAAATTGAAGATGCACAACATGATCATATGAAAGAGAGAAAGTGAAGAAAAACAACATGGTTATGAACAAAAGAATTCGAAGATGAGAATCAAGTGTTGGAGGGCCAGTACAAGGGATTTGTATGGGGTAGGATAGGCCAAGGCAAGATGAAGCACAAAAAATTGTCCAAGATAGATAAACATGATTTAAATAGAATAAAAACAAGAAGATAAGATGTAACTAATGAGGTTGAATCATGCACATGTGAGGCACTATGCCTAAGTTTCCCAAGGAAAGGCAAAGGTCATGCCATTTGAACAAAGTGTAGAAAGAGAATCATCATAAATAATTGGCATCTATCCAAATTTGAGAGGGAAGTGATAATTTAAAATTCTCATCACTTCATCAAAATTCATTAGGATCATTGAATTAGGTGATGTTGGAGGCACAAAATCTACATTAAATGTATTGGTGGCAAAGAATTTTTGTAGATATTAAAAAATCTTGCATTGTTCAAGAAATCTAGACACCACCATGCCCTTAAATCACTTTTATTAAAGATGGTAGATGGAATTAGGGTATAAAACATCAAGTGATAGACTAGTTTTGGTTACAAAATTTGTGAGATTTGATCTGAAGTAGAAAACCCTACCGGAGTGAAAATTTGAGCACCTACACACACCAAAAGTGAACAATGGTGAAATAGGAGAAATTGTGTTCATATTGAGATTGGTGTAGAGAGGTGTGTGGAGATATTTCTATAGGAACCAACCAATATAAAATATATTTTCCAAAAAGGCCACCATTAATAGTACATCAAGCTCTAAGGTTGAACGTAAAGTCATAGATCTCATGATTGTAAAGTGCCAATAACCATTTAAAGCTTCAACAAACCAAACCTATCATGCTTCAACACTATTAGATTTAGAATGGGAAAAAAGTAAAAGGGATCAGGTCTACATTATTTAAAACAAGATATAAATTGGGCATGTATAATAGTAAAAGTGGCTATTTCAAGAGTAGTAGTGCCACTAGTAGAAGTAGTCATCATTGCACAAGTCAACACTAAAGCATTGACAAAGATGGCATACTAGGTGATGCAATTCCCCCTAGAAGTCTTAATAGGGAAACATTTGAATTATTTTATGTACACCTTCTAGTTAGAGTATAATCACCATACCTCAATCCATGTGCAAAACCTAGCATTAGATTAGATAGTTGATATATGAAACAAAATAGAGTAGGACATATAATTATTTGATGTCTCAATCCAATATATATTGATAACCTCCAATTGAATCAGATTTATGAGTTGCTATACTTTGGAAATCTAGATGAACTCATATAATTCCTTATTTGATGAGTCCATGGAGATCACATGTATTTTTTAGGGAGGAACATGAGGATTTAAACATGCTTGATAGGAAGGATAATCGGGCTCCCAAACACTAAAAAAAATATTCACAAGATAATGAGAGATGATGAAGAGGTGAAGCACATTGAAAAGATCTTTAACTATTAAAATGGAGGCTTCATATTTCCCATCAAAGACTATAAGGACCACAGTATGAGGGAAATAGTTCACATCATAAGTTCAAAACTTTGCCCTAATGGCTAGTGAACCAACATAACCAAAACTTACCTTTGCATCGCCTATCATATGGTACAAGACATAACGTTTAATATTGTAAAATTTACAGTAGAGGAGTTTGTAAAGAATGTGCTTGATTACCACACAAAAAAGGGGACCTTCATGTGGGGGTCTATTCTTATCTTCATATTCATGGAGGAGATCAGAGTACCAGATGGGGATGAGGAAAATCTCTCAATTTTCCCAAAATATAATGACTCCCCAACACATAAGTACAAGTATTTCACTTTCCCTAATTCCTTCAATGCAAAGTATAAAACTTGAGTGATGGGGTGGTGTGAGAATTATATAGAGGCATTTAGGTTAGAGTGGTGCATCCCCTAGGATCTCCCAAAGAGCATGTATGGAATAATGACATTTGTCATTATGCAACACTTTTACATAGTACACTTGGTGATGACCAATGGAAACAAGTCAAATTGGTTGAAGCTCCCATATTCCTTTTTGACCAAATACTTTAAGGACATGCTCAAAAGGATCCCCAATGCATAATAGTTAGATATCCCAATGAGGTAACTAGACATGGAAAGGAATAGGTTGTGGCACTAGTTTGTGCACCCAAAGAGAAAGATGATGTAGGATGAAGAGGATGATTTAGATCAAACTAAAATCCACCCCATTCAATAAGTAACCATACTTGGGTACATCCATAGGCTATAGTATGAGATGAAGACAAGGAAGAAGGGCCCCACTATTGATAAAATTGATGAACCCCATTAAGATCAATGATGAAGGAACGTCAGTGCCAACTAAGAAGAAGAAGTATCCCAAGAAGAAGAAGGGGGAGACACTTGAGGAGATAGAGGAATGCATTAAGTTGAAGATTTCATCAAGAAATGAATCCTCTATATTAGCCCTTATAAATAAGTGTGTGAATTTCATGCCAAGGACTTATCCTATCTCAAATGAGAAGAAAAAGAAGCTAAAGTTACTTGCTATGATGTCCACCATCACCCTGGTGGACATAGAAGTTTAAGAGGTGTAAAAGGATCAAGAAGAGATGGACAAAGAGGTAGGAGTTTGGAAAGGTGTGTATATTGTTCTCAAATAAGAATACTCCTCATATAGTAAGGAATCATCCCCACCACCTCAAAGTGAAGAGGCGATGAGGGAAAAAGTATGGAGGAAGTTTATCCTCAGTGACATAGATATTCAAAAGGCATGGGAGTTGCAGAAGATAAAATAAGAAACAGAGAAAGAGGCTAGTGATGCTGAAATTCATGAGGCTCTTTAAGGTTACATTGATACTATGCTTGGAGAAGTAGGACCATCAAGTGAACCAACTAAATAACCCACAACATATCCTCTAAAATATGAAGAGGAGTTGAGGCATAAATGGATGAAAATGGGCCTTGGTCAGGATCATATAGAAGAAGCACTAAAATTGCATTGGAAAAGGGAGTCTATGAAGGCCAAGGGCATAACCCAAGTAGAGATCAATAAAGTTAAGGTTGAGGAGATAATAATTGAGGAGGAAATAAATGTCATAATCATGAAGAAGAGGAAGGTAGAAATAAATAAGGCCCAAGAAGAGAAGGCTAGGAAAGAGAAAGAGGAGAAGAGGGTTATCGTAAGCATGAAACCCTTAAATGATAAAGTAGTAGAGGTACCTAGTTCCCACACCTGCCCAATAGAGGATGTTATAGAATAGGCATGACCTAATACTAAATGGTTGCCTAAAGACAAATAAGGCAATTCTATCACCTTAAAGTAATAAATGAAGAGTGTAAAGAAATAATACGCTGATGTCAAGAAGGAACCTAAGGAGGTTCATGCCAAGGAGCCATAAGAAGAAGAAGTAGATAAAAGGCAAAAGTACAAAGAATAAGAACCCCTACAAGAGGGAAAAGAAGAAGGCACTAACGAAATCTCCAACATTAGTAGAGAGGAACAGGAGCAAATAGAATTGGCCATCACAAAAGAAGAATTTGAGATGATCTATAGAGAGAAGCCATAGAAGGTGTACACCCAAGATGAGGATTTTTACATGTTGGAATACATGTCCCCTAGAACTATCACAACATTGATATGCCACTAATTTTCCTTTTCACTTGATTTTTACATGGATGATCCTCACTTTGAGGTGTAATTGAAATCAATCCAATGTACCAAAAAACTAGAGGAGGGGCACGACTAACAACTTGTCAACCCATGGGATATGAACCTTATAAGGTCGGATAAAGCCCTCCTTAAAATGGCCTCTGAAGTATCACATAAGAAAATTTTTAATGATGTTCATGCCACAAAATGGAAGAATATATAACTAAAGGTAGAGGAAGAGATTGATATCATGAAGCTCAAGCTCAAGAAGTTGGCTGAGCATGTGGAAGAAGTAAAGCCATCCCTTTTGGATGGTATTGATACTTCTAAACTTTTAGAGGTTGAAAGGGTATACATGCTAGTGGAGAAGATGATCCCATGAATGAAGACGGTGATAGAAGAAGAAGAAGACCCTTATGATTACATCAATAAAGAGTTTAACAAGAATCTCAATGAGGTATAAGGCCTCTTTGTAATGCTAAAAAAAGGTGCAAAAGATGTTGATGTTATCTTTTGCAACTTCTCCACCTAGGAATTAGTCATTGACACATGCCTCCAAAAGGCTAAAGGGGAGAAGGATGCCTTGATGAAATGATAATTCACTATTAGTAGGGTTAAATGCATGTAGATCATGATGTAGGTCAACACTTTAAATGCCCAACTAAAAACCTAAGAGCAAGACCTGAAAGAACTCTTTTGCACCTTTCAAACAAAGGAAAGTAAGCAAGGAACCATCCTAGATGGTGGGGTTAGAAAGGCAAAGGAAAGGCTAGAGGCCTCTAGAAAATAATTAGATAACATTAACATACTCATGATTGAGGCCACCTCTATGGAGATTAATGGTGCCATTGAATAAATCAAGATTGTAATTCAAGTATATGAATACTTTAAGGTAGAACTAAAATAGGGCACACTTGATTTTTATGCAACTAAGGTGTTGGAAGACTAGTCTAAGGGTAGACTAGCATTTTGCATGGGGTAATGTTGGGCCCATTTTCAAGCTAAGTATTGGACCTGTGCCAACTCAACAAACACCTAGGCATGAGGCAATCATGGTGGATGATTAAATTTTTATCATCTAGTAGTGCCAAATAGAAATCAAATAAAAAATCCTTTTTTGAATCAATCAACATTAGGAAGTGGGTGCATGGGATAGTGAATTTTCATTAAAGACAAACAACTCCTTTTAAAGTAATCAACATTAGGAAGTGGGTACATGAGATAGTGACTGCTCATTAAAGATAAGCATAGTGGAGATGGCAAGATGTGTACCTCTAGCACCAACTCAACAATCGATGTGATCTATTCTCCATGAACCTAAGATGCTTTTAATCTCTATAAAAGGAAGCTGAGTTGAGTTAGTAGGGAGAGATAAACTAGAGTAGAGAAGCTTTGGCAAATTAATCCTAGATGTTCACCATTATAAGATAGAACTAGTTTGGGATGTTTTTTATGCTCCCCTTTGTAATTCCCAAGCTTGAATATGAGCCTCTAGGCCTTTAGCAGTTTATGTTGAGTTTATGCTCAGTTTTATGGAATTTATATGTATTATTGTTTATCTTTGTTAATGAATAATGCTTTGTGTGGATGTTTAATGGATTAAATGATTTAATTCTATAGTATGTATATTGAGCTCTCCCAAGATTCTAACTTGGCTCATTTATGGAATACCTATAGCTAATGATGAAAACCACACCTGATATAGGAAAATATCTAAGTGTGGGTAAGACCCTATACCCTAAAATAATACATGTGCCTAAGCACAAGTCCATGCCTAAGTCACTCAGCCAGATACCCAATTTCCCTTTAATAACCTAAGTGTTGTTGAGCCTATGAAACCCAAGGATTATGCCCATGAATTCACAACCATCATTTGACTAACCAATCCCTTGAATAATAGAGTTGCACCATGGAACAACTAGCCCAACACAAACCCCAATCCCTTCTTTGCTATGCTTTAGGTGAGAAAATAAGGATTTCACCTTATGTATAGTGATACCAATGTATTCAAGTGATAAATGTTGAGTGTAATGGTATTATTCAAGGCCTGCATCCCTCTAGAACAAACCTAAATCTAGCTTGGATAGATAGGTAAGAACATAACTAGGCCCATGATTAAAACACCTACTTTTATATAGGTGTCATGATGGATATCATGCCCCATCTCTCTAGATAACTACTTAGTTATACTAATATTTATTATTATATACATTGATTACATCTATCTTGATACCCTTGTGTAATGATATACATGACATACATCTTACATTACACACTTATGATCAGATTATCTTACATTCTAATGTTACGTATGCACATTATATTAGACTATCTTGTAATTATCATATCTATTCTAGCTAACATACATTTTTTAGAGATTTTTATTTTGAGGATAATAATTTCATAGGTTCAATAACTACCCTCAAAATAGGAGGTATTCATAGGGGTTTGTCTTAGAGATTAGGATCTTATATTTCACTCATGGTACATTTTTATACACACATGCTTAGTTAAAAAAAATTAGACATAGGTAAACATAAAGGGAAAATAGTAACTCAAAAAGTAGTAAAATAACACGTAATTCAAACCAAAAATACATTAGCACCCAATTGGGGACACTAGTGCCACATGGTGCTATTGTCCAAGATAAAAAATTACTGTCTAGTAGCCTCATGTTTAGAACAAATCAAATTATCTAGAATATTACATTAGGTATAGTACAAGTTTGTATAGATCTATTTATAGGTTTATTAGTTATACTTATTTTTTTCTCTAATTTATATTAGTTTGATTAGATTAATATTAGTTTAATTAGATTCACATCAGTTGTGACATGACCATTCCAATATTCAATTCAAATATGTATATATAATTTATTACAACTTAGTCCAAAATCTATATACTTAGATATCATATTTGGGGGCAGGTGCATGGCACATTATTTCTATATGCTCAATTACAGACTAATTTATTAGATGTAATGAAAAATTCCATGTCATTCTCTACACTATATACACTTGACATCATATTCTAGGTTGTCACCAATTTCATGCCTTACTCCATCTATACACAATTATATATACTTAGTTAGACATTTTTAGTACTTCATGAAATTCATTTGAAAATACATCTACTATAAATGGGTGGGAAATGATGGATTAATAGCCTAATTGAGTTCTTGATTCACCCACATGAGAGGGTTAAGCACATTATCAGTCTCATCCTAGCTATTCACATGTCATGATCCACCAAGCAAGGGTGGGACATGATGGAGTCAAAATTAGTTTTATTTTTTAAACCACCCACACATGAGGATTGAGAAAGATATTAGCTTAGTCTAATATATTCAATGATTAATCAATACATACTCACACACATAGGTTATCACCAAGTTCATGCATTGGTTTGCATACACAATGAGGTGTATTCACTCTTTTCCTCTTTCTCATCTCTTAGTTTTATTCAATTACTTATTTACTAAATGTAGTCTTTTGATTTTTATATCTCTTAAGTAAGGATTTATTTATGCATGTTTCATTTGTAGGACATGAATTGGATCATGCTTCATATATGTAGACCCAACTTCACATACTTATATTTAGCTTCATAGGCTTTACTTCCTAGGTAAGTCTAGGTACACTTGTTTTTACTTTATCCTAGTCATTTCACTTTGTTGCATTTGTAGTATAGATGGTGGAAGTGTAATCACCTAAAATTAGTAATTATGTGATAAGAGTGTTAATTGAGACTACCTATCCCTAGCTTATATTTAAACCTATCCTAGAGACTATTATCACACTTATCCAACCCTCGTGTGGGCCACAGGCATCCCTAATAAGCTCAAACATAGTCCCAAACCCTCATTTCTTGATTGTATCCCTTCATGTCCAATGTTATACTAGATATACATTAAAACCATAATAAGGACACTAGATCCACAAGATGCTAGTTTTACAAAATGGTGCCTATGTCCTTTACCCTAACTTTACTAAAAAAATATGATCTCAAAAGTAAAATCCTCTTAAGGTTATCCTGGACATATTTTATTATCTACATAAGCAATATAACACTATAAATACATGAATTTTATCCATATATCCAATAGATGGAAATCAGATGCAAAATATGTATTCAAACATGAAATAAATTGAGTAAAATTAAGGTTATTAATCCCTAGTATGTTGTACTTCTATATATTACCATCTACAACAGCCCTAAGCTCAAATTTTCTATATTTTCAATCTCAAACACACTCAAGTAACTCAAGGGACTCAAGGCCACTATCATAATAACATAAATTACACTTGCACCAACACTAGGTGGGGAGAACTAAATTAAAATTTATCCCTCCTTAGAGTATTGGTATGTAGGGAACTCTCTTCATAGTGGGATGTTAAGGATGTTCATCATATCCTATGAATGAGCATAATTTTTAACTCATACCCTAATTGCATGGAATATTAGTGTTTTCATCATAAATCAATCACTATAGGCAAAATATAGAGTTTCATAATTTGTGTACCAAGACCAAACCTCAAAAATATAGACACATGCATACCTATAAGTTTAGGATAGTCCTGCATAGAGGACATTAGTGCCAATATCATGACACTAGAGGCACATGGCACTTTTTTCCAATTGTGGTACTACTATCTAGGAAGGGTTATAACATAGGGATCTAGTTGATGAAACTTAGACCAGCTTCCCTCTTAGTTTCCAACTCTTAGATAATCTATATTAGGTATTTTCTAGATAATTCTATTTGCATTATTTATTACTATTTTTGGAAAAGTCAAAGCTAGTCAATTTTGTAAAAAATCAATGGCTATATTTTATCCATATTATATCCCTAATTTAGTCTGCTCAACCCTTTAATCAAACATAGGATTTACATAATTTAAACCCTAACAAGTTAAAAATATTATTTATAGAGGCCTAAAAACTACCATAGACATGTGGACACTATCATCAATGCTTATATCCATAGATTGAAGCTTCTATCATGTATGATTTTTTTTGTATTCATAAGTGAATTTTGGGTTAATTAAGTTTTTTTTCCCTTTGTGTTGATGTGTTTGGATTGCATACACAAGATCTGTATGACTATATATATAGCTTAAACTCTAGTTCTTTACCTTAGGTCATGTCACCTTACCTAAAATGGGTTAATGGGATACTAAAGTTGAGATAACCTCAAATACCCCTTTATCAATGAGTGTTATCTACATAAAAAAGACTCCAAGAAGGTATTTAAACATATGTATTTCTCCCCTAAGTGTGGATTTGTATGTGCACAATGGTGCAATATGTTATATGCAAGGGCATGCAATTATCTAGCTTGTAACTTGACAAATACTTCTCATGAGATATTATTTTAGTGATTCAGACATATAATGTGATTTATCTTATGATTGATATAAAAATAGGGAATAATAAGTTAATATAACTTAGCTATCAAATTTATTGAGTGAGCTTGATTAGGTGTTTGCTTTGTATTTTCTAGAAGAATAATGAGTAGGATTTGATTTTTATTTATACTACAACTATCAAAAATATATTAAAAATTGGTTAGATAAGACAAATAGGTTGACCCATATGTTTCTAAATATTTTAAATTTGGATTAATTTTGAGGTACTAAAACTAAATAAAGAATCTGAACACTAGTGTTGACATTATTTTTTCTATGTGAATGATAGTGTTTAGAAGGGTATAAAAATTCTAATGGTATGTATCTAATATTGAATAATATAAATCATATTTTTATATTATTATAGTATACATGTGATTTGGGTAATTATTATGATAGGTTTGGTCTATAAGATAATAATTTAGGCACAATGAGATGGTGAATATGATCCTTTCGATAGTAGCAAGGTCTAGAACTAAAGGGTAGATTAAAGGAAATAAATGTGTAATTGGGTATATACAACACACCTTGCCTTTTCTTGAACCCTGATGAATTTTATATTGGTGTATTGACCTATAACTAAGAGGTTATTACAATTTAAATTAGTGAATTTAATATAAAATTAAATAATTTAAATGCATGAAAAGTAAAGAGAGCAAGGAAGGAGTACATTTATGTGTCGATGCAACCATGTTTCCCTTTAGTAATTTATTTTGGTAAAGGTGATTCCTTATGAAGCATTGGTGTTGAGATGGGTTCAAAAATGAACCTTAGAGATTTGAAGAGGATATTTAGAGTGTAATTATTCCCCCATCTTAGTTCAAGGGTGAGTTATGACATGGCCATTAATATCACTATATCTCAATCACATAACTTAAGTAAATGAATAATAAATACAAGATAAGTGGCATAACCAACTCAAATTGTAAAAGGGAAGTAGTGCTAAGGATTTTGAGGGCATATAATATCAACTTCACTACTCAAAGGAACCAACTTCTATAGATAAGAAAGTCTCAAAATGATTCTTCTTAGTAAAAGTGGTGTTTCTTGGTAAAATGTTTTGAATATGTATTTATAAATTTTGGTGCATTTGCATGGCATATGTATTTATAATGTGGCTCAAGTTAAAGTATCTATCAAAATATAACATTTGATCTATAATATTTATAATATTTTTCACAAATTTTAATAAACTTTGTCTCAAATCTATAAAACATCAGTGCCAAATGTATAGGATTATGACCCTAGTATATATCTAAATCATGTAAATTGTATCAGATTCTACCAATTGAGTATGTGTGGAGCAATGTCTCTATGACATTCCCCCTCTTTTGAGGTTATTGGAATGTGGTCTAGTATTCACATTACCTTAAAAGGATAAGATAACTATATTATCTATGTATGAATCATGTAGCATTTATGAGTAGCATGTCTAAGTATATATATCTAAAGCTCACATTATGTGATCACAAAAAACCCTAAGATGAATGATATGGATCATAAAAATTTATGGAAAGTGATAGTAGAATATCAAAAAACAATAAATCACACCAAAAAAAGCAATCTATGTCACATAAAAGGGGTCTAAGGAGACCACAAGAAAGGAACATGTTTAAATTCCAAACACTTAAAGGGAGGACATATTCAAATGCCCACCAAAAAATAAATAACACATAATGACATAGGGTACCAAAATAAAGGAAAATATTCAAATGTTACACAAGCAAGGCAATAGAAAAAAAAGAGTACACTCAAGGAATTGACATTGTGATTGAATTAAAACATAAGTAACCAACATAAACATATCATACCAGTCCCTAAATAAATGTCTTAGAAAAATAATTCATGTAATAGTATATAGTATAATCATGCATATATACATGTGTAAGGGTTAGTATATATTCAAAACATGACAATGTAAAAGTGATTATAAAATAATATAACCTATATCGAATGTGATCAAATAGAAGTAAGAAGCTATCAATGTAATGTACCATGTGGGAAAAAGAAAGGTCTAACATATGCATGTGCATGTGCATGTGATGTAGGAGCATTAGGATGAAATCACTTTATATTATGTAAATATCATGAAATTTACTTGATCAGGGTCTAGGAGTACCTATATGATCTATAAGAAGTATTGGAATGCTTATTAGAGTTTTCCCTCTAAATTGAAGGATTTCAAAATTTAAATTCTTATGAAGGTTTGAGACAAGTTGTGAAGGGATTGAATAATTTAGAATGGTCCTAATAGGAAGTTAAAATTTTAATGGTATTTTACCTATTTTAAATGTAAATCTCATATTAATCCTCATCTAAAAGTTTGGGATATGTTGGAAGAGGCTAAAGAAGGAATAGTTTTTAAGAATAAAGACTAGTTGAGTTATTTATAGAACCAAACCTCAATAAGGAAATTTTTTTTACAAAAATATAAGTTTTAAACCATTATATAGGATACCAATAATTAAAATAAATTAGTACAAGGTTTAATCAAGAGGAGGGGTTGATAGAGTGAGGAGTGAAGAAGGCCTTTAGGCCTTTATTGTGTAAATAAGACTATGAAAAGAAGATCAATAAAGGAAGTATTTAAGGATTAGTGCTATGTTTCATATAGGAAAGGTGTTTTTTAATTTTTTTAATATTTATTACATGTGGTCTATTGATTGTAATAGTGAATCTTGAATGATAAGACATGAAAGAGGTTTATGTTGATAGTCTACCAGTACAAATAGAGTCTTGTGTGTATAGAAACATGGGTTTTCTTGTAAAATGGAGGTATATTATAGTTTGAATTATTATATTAATTTATTTTTTACATATATGAAGAGTATTAAATCCAATTTTAAGTGAATTTTCACATGATTTGAAGTCCATATGGTTGAAACCTACAAATAACTTTGTTTATGTGTATTAATAGTCATTTGCAATCCATTGGATCACATAAAAAGGATTGAATGAGTTTGATTATAAATTTGGATAAGTATGGGGAGGTTATTTAAACCAAATTATATGTTTTATAAGGATATTAAATCCCTTAATTTCTATTAAATAACAAATTGAATCTCTCAAGCTCCTTGTAACACAATCAAACCCTAGAATAAGGTTTTAAAAACAAAAAGCTTGTAACTCCATTTCTACTTGATGAAGTTGATTGAAACTTTGTGAAAAGTTTATATATGACTATTTGAAGCTAATATATTTTATTTAAATTTGATTTTTTCTCAAAATTTATAGATATAGTTGATTATGTACTATTTCCCCTATAGATGACCACTGATAGAACTTAAGAAGGTGACAAATTGTTCATTTTGCTTTGTTATTTGTTTGTAAACTCTATTTAAAGGTGTGTTAGTGTTTTAATATCACTATAAAACATTTTAATATATGTTTCTAGATATTTTTTGAGTGGTTTGAGTAAATTCCTATTAGGAAAGGTGGATTAGGCCTATGCAGACCTAAAGAGTAAAAGTTATTGAAATTACTCCTTTTGGAAACCAATAAAATCATTGGTTTCTCATCATTTTAATTGATATATAATATCTCATGATTTCATTCAATAAAATATTATGGGATATTTTAATAATAATATAATATTTTCAATAAAAATAAGGCTGATACAAAACACTATAAAAAGTGTAATTTCTTGGTCAATTTGGAAATCTAGTTCTAATATTGAATTTTTAATTTTTTTGTATCATTACCTTGATCCTTTCATAGTGTTTGTGAAGTGAATGAGTAAACAAATAGGGTTTTACTCAAAAAATTTGGTATTTACACAATAATATGGAACTTAAATGTTGAGTTATAGTGACATGTGATTCAAATACAAACTTTCCTAGATGTTATTGATGTTTATGTTATCTTGGTGTTGAAACTTATGTTGAAACCATAGTCATTTGATTCATGAATAGATTTATTTAAATAAGGTTAAGTATTTTATTAAATATACACATGTGATCAACTTGTAATAAATATTATATGTATGATCAAGGTTAGTTAATCAACCAATGTATGAGTTTATATTGAAAATGTTCTAAAAACCAAGGGAAATCTTATCAAGTTAGCTACAATCCCAATAGAATAAATATTTTTCAATAAAGGGTTTGGAATCAAGGAATTAGTTGTATCATTAAAAGGTAGAGATAAAAATAAGTTTTTTTTGTCTTCCAAGACCAATATTAGAAGATATTCTTTTTTTCAGGAAATATTAGACATTCAAGTGGCATATATCAATTCAAAAAAGGGTATGTGTCAAATTATTCTAGGATAGTGTTTGAAAAGTGTGAGATTGTCATAAGCATGCATCATGGATCTAATTTATTCTCATATCACACTCAATTATACATGAAAACATATATATATATATATATATATATATATATATATATAAAATAAATGATATGCTATCTATATGCCAAGGATATAGTAAGCATGTGTATGTTGAATAATTTATGTTTTTGATTTATTTAAATGTTTTTGTATTTTTTTGAATATTTGATTTTTTTTGTATTTTTATTTTGATTTTAATAGTATTTGGAAGGAAAAGTCTATACTATTATCCCATTTAAAATTTTTTCATAGGAATCTCTGAACTCAAAATATGAAATATCAAGCTAGTGATATTGCTAAGGGACATGTATAGGTGTTATATCTATAACTATATAATATATGGTACGATATGTATGTCTCATAGGAGTATGTGGTTGTGAAGAAGTAATATCATGATTAGTGGTTCTTGGAAACCATTTAGTGATCTTTGGTTTCTTTGGCTTTGTTTTAATTATAACATGTTTATTTTCCCTTAGCAATTAGGTAGACCGCATAAGTGTATATGATGACTCCATAGAGTCCACTATGTATCTCTAGTGCAATAGTTTGTCAAGTATCAGTGACATGGGAAATGGAATTTCTTGTTTCTTATCTTTTCAAGCATGATTAATCTTAGTAGGTTTAACAATTATCTATTTTGGAATAAATTTATCTTATTGAAGTGGATGTTCTTATGGAATTCTATAAATTTTAATTACCTTAGTGGTATGAATGTATTTGTTAAACCCATGCACTATGGAAGGTACTATGTGTATTTGATATATACAAGTCCATCAAAATAACATATCGAATACTCTCATGTATGCCATAATATAAAAATTAGGTATCACATGTGTTGAACCAACTTGTAAAGTTAAATCAATCTCACTAATAACCTATTATGATGTCTCATTGAATGCTTAGACTACTTCTATCAAAGGGTGTAAATCATCTTGTGTATATCCAAAATATGTGAGTAACATAATGGTACATATGTTCTCAATAGAATCATTATTTAAAATAATATTGTGTATATGTTGATGATTTTGGTATGCTATAATAAATAATGAGTGAATATTTAAATCATCATCCATAATTTCATTATCATCGAATGTAATATAAGATATTTAGACCATATGAGGTATAGTATGTGTAAGTATATAAATAATCCCATATGATGGGTACCCATAATGATGTAGAGGAGGATGTATATTATAAGCCATTTTCACTTCCATTTTTTTCTTAGAATGATCTTGTAATGGATCTTTAAACCTATTCTAGTTTTGATGGTCCCCAAGTTGTGACCCTAAATCCTTTGGAGGATCATCAAAGGTAAGTTGTTTATTATCAATAAGATCTTGGATCTTGTGTTTCAAGGTATAAAATATCTTTTTATAATACTTAAATACTTGGTGATAATCAAAATATACATTAACACCATATCGTTTCAGTAGAGGTCAACTCGTATCAACCTATATAAGAGGAGGGAGAGATATGAGATGACACTCCAAAAGATTCTTAAGTAAAAAAGTTAGAGACTTAGGTAATCTTGTAAATTATCTCTTAGAAGAATTTGATAGGATAAGATGACTAGTTTTGTTGTGACGCTATGTTAACTATTGTGGTTGTTTCATTTTTATGTTATGTAGAGTTAACCTTGTACCTTGGTTTGATATGAAATTTGGTAGTATATGGATTTGGTGTGTTTGTTACATACTTAAGCTTGTTCAATGAAATAAGTTTCATTTCATGATATCAAAATATATGGAATAACTCATTAAAATATTTAAAAATTTTAAATACAATAGACTCATGTAATGATGCAAGAAAACTTTGTTTAAAGATGTCTTGAAGATATTTATCTACCATTGGATTTATCATTTTAGCCAATATTATTTTGCACCAAAACCCTATTTATTAATACAAACATTTTTTCCTTATTTGAACTTAATAATTTGTGCATATGACATTTTTTCAATGATGTTTATAGAGAAATGTGATAAAAATAGATCCATTAGAGGTTTTGATGCTTTCACTAATCAGATTGGTGAATCATAAAACCATATTAAAACATAGTCATTCATGCTTTATGGAATTAATTTTGCCAAAATTTTATCATTTAAATAATAATCAAGGCATGTTGCATATAAATATTGAAGATGCTATTCAAGATGACCCTTTCCATCATAAAATGTGAACTTGGGTGAAATAAAACCAATTGTAAAGGGGTGTAAAGATATATGAGGTGACAAATTATTAAGTAATAAATCCTATAAAATAATAGAATAGTTGATTTCAAAGCATTTTTTTCAATCTTATTAACCTTAGCTTCTAAATCTTGAATAAATTAGAGAAGCATTTGCATAGTAGACCCATTAAGATTTAGTTTTGAGATTTAAGAAGCCACCAAAGGGGATGAAAATACCACTTGTTTTGATTTAGGCATTGAAACTGGTAATTGAGTTAAAGTATTAATTATTACCATGGAATATGTATTAAGAGTAATACCATCTAAGGGTTCACCATTATTGGATGTGGATGCATTAAACTTAACATGTTTAGTAATTTATTCTTGTGTAACATGTACAGATGCATTAATTAATTATAATTAGATGATTATTAAGGTTTATTTATATTATATTTCAAAATGATATTTATTAACATTTTACATATTTTATAAATTCAAATACAAGTGAAAAAAGTAATGTAAAAATTCAAATGTACAAATTAATGAAATCAAAAACCATAGAAGGCTAAAAAATCTAAAACAAGATGGGATTTTCATGACAAGACATAGATTTTAGGTTCACCAAATGTTTAACCATATTAAGTTTTACATGAGGATTAAGGGGTAAGAATATCCTAGTCAAATGGATGGATAAAACTATTCTAAATAAGGTCAATTAAATTAATTTATATGACATAATATATTGAATCTAGAAAATTTCCAAATATAGAAAGTATGATGCCAATTGATATTATGATAATTATAACATAAGGAATATATAATAATTATCTAGTTTTTATATCTGTAGGTATATCTAAGATGTACATGTGTATTAAAATTTAGAATGATGATCAGGATCTTATCATCATATTTGATAAATATTATTTCTAGAGACCCAAACACTACCATCAACCTATGAAAACTAGTGTAGATGCTTCTATCTGTGGCTTGATGATTTTGTCCTATATAAAAATATTTTTGTATTTATAAGTTACTTGGACATGATATAATTTGTTTTTTCTTTTGTATTGATGCATTTGGATTATGCACACATGTTACGTATGAATGTATATAGATAAAACCCTAGTGATACACCTTAGGTCATGTCACCTTGCCAAAAATGGGCTAGTGAGCTCATGAAGTCAAGTTAAACTCAAATACCCCTTTGTCAATGAACACTACCTAAATATATAATAATACAAGGAGGACCTAATACACATGTAGTTATTTACTAAGTGTGTACTTATGTATGCACAAGGGTGCAATATGTTATATGCAAGGGCATGCAATGATCTAACTTTTAATTTGAAAAATATTTTTCATGGGTTGTTATTTTAATACTTCATACTTGTAATGTGATTAATCCTATGATTGATTTATAAATATGGAATAATAGGGAAGCATAACTCAAATTTTCAATTGACTGAATGAACTTGAATATGTGCTTTCTTGGAATTTTATTGATGAATAATGAGTATCATTTGATTTTTATTTAGACCAAAAATTTTAAAAATATCTCACAAAATGATTATATAATACAAATATTCTGATACATATGTTTTGAAATATTTTCAATTTTAATGAATTTTGATGTATGGACACTAGATAAGGAATCTAGATGCTAACATCGATGTTATTGTCCCTATGTGAGTGGTCATGTCTGGTAGGGTAGAAAAACATTGAAGGTTTGTACCTAATAATGAAGTATATATATAATATTTTTCACTTGTTTTATTGTACAATTTATATATTTCATTAGGTTAATATGTTAGATCTATAAGATAAGTAGTTAGGCATAGTGAGATAGTGAATGTGAGCCTTTAGACAACACGAAGGTCTAGGATTGGAGGGTAGAGTTTTTATTGGTATTTATCAAGTGTAAAAACTATAGATGTTATATATAATAATATTTTAGTATCTCAATATATTTTTAGAAAAATAACAAAAATTTAATTAGATATGTTATTTATCCTTGTGCTTCTTGTATCTACCTAAATCTACTTGTCTTAATAATCCTATTAAACCCACTAATTTGACCCAAAATCATAACCTTAACCAAATAAATAATATAATAATTTACTACACAATATTACCTACACCACATAAACCTTTCCATACCCTTATAACTAATAAATTACCCCATTAACTTACTAACTAGTCTACTTGTCCACTACTCTACCCAGTAGCCCACTTGCTAATTCTTATTTATTCAATTACCCCCTCGATACACTACCATTATAGCTTTTCATAAATCCATATAAATCCTAAACCTCATTAATTCCCATATAATCCCCCATTATCCCCTAAACTAATCAATAAATCTCTATAACTATGGAATCTCCTTTAAGATTTTATATGTCTCTAAACTAGCGACTTCTAAATAATTTAAAATTCCCTAACATCTCCTCCACCATCCTATAAAATACATGCTTGGACCATGGAAAAAATAAATTTGAAATAAATAATACCTTATTATACCCTCATAATCACTCATTATAAATAATCCTCACACTCTTGCCAAGCCATTCAACAATCTAAGGAAGCCATTGGAGTCACTTTGAATCTCAAAGAAAGAAATCCACACTCAATCAATTTGGCACTTGAATTTGCTTGAATATCTTGGATATAATTTATAAGGGATAAAATTATGGTAATATCCCATGTTTAATTGATTGATTATTCCTTTATTCCTTCCTTTTGATGTTGTGTTGTTATTGGATTTAAATTACTAAATATATTAGTTTTTATAAATAACTCAAAAATATGATCACACATTGGTGACCAAAGTGGGAAAACCTCTTTAAATATAACCATATTTCTTGTTGGAAGTGTTTTGATACTTTCAAGACTAAGTAATGAAGAACAAGCTCTGAAATTGCTCAAATTTTCACATAGAAGCAATAAGCAAATTTATCTACAAATCGTGTTATTATAATCATGGTTTTGCCAAAAAAGTAGCATTTTTGAAACTACCATATTGACATCTAAAAGTTTGCCTTTTTATAGGTTACTAAATTTTTTCAATACACAAGTACACAATTTATTATATGTGTCTTGTTTGCATGTTTTAAATAACCTCACATATGTAATTAATCAGGAAAATTAATCTTGATTGCTTGTGTGTTAACCCATTTTATATAGGATAGCACTTGATATGGAATTCATCCCCATGAACTTGCTTAGTCACTATGGGTTGGTGATGTATATTTCATCACTATGTATTCAACCAAAATTTATGTTCTAATAGAGTATAAATATCAAGGATAACTATCATTAGGATAAGCAATTGACCCCATATAGGTCATCCATGAAGGGGAAAAGTTAATTGTCTGAACCAGGATTTAGATAACACCCTATATATATTTGGGCCCTATGTACCTTCACATATCTTAGGGACTCCCTTAAATACCCTTATATATACCTAGTATAAACTTATCGATCATAATAAGTGTTCTACTGTTGGAGTTAGGATCATCTCCCAAGTGAATGTTAAGTAAAAATGGGGTTGAGAGGGTTCAGTAAATTTTGTAATAGGTCACCAGCCTACAACCTCACCCATGAAGTTATTATACAATGTAGGCATTAGGTTACACACCTATTAGTTGACTAAAATTAGGGCTCATGATTGGGCATGTTGTTTATTTGTTGTGTGCTAAGGCCCATATTGTTTGTGAGCCAAGTCAACCTATCCCATTTTATCAAAGACACCTAGAGACCCCTATGACATATCCCATATTAAAATAAAAAACAAACCATTCCATATCACTATTCACACCTTTTTGATAATAATCCTTTGTTTTGAAACCAAACTTTAGTGATTACTCAACATTCTCTATTTTTGACTAAACATTATCAATTTTTTCAATCTTGTTTGGTTTTAGTCTAGCACTCATCATCTCATAATACTACCTCTTCACACCTAGCACCCATCTAATCATTACCTTACTAGAGTGAATGGTATCTAGTCATCTTATCCTCTTTGTCTCTTTGATAGATTGAATCCTTATAGGGTGTTTTTTTTTGTTAATATTTGGTTATTCTAGTATTTATATCTTCCAAAATCAAAACTAGTATAAGTCACATCTAATCACCTCTCTTGAACTTTTAGTTATGGTTTTAAGACAAAATTAGTACACAAAGTCACCTAATCTCTTGTCATTCTATATCAAAGTCACACTTAATCACTTTTATTACATCATCCTCATCATCCATCATGCCTATCTAAACTCGTGCCCAAATTATAATAATGGGACAAGGATGAAATCAAGAAAATGACATCTTCAAGAATCTAGTTTAATGAAACCAAGATAATGATGACATGCATAGTGACATGCATACCCATATAGAGGAATCCCAACTTACAAATGACCTATTTCATAGTGATGAGGTTAGGGCTCAATTTGACCAATATATTTATAAGAATCATGATCAAATCCTTTCCCAAGTCATTGGAATGGGGGTAACATTATCTTCTACCTTTGATCCAAACCTCTTGTAACATCTCATCTATCTATCCACTAGGACCAACACTCCACCCCATCAAACTAATGTCAACCAAGAATAAGAATAAGATAATATTGTAGATCATGAACATGAACTTGAATAAGAACATGAAACCTTATAAAATAATCATGTGGAGGATAATAGGAGAAGAACTACCATAGAGGATAGATTTGACTAATTAAATCAACAAATCAATTCACTTACCTCTCAATTTCATTTCCAGAAGCAAATCCCTGCTTTTCCAAGATCACATGTTAGAAACACCAACCCCAACCATTCAAGACCTAGACCCAATCAGGATCATGCCTCCAATCCCCTCATAGACCCCTCATTCTCTCAAGAGTGGAGGATGATGAAGGATACTCTTTAATAGATCTATCCTCACATCCAAGCAATGAGATTAAATATGAATAATTTTTCACATCTCTTTTGGACATGAGTATCTTAGAAGTACCTTTCCCAACACACTTAAAGATCCAAAAAATTGATAAATATAGAGGGAAAGGGGATCCACAAGACCATGTATAGGAATTATATGTTGCATTTCATGAGGTTTCCTATGGTGATGATTATGTTCTTATAATTTTCCCTAAAAGTCTTAGGGGGCCTACATTATAATGGTTTATGCATTTTCCCAAAGGGCCCATATCTAGCTTTGGGGAGTTGATAAAAAATATGTGAAACACTTCTCATTAAACATTGAGCATGACATATCTATCATAGATCTATATGATACTAAGAAAATAAATAGAGAAAGCTTAGCTTCATTCTTACAATGTTGGAGAAGCCTTGCTACTCAATTTTGTTGTATGGTTCCTAAGAAAGAGTTAGCCAAAATATTCAATGATAACCCCAATACTGAATTGAAATATCAACTAAAACTATAGTGTGCCAAGTATTTTGATGAAATCATAGAAAAGGGGATTCAAATTGAAAATTCACTCATAGATAAATGTATAATTAAATTATATACTTGAAATGAATAGAGTCATAATCAACATAACACCTTTTTGGGTAAGCCTATGATCTTCAATATAAAAAAAAACTATTGTAGGGGATGGAGTAACATATTCTAAGAAACATTTTTAGATATCACTTAAAACTTCCCCTACCAATAAGTAGAATGTCTCCACCATAATGGTGCTATGGGGAAAGACAAAACCTTGAATGGGAAAGAGGCCTCTAACTAGTCTTGGTGTACCCACAAAAATAGTCTTACAATTGTTAATAGCTACCAACATGATCACTCTCCTTGATGCCTTACCATTGGATGATAGTCAACCATGACCAAATTAGTATCATGAGGATGAATTTTGTCAATATCATAGATTCAAAGACATGATACTTAAAAATTAATGTAGTTAAGATACTAAATCCAAGATTTAATTGAGAAAGGAGATATTGAGGTAGAAGGGGAGAGTTTAAATAATTAATCCAAGAATTAAAAACTATAAATATATGAGGACCCCTTACCTAAGTATGATTAGAGGCAAAATAAACCACTTAGGGATTGGGGTCAATCCTCCACTTCCAACTAAATAAACTACCATTCCATTCCATACCATTAAATCAATACCATTAAAATTTGGCCCCCCCCAAGAGCCCACACAACCACCATCCACCATCCTCAAGATTAATATGGAAACAACTAACTATGTAATGACTACATGACGTGGAAAAATTATAGTGCCTAGAGTACCTCCAAAAGACCCATCCACTTTAACATTTCAAAAGGTTAGTATCTCTAAAAAGGCCTATAGATCTTCTAAAAAATAACACAACATCATCCAATATCTTGAGAAGACTCCAACCCAAATCTCCCTCATGGATATTCTTAAGAGATCATTGGTACATCAGGAGATTCTTAATCAAGTTTTGAATAAACTCAAAGTCCCCAGAGATATTAACATAATCCAATTTATGACATTGGTGGGTCCTTTGTCTCATTCCTAACAAGTCACTTTTAGTACACAAGACATGCCACCTATAGGCCCACATCATAATTATCCATTATTCATTGAAATTTCCATCTCCAATCATAATATCTCATAGGTACTCATAGATAGAGGGTCAAATTTAAATTTATGAAATTTGGATTTTCACAAAATTTTGGGGTGCTCAAAGTATTCATTAGGACATACTATCATAATTATCAAAGCATATGATGATAATGAAAGGCCATCTATAGGAACTATTTATCTTACTATAGCTTTGGGACCCATAGTCCACCAAACTTTAATTCATGTAGTGGATGTTGATCTTATGTATAATTTAATTTTGGGATGTCTATGGATCCATTGAATGTGAGCAATTCCCTCTACCCCCCATCAATGCTTAAAATTACCTCATTCAAAAATGGAAGCTACCATCCCAGGGGAAATATAACACTTCTATATCTATCAAATAGACCAATATCATCCCACTTATTATTTTCCCAACATTAATAATTCTACTCATAGTCCAAAAGATATTAATTATATCCACCCTAATGATTTAATACCTACTTCAAATGAATCCCTAGACATAACTCATCTTAAAATCACTTCCACAAGTTGTAGAGAGTATGAATGTAAGACCTTTTTATGTTGGATACCTACCACTCTCTCCTCATAGCTACAGGTCCCTAGCCATGGGAAAAGATAATCCCATCATTTATCAATTTAAATCCATAACTTTTACTAGTGCATGCCTACTATTAAAGAGTACTTTGATTAACTAGATGATTCATGGCTTATTCCATATGATGATGCCTTATAATTCCATAAACATAAATACCCCTAGCTTTAAAAGATGTTGTAGAATATGAATTATAAGGGGAAAGGACTAGAAAGAGATGAATAAGGAAGGCTTGAACCTATAGGGGTTCAAGAATACCCAAAACATCTTGGTTTAGGGTACAAACCTCTTAGAATCGACCTAAGAACTATAATCTTGGACACTTATTTGGTCTTGAAGGAGTATACCTCTAATGAATAAATTAAAATAGGTTCCATTTATAATCTTTGTAAGGATCTGGCTACCACCAATCTCTTCCATGACACCATCATCTCCACTATCAACATTTCCCTCCAGTATCCCACATTGATAGACTAAGATTAAAATAATAAGCCTTCCTATAATATATTCCAAAATTATGAATTCATTATTGAATGTTTGGGAACACAATATTTAATGCCATTAGGAGACCATAATAAATGGTTATCTATAAATCTTAATGAGTCTACATATTTTAGATACCACCAAACATCTCTAAACCAAATTGAAGAAGAAGAGTCTAAAGATGAAGATTCCTCTCCAAATATAGAATACATTAAACCCACTCCTAAAGAGTAAAATTCCTATTTTATATTAGATATAGATCTCTTAGATGAATTTTATTTATAAATCAAGGAATTACCATCATCCCCAACATATCTATAGGATCAGTCACCTTATCTCATTGAGTAAGTTATTGAAGTTAATCTTGGAATAGTGGAAAGTCTTAAAATTGTCGAATTAGGGACAACTCTTACATCTAAGGAACAAAAAAATCTTACTAAGATTCTCAAATATTATATAGATGTATTCACATGAATTTATTATAATATTCCAGGACTAGATCTAACCTTGGTAGTGCATCATTTAGTGGTTCATCCAACTACAAAATATGTTAAGACAAAAATTCACAAAATGCATCCCAAGGTGGCTCTCTTGGTCAAATAAGAGTTATACAAATTCCTATAAGCCATATTTATCTATCTAATTGATTATTATGAATTCATATCTAATATTATTCTCATAGCTAAACCACAAGGCAAAATCAGAATTTGTACCAACCTCTAGGATATCAATAAATCATGCCCCAAGGATGAATTTCCATTACATAATATAGAAATGATCATGGACTCTAATGTAGGTTATGATATGATATCCCTCATGGATAGATTTTTTGGATACAATCAAATAAAAATTCTCCTAATGATCAACACAAAATAACATTTATTACTCTATGGGGGCCTTTCTATTATCAAGTTATACATTTTGGTCTTAAACATGTGGGATATACTTACCAAAGGGATATGACTATAATATTACATGAAATTATGCATGATATTATAGAATATTATGTGGACGAAATATTGGGAAAGTCTAAACTTTGATCAGAACATCCTATGGTCTTAAGGAAAATCTTTAAGAGGCTCTAATAATATAAAGTTAGATTGAACTCGAATAAGTGTGTGTTTGGAGTTACCTTGGGTAAATTATTATGGTTCATATTATTTAGAAGAGGATTTGAATTAAATACATCAAAATTAAAATCTATTATTGAAATGCCTCCTCTCAATAATATGAAACAATTGAGAAGCCTTCAAGGAAAATTATAGGATATTCATCGATTTATTTCATAATTAATAGATAAATGTCACCCCTTCACCCACCTATTAAATAATGAAACTCATTTAAATTGGAGCTCATAATTTCAACATGTTTTTTATAATCTCAATCAATATTTGGTTAAGCCCCTAGTCTTATCACCACCCATCTGAAGATGGCCTTTACTCTTGTATATATCTACAACACCTTTTGATATAGGGGCCTTACTAGCTCAACACAATGATGAAGTCAAAGAATGAGAAATTTATTATATAATAAGGATAATGATCTCATATTATATTTGACCCAACATTAGTAAGTGAGACTCATAATTAAAATTATGGATTATTCATTAGCACATTATTACCAAACATTACATGTCATTTTCCATTACATTATAACCCTAAAATCATAATCATCATCCATAATAAATAAAATCATTTTCATCATTGAATCTCATTTTAAAACACATAAAATTAATCATCTCATTTCATTATCACAACACCAAATCACATAATATAAATTTTACAATAAACAAACATCATATAAACCATAAACACATTATATCATCTAATTGATAATCTAAACATATCATCATCATTATCTCATAAGTAAGTGCTCGTCATCATAAACATTAGGATATTCAATCACATAACATCACTAAATCACATTTATAATGCATATACCTAACAATCACATAATATAACTCATCCTTCAATAAAATAATCACAAAGAAACCATCATCACATAACCATAACATCATATATCATAAAAATCATAATCACATATATCAATAGTCCATAATGTCCATTATATTACATGTCAAAATATATAAATACATAAATGGACCCCGTGGGAATCAATGTGCTAAAATACATGCAAAGTCTATAATATCATCCATGTCTCACAAATAGTGTATACTAAATCACTGCTATCTAGGTGGTCTCCTAAGAGGCTAGTGTATACATTGGGAGGAAATGGCCTTGAATGTCACTAAATATTGATTAGCTATCACTATTACCTAATACAAATACCTATAATAATGGGCCTCCCATGTTAGCCATGTGATTTGTCTTGTAATCATCCCCATACACATCTCCTCTAGTGCTACATCAACCTCCTCCTTGACCCTCTCAACCACCTATAACTCTCCCCCCATATCTCTCATCCTAGACTATAATTACCCAATCTATCCCTGTAACATGACTATTTATGCATCCTACCTCTATATCTACCCCTATAGTATAACTATCTACCCTTATGAGGTTGATACATATCTAAGTGCTCCAACCAACTAACTATCCCTCTGTGTAATCCACCCCTATAAATAAGATACCATCCTATCCCTCTCAGTGTGATACATATAACCTTTGAGGCTCAAGCCTTTACCTCTCTCCTCATCCTATCTAAGAGTGCTTACATGTCCTTACTCAAAGGTTGTATGGATGACCCTCCCTCATCTACACCCACACTCCCTCCATCTTGAACTCCCTCTCTAAATTGGCTCGTAGCTCTTTTTTGATCTCTACCTTAAATTCCTTGGTCTCCTCCATCAACATCCATCACATATATCCCCTCTTGTACATCCTATTAGCCTTATTATTACGGTTGTGATCCCTGATCGCATCTCCTCCCTAGTTGAATTCATGTCTATAAAAATATTTGAATATCCCCTTCCTCACCCTAGCTAGCCATTTGAATAATTTGTGAGGTTGTCTCTATGCCCACCAAGTTGTGTATGTTTCCATCACTCTAGGATATTGAGTTAGAGTTTGGAAATCTCATACAATCAAGGTAATTCTCTTGTAATCAACTCTCACTAATACCCTATCCACTAGATCCCCCCCACTAAGGTCTCTCCCTATCACTACGATCAAATAAATATTCCTCTCTAGGCACATATTATATCCTCCTAAATTATCATTGTACATGTTCAATCCTATACCACTTAATAATATAACCCCAATTTGAATTAAGATAACACTCATTAAACATGAACCATGTGATGTCTAAATTCTTAGGCCACCCCCACTAGACTTATCTGTATGGAATCTAGGTAATGTGATCTAGTTGTAAACTATGAAGGGCTTATCTATAAAATTGAATCTCCCTAGCATGAGATCTCTATATTTTGAGTATGACATACCATTCAAACACCATAAGCTGGTAGGGTTCCCTATCTATGTAAGTACCCAAGGGTCTCTCTATTATAATATGTTCCTAAATCCATATATGTAGTAATAGAGATGATCCTAAGCTCTTTTTTTCTTTGTATGATCCTATATGAAGATCTCTATATAAGTGGGATAATACAATGGGACCCTAGGAAAATACTCAATAATCTTGGATCATGTCTGAAACCACATCACCCAAACCCAAGTGGAACCATTAGCTACTCTTATTCAAAAAGATTATTTTAATGAAAAGAGACATCACTATGAGAGTTAATATGTCAATGGTACACTCCCTCCATACTTAGTTAATATCCACTCATGAATCATGAACTCTAATATGCAGTCTATCAACCAACCTATTAACTATCACACTAAGAGTATGTGAGTGTTAATATATTGTGTGGCCTCTCATTGGTAGTTAAAATATGTATAAAACATCTTTGAGCATGAATTTCATCTCCCCATTCATGAAATTAAATGTGTTAGTCTTAAAGTGTCATTTCTTGAATAGATCCATGATCAATGCCTTATCAATCCTCACTATAGGTATTGTCACAATACAATAGATGTCTATCATCTCCAACACTCCATAATCAATAAGCATCATTAAATACATCTCATGCAATACCATCAAACATCATAGTTGGGAAGCCTTCACCGTTAAATACTCCTACACCAATACACATCTTATCAAATCATGTTGATCTAATTACACCCACATTTAGCCTATCCCATCCTATCAATCAAATACACAAATACCTACCTAAACCTAGCCCCTTAACCTAACCACCACCTAATTTCTAACTAATCCATCCTTCATTTTAATCCCCTTTTCCTAATCATACTAATTCATCCTATATAATTACCCATCCTCACTAATTAATACCCATTTTATACTTTATCTAAACCCAACTCACCTTGTTCCACTAACCCCTAACCCATCCTAACCTACCTTATCCTAGTTTATCACCCTTCCTCCTAACTTTACTAAACCTAATCATATCCATCCTAACCTCCCCAACCTAACCACTTAAAATCCTTACCCTAACCTAATCACTCTAAGTCCTTAATCCTTATAACTTTCATCCATAACCCTTATCCCTAACTACCATAAAATTATAACTTTTTACCTAGCCCCAAATCATGACTTCATTAAAATTGATATTTAAATTTTGCTATTTTTTAAAACCATAGGTCTAATCTTATGGTTTTACAAAACCATAATTCTCCCCTCAAAATAATGTAATATCATGAATTTCCTAATGTGGTATTGTAAAACTATAGGTCTCCCCTCATGATTTTATAAAACAATAGCTTGTGATTACAATATCACAAATTATGGGGATAATATTGGCACTAAGGGAATAACCCTAAGTCATAGTATTTTCTTGGCCACATATACATGCATTAAATGCAAAAATTAAATACAAAAATAAAAAACTCACAAGCTAGGCATATGTTACTCACTGGTGGTCCCATATCAACTTGTCTCTAGTGATATGGACCCTCTCTCTGCAATGTGACAAGTGAGGCATGTGATCCATTGCTAGGGCTCCAGAGAAAATAATTCAAATGACTAATAAAAAAATGAGCCTTTTACCCCTACCTTTTCCTCTTTTTACCCCTAATTCACCCCTTTTTTAATCCCTTGCACCTCATTTGATCCTTGATAATCACATTATTCTACCCCATCTACTAATCTTCTTCCCTGGATCCCATTTCATAACCTATTATCACATTTAATCATCATTTCATCATGCCTAAGTTTCTTGGGGCATCTAATTATATTATCTATTATAAGTCCTAAATCTTAGTCAAAACTACATCAACTTGAGGTCTTTTAAGATTATGTAGGCAACACCTAGCCACATTCTTGTGCCTAAGGCTATCTCAACCATTATTACCATCCAATCATATCCCATACTCTATGGGTCACTCATTGATTGTAAAACATATTAAGTTACATATCCAACCTAAGGTGACTTATTATCACTATTCATTCATAAAATATCCTCTATAAGATTATAACTATCCTTGATATATATCTTTACTATGTGAATTATCATTAGCTTATGGCCTATCCTATCATTTTTATTCCCTAAACAATGTTGACATATTAGGGATTTTAATTTTATCATCTTAATCAACCTACCTCCTTTTTAGACATTGGTTATTGCCTAGAATTCATCCTCAGAGGCTAAGTCACTTTATCTCATAGCACTTATGCTTGGGTCATCTCAATAGTAGATACATCAACATTCAAGACATCCCAACCCATAACCTCATCTTGGTATTATCTGACCCTAGGGATTTATTTTTGAGTGACCATCTAGTTCTTGCTCCCTGAATGCTCCCTCAAGGGGACATCATGTATACTATCAACATTCTCATCCACAAAATGGTTTTTCTTTGAAAATATATTACTTTTTCCACTTTTCTTCACTCATAATGACCTTTCAAAGAGGGGTAACATGTATGCACCTAAATCTTCTCACCTTAATAATCCTATTAAACCCATTAATTTGACCCAAAATCATAACCTTAGCCAATTAACCAATATCCTAATTTCCTACACAATATTCCCTACAACACATAAACCTTTCCATACCCTTATAACCAATTAATTACCCCATTAACCTACTAACTAGTCTACTAATTGACTAATCTACTCACTGTCCCACTTGTGAATTCCTATTTATTCAATTATCCCCTAATTACCCTACCACCCTAGCCTCTCCTACATCCTTATGAATCCTAAATCTCATTAATTCCCATATAATATACCATTATCCACTAAACTAATAAACAAACCTATAGAACTATGGAAGCTCCTCTAAGATTCTATAAGTCTCTAAACTAGAGACTTCAAAATAATTTAAAATTACATAAAATATCCTCCACCATGTATAAAATCCATGCTTGGGCCAAGACCAAACTAACTTAGCAATAAATAATCCCTTATTATACCCTCATAATTATCCATTCCAAGGCATCCTCACACTTTTTCCAAGCCATTCAACAATATGAGGAAGCCATTGGAGTCAATTTTTAGCTCAAAATAAGTAACCCACACTCAATCAATTTGGCACTTGAATCCAATTGAAGATATTGGAGAGAAGTTTTAAGGGAAAAAATGATGGTAAGATTCCATGTTCAATTGACTGATTATTTTTTTATTCCATCCTTTTGATGTTATTGTGTTATTGGGTTTAAATTACTAAATATAGTCATTTTTATAACTCAAAAATATGATCACACACTTCTTCTCCAGATCATCCTTCAAATCTACAAAAATAAAAGACCCAAATGAAAACTAGAAGATATAAAATGTTTTTTTACTTATCCATAATAATGATTAGGTATTTATATGGTTTATTTAATCCAATGTCCTAGGTTGATTAGTTCTTAAGGTGGATAGTGTTTCATCAGCTTGGATACAATAGCTATTTTTAAAATCAATTTGAACTTTAGAATTTATTATAACTTTGATTTAATCACTTTATGTATGCACCCTTATAAACTAGAAATAGAGCTTTATTTAATATTCCTAACTAAAATTTAGTCACCAATACCTATCAAACCTTAAATTAAAATTTATGAATGCCTTAAATTAAAACTAACATCATTTATATGACCTTAGGTGATCTACATAGAAATATTTAAATTAAATTAAAACTTAGAGTATTTTATAGTTATAAATAAAACTTTCATGCACCTTGGTGACTTGACCCTAAGTAACTTTTGATCTTGTGAATATTTGGGCATTAGATTTGTATGAATGAAATATTAAACTTATATAAATTAAAAAAATAAATAAATTTACATAATTTTAGAAGCTATTTTATGTTTAAATTTTGCAGACACTTTTCCATTCTTATTCCTTTTCTATTAGTTTTTTCCTTTATTTGTATAACTGATACAGTACTATAGTTATGTGTAGATTGCATAATGACCTATATTTAGTTTATCTAAATTTTAAGTGAAATATTTAATGCATATTTAACCTTAATGGATAAGACATAAGTCTGATTCTACCATGAGGATTTTGGGAGCTCTAGATACCCATAAGGGTTATCCATCATGAATTTAGAGCCAATGTTGGAGCACAAAATAACCCCATGAAATTTTCAGCTCCTTGTGTGAAAAATGTAAATATTCCTAGAGATTTCAAAAGTTAAAAATGATTTTATCCACTATCATTATGTTTCTTATGGATTTCAATATTTATTTATGATCCCTATATTATGGTTCCTAAATCATAATTAATTTTTTTTCATGTATAGTTTAATTTTTCATCACAATTCATTCTAGGTATAATCCATGTTGTGATCGTAGTCTACCTAGGATTTTATTTATTAATAATTTCAATTATTAATGTAATAAATTTTCAAAATTCAAATTTAGATGTGGGCACTTCTATATCTCTAAGATGCAAGTTCACTTTTTAGTGTTTTTTGTGATCTTGCCCACTTTGATATTTCTATGGTTGAATTTCAATAAAATCATCCATGACATTAAGTTTGAGTTCATTATGTTATATTAAGAACTATTTATGTGTAAAATTTAACACTTTAACCATGGATAAAAAATATTCAAATTCTTTATTGAGTCTCAAATGTATCACTTGTTTCCCAAAACAACTTTGGTGACATGTCATGGTGTAGTTGGCCACTGAGCTAGTATTCCATAAAATAGGTTATTGGTTTGAAACTTAGAATAGGTGAAGGTGTAGCTATAAAATTATTAAATGTTGGATATAAAGGTTTGGATCATAGATTATAAACTAAATCAAAATATATTTGAGAATGTCACACTTCTACCAAGATCACAATGGGCACCCAAAGAACAAAAAGAACTCCATTTACCCATGACCCTATAATAAATTAAAGGACACCACATGTCACTATCACATCTACATAAAGTTTATACTATGTGACTAACAATAGGTCACCACACTGAGAGGTAAAAAACTAAGGAATATTTTTTTTGAAATAAAATCATGGGCCCACACAACTCGATCTTAATAAGGAGAAAGACAAAAGTATATCTTTTGGTCCATGATCTTGTTACCAATAAAATTCACCCATGTTTATTATTCTGAATAGTGAAATCGCATGGAGCCACATACTATACATTGAAAGATATTTGAAGGCTTTAGTGAATTCCATGAAATTTGTAGTGTGTGTTAATTACTAATTTCTACATGTCATACACCTATCCTAGTAAAGTTATTCCATGTGTATCATTCCTAGCTTAGTCACATTTTACCATATGATCTGATAAGTTTATTCCACATAAGCAGAGTAAAGTCAAAAGGGGGGAAAATATCAAGACCTACATTTCATAGGTTGGTGCCATGTGGAGGTTGCATCATATGTAACGTAAAGGACAAAAACTCCAAATGACATTAAGTGAGGGATAAATCCACATATCCAAAAATTATGAAAAGAATTGAAAGGTATTTATGAATTCTATGCTATGTGTCCAATATTTAGTGACCACATATATCAACATGATTTAACATGATAAATTATAATATGAAGCATGACTGTGAACTCCTTTTCCATGAAGCTACAATATTATGCCATGTGGATAGTTGTGATAATAATTATTTATTAAAATTATAAAGGCCAAAATTTTAAGAATGTCTCCTTGTCAACTCCCTATCATATAACCATGGTTAATATATAAAGTTAGAATTGATGGGGATTGGTTTTTCACCCATTACTTGAGCTATAAAACTCTATTTTGTGCATGGGTGGTTATGTTGGAAAGGTATTATTGGTAGCTACAAAATGACATAAAAGTTGGGATAAATTGATGAATATACAAAAAAATATTCAAAACTTATTGAATTTATAATATATTTTAACTCAAACGGTCTATCATAAATTTACCCACTAAAAACTTCTAAGTAATCATTAAAATATCCTATGAGATTACTGATTGGTTCTTGGGGATTGAATTAAGATATTATTCCAACTATAAATGTATATGATCTTATTTATCCATTCACCTAATTCCATGATGTAACAAATTATCCATGAGGAATCTTGTTATTTATCAAAGTGATTATGTGTTTCTTTGAGGCTCATATTTGTACTATGTATGGCTAATATTATAAAAGTTGTATTTTATCAAATTTTGTCTAATAAAAAGTGGATTATTCTTTAGTTATTTAGAGATATGTGGAAAATTTCCACCTTATTACCCATGAAGTTATTTAAGTAATATGTACATGAAAAATTATTAGTCAAGAGTGTGATTCAACCTGATGTAGACATATATTCTCACTTTCACCATTGATGAGAAATTCTATGTAAATTTACTAAGTGAGAGGGTGGAATATATATATATATATATATATTTATGAAGGTTTACTTAATCCTAATATTTTTGTTTTTAAAAATAATTATACTCTCTAAAGGTAAGAGTCTAAATTTATTGTCCTATTTGGTGAGAGTCTCACATAATTCAATGAGTGATGTATCTTCAGTGTTGATAAAATTGTTAAAACTGGTTGAGCCTATGGGTGTTTCAATTATCACTTGGTCATGAACAAGTGTGGTTTGATTTTTTATCTCACTAATTAGTGGAGTTATAAAAATATTTGTGTATTTTCATTGTCTCTTATTCTCAATGGCCTATGATGAATATTTATGACAAATAATAAGGTCTCGGTGTATGATTTATTTTTATTAGTTTGAATTTATTTAGGGGTTCACTAAAATCATTTAGATTATTGTGTAAAATATAAATATATAAATTTTTAATGATTTGGTATCAATGGCATGTAATTCATCATATTGATCAATAATAACATCTTTGCATATGTTTTTATTTATTTATTTAAATTTTGAAATATTATACAATAATTATGTAAATTTTTTAATCTCTTTTGGTGATTAATAACATGTTCATTTAAGATATAATAAGACTCCATGAAAAATTGAAAGCACTAACCAAAATCAATTGATCACTTTTTTTATATAACTTTTCAATATTTTTTCCCCTAATATGTTTATTCACTTTGAATTTTATATAGAGGATATGATTATTATTAGTTACTTTAACTTTGTGAGTGCATGTAAAAATGTGATTACTAAGATTTTAAGTCATAATTTTCATTATTCACATCAATCAACTGCAATGTTTTAACAAAATTTAAGTGATTTGTGATTACTTTGCTATTGATATAAAATTGGGTGGAGTGATAATAGTTTTTAATTACTCTATTTAGATTTAGATTTTTGAATATTAATATGTGTTTAATTTTCAATTCCAAATTGGTATAGGGTCTCTCCCCTTGGTCTAAAAAATATAAAAGAATAGAGAGTATGCCATCTTTCACATTTGTTGCCTCAAGTTGTATCTACATTTAAAAATAAGTGATTAGAGTCACACTATAACTAAATTAGTGCCATTTATCTTGTTTTATTGTGTAACTTTGAATATTTGAAATTGAGAGCTAATACACCCTATTTTACCATTTTACATAGTGTAATCACAATTAATATAACTATTTATCAAAACCAAAAGGTGATCCCCTATACTTCTAAAAATAGTCAACCTTAGGCATTATTTGTTATTCATCCCTTTAGGATATAATTTATGATTTTCCACCTATTGGATTTGATTTTTAGGTTTAGAATATTTCCTTATTGCTTTAACTTTTTCCTTAGTTTCCTTCATGTTTCTTATGTTTACATATTATACACGTTAATAATTATAGATATAAAAATCATTATAGATGAAGTGATGGATTAATTGGAGGTCCTTTTTATTTATATCATCTTCCTTTACTTGGTACTCATTCTTATATTAAATAAAAAATGACAAATGTTAATTATGATCCTCCTTCATTATTGACAGTGAAAATATAAATGTAAATATGAATGGTAATGCAAATGATGATTAGTTTGATTATGATGATTATACTTATGATGATATAAAATAAGTTCATATAATTTTTTAATTTAACATAATCTTTGATATTTACAACCCATGTTTCTTTAGTTAATAAAAATGCATTAAAAAACTTTGGCTAAGGAATATACACTTGAAAAATGTTACCATGAATCCTTTGAGTGTTCATAATCCACCTATTATAGGATATATTTGTATATTAGGTGGTGAGTCTAGTGATCATACTCATACTTTTATGTATTTACTAATTTTACTCCTCCTTAAGTTAACATTCTTATTCTAATGCAAACCAATACATATTTTTTACCTCTTACAATTGATATACCATATCAACCTGTTCCTAATGCTTTATGTTTTATCCTTAGTATTAATAAAAATACTAAATAATTTATTCCTACAAATGTGTTTTACTCTATTTTTTTAATTTTAACCCTAAACAAGATAAAATTGTTAAACAAATTAGTTTTTATTAATATAAATAATTACTAAAAACATTTTAATGTAACTAGATAAATATAGTAACTTGATCATTATGGAAAACACTAAAAGAATGATCTAATTATATTATTTTGAATTTATGTAGGTATAAATGGAGATAAAATTGTCAAAAAATACATAAAATATTCATGTGAATGTTTGAATCCATAAAAAGAGAGTTTACATACACCTGGAGAAGTCTGCACTCAAACACCTACATAGTGCGACCTTATCTAATATACTTCATAACTATCCACTATTTGTTTTCCTCTCTGTGACTATCTCACCCTTATTATCTATGTCCAATAATTATTCTTTTATATTATAAGTTTTATAAATCCATGGAAATATCCTTGTTTTCCTATTCTTTACTTAAATCCCTAGATGAACATTTTAGGAAATCTAAAAAATAAAGAAAAAGGATGAAAAATAAGGGTTGAGACAAGTTTAGCCACTCCACTATGACTAAGTATTCCTATGTATCAAATAATCTAAATAGTAAGTAAAAATAAACATGGTTCTCCCACTTAATTTAGAGTGTGAAATATTGTGCAATCTTGTGTAATACTAGTATGTTATGGAATACTATGTATGGATTTCAATACTTGATAACTTGTGACTTGACCTTATAAATTGTATTCAAACTTAGCTCATAAATTTATCATTTAAGGGATTTCAGATTTGGGATATTTTAGGTAGTTTCTCTTAATGTGTAGATTAATTTCTAGTGATATCTAGATATGTGTGAGATAAGTGCTAATAAATTATTAGGCTTGATATATTTATATAACTAAATATTTAGGTGATTTATTCAAAACCAACATGTGAAATAGATGGTCTAACATAATTTTATAAATTTTAATTTTTGAAAATAGTCATTAAAGGACATGGGGAATTCTTACCTAAGTGGACAAGTTCTCAATAGTGAACTTGTCTCAACGGTGTATCCATGTCCAAGAGACAAGAAAAATGACTTGATGCTAAGAGATAGTCTTATAATGATATTAAAGTGTTTAGTTAGAGAATCAAAATACCCAATGTAATAATATAAATAATTAGTTAGGTTTATTATTGTATATGAAATAATGGCTATGAGTAATGGAAAATAAGTGTCATGTATGTGAGAATAATTCAAGTAGGTTAAGGTTTGGTCAAATTACACATTTTTAACTAAATATAAAAAATATGAGTGTCACAAAATAAAAGGGGGTATGGTTAGAATTATAAGACACCTTGTATCACATTCTATCAATGACCCCACTATCATAGAGTTTTGTTTTTATGGTCACAAGCCCAGGTTGTGGGTGTCCTGTAGTGGGGTTGAACCTCTGAAAAAGGCCAACTTCCTCTTTATGGATCACCTAGACTAATGATTCTAATGGGAAAAGGGATAAAGAGGGGGTATAGGGTTAATAAGAGAGATAAAAAGGTGATGCACAAAATTTAAATGAGAACTCACATAAACATGAAATAAATATTGATGAAACATAAGATAATGCTAGCTCACACAATCTCACTAACTAGCTAATTGTATAAATGTTTCATAAACTAGGCTCACAAGCAATGAATGAAGAAAAGAGGAATTATAATATTCACACCAAGCTTTAATTAATGGTATAAATAGCTTAATTTTATACCTATAACTAACTTTAAATCACCTAAAAATAAGAAAAAAATAAGGACAATAGACATGGAAGAAATTCCTTCATAATGCCATCATGTACAAGCTTGGTAAACACAATTCAGAGTCAAGAGATAGGTAAAGAAAGTCTTTATTTATTTCAAGAGGTATTTAATACAAATTTTGATAGGGTCTATCCTTATAAAATGAGAGTCTTTTGTCTCAAGATATCTCAGAGAATCCTCCTTCAATGGGAAAAAATGGGAGATATATAAAAAATGGGAAGAGAGAGAGAAGGAACAAGTAAATAGAATTTAATAAATGAGGTCCCATCAATTCAATGGAGCCCCAACAACATTTTGATTTACTATCATTAATATTTCCTCCTTATTAACCATTAATTATCTCTAATAGTCTTCAAACTCTCTCATTGGCAGATAAAACATACTAGAAGACAAGAACATTTTTAGAGGTGCTAAGTCGTGATCCATTAAAATGAGAAAGTCCCAAAATAATTTTTCAAACTTCATTGAATGCTCCACTTGAATTTCTCAACCTCTGAACTCTTCATCTTATTTATGAACTTATCACATTGTGATTCATCTAGATATGTCACTTTGAACAAGTAAATAGAATTTAATAAATGAGGTCCCATCAATTCAATGGAGCCCCAACAACCTTTTAATTTAATATCATTAATATTTCCTTCTTATTAACCATTAATTATCTCTAATAGTCTTCAAACTCTCTCATTGGCTGAGAAAACATACTAGAAGACAAGAACATTTTTAGAGGTGCTAAGTCATGATCCATTAAAATGAGAAAGTCCCAAAATAATTTTTTGAACTTCATTGAATGCTCCACTTGAATTTCTCAACCTCTGAACTCTTCATCTTATTTATGAGCTTATCACATTGTGATTCATCTAGATATGTCTTTTATGTTATTAGATAGTCACTTTAAACTCATTCATTTGGTGTCCCTTCAAAACACAAATGTTAGAATCACCATGCCTCTATGCCAAATTTGAACAAAAGTCCACTATAGATGAAAACCAATCCCATTTATTGGTTTTCATATATACATGATTTCAGTGAAGATCCATAGTCTACCTAGCCTCCTGATCATGAATAAAACATAAAACTTACATCTAAAAGCTTTTTAGAGGTCTTAATTGACTTTATAGGGTTTGATCTGATAAACCAAATTGAATTTTGATTTTGTGTTCATACATTTTCCTAGCTAGGTCTATGAAATCATTTGATCCAATGTGCCCACCTATGTGGCATCTCCATTGGCTACTTATCATATTTTGAAAATAAGACATTATCACTCGAATACATGTCCTCATCTCATGACCCCTATAACTTTGATCATATTTTCTCCATTAATCCCTTAGGAGTCTCCTATCTTTGAATTTTCATCATTTCCATTGATCTATGGTCTTATTTCTAGATCATGCCACTTTGTAGACCTGCATTGATTTTTGTCTTGACTTTTGAAAATGTGACACTTAATAGTCTTACATGCTTCCTATGGACCCTAATGTTAGTCTGCATATGTTTCACACACTTACACCATATGGTTGCCTTTCATGTAATCTAGTCTCATTAACTTATTGACCTTATGTGTACCATCAATTTTATCCACACATTTGAATGTGTGCCATTGATCTTCTTTATGCTTGATCAAAAACATGCCATTGATCTCTTAAGTCAACATAATCATGGCACTTACCATAAGTGCATTCAATCGTAGGATATAATGACTTGTTAACATCCATATTTCCATTGATATTTTATTTCATAATTGAACATGCATTTTATATTTACATTTGACTTATTGATTTGGTTTATCACTCGTGTACTGTTGATATTTTCTCTAAACTTTTGAGATCATGCCACTTTTTGACCCTAAATTTAACTTGAATCTCATTAAGGATTTTTTAAATCCAAATGTCTATTTCTTATGGATTTAAGTTGACATCCCTGGGCATGTCCCACGCTGCTAGATCATTGTTGAAGGCTTGTATCTTGAGATAGAAAACTCATCAAGAAACCAAATTTGTAAGGGATGACCTTGGAAAAAAATACATCATTTTCATGTAGTTATTAAACTTTGGTTTATTTCCAAAGTAATCTTATAAAATGCATAACCAAATTGACCTATTCATCCTTGCATGATGTGTCATGATGGTCTAGTCCTTTAGAATCACTAAATTCAAACTCTAAGATTACTTTAAGTGTTTTAAAATCTTGTAAGTGATATGATCATGAAGTTTATCCTCTCTTTCCACCATTATATTATTCTTCAACTATGACTCTAATTATATTATCAACCTAGATCCAGTCAAAATTTTATTTTGTGGGCCAATTTTAGCCAACAATTTTGTTGACTCGATTGGTAAGCATGCCTACTATGTTTGAGAACTAGATTAGTTTCTTTATCTGATCCATTGGGTATATGGGGTAACAATTATTTATTTAAAACTAATTATGAAGATGATATAAGGCTTCCCATTTCTAAAAAACCTTTCTTGAAATAACAAGGACCACAAGAAACAAAACAAACACACACTTGTGCTTCATGAGCACTTATGGAACACACATAGACAAATAAAACTAATTAACCTAGAATAAATACCTCCTCCTAGATCAAAGGGGAAGTTTGAAAACCTTATTTCTTCATGTAATGATTCATGTATCCTTTTTACCCTTGGAATTGATACCTCCATCTTTTTCATGGTGTTTTTCAACTTCTTTAGCATGATATTCAATGAAAATAAAATAGCTCCAACCAGGTTAGCTATGTAGATAGAATCTTCTTGCATCCAAATAACCTAACCTTTCTCATATGACTACTTAACTACAACCTCTAATTTTGGTTACATAATGCATACCTCCTTATTTTTCATGGTGCTCCCAATAATATTAGGTCTCCTCTCAATTTTAATTTCTAAGCTCATCAAGGAACTCTGCATAGTTCACCCAATCTTGGTCATTTTCCTCCATGGAAAATGATTTATCTACCTTCTCAAGTAATATTATGATATTGGTGGTAGTTATGTGTTATCATTTATGTCAAGTGGAATTGGTGATGACAAATTGGTATGAGAGTGCTCTTGGTTTAACATGTATAGTCTTAGTGCTCAGTTCAGTCTTGATTGCTAGTGGGAGCATTTAGTTCTATAGAGGAATGATTAGATAGCATGGAGTTTAGAGAGAGAGAGAATTTGACATGTTATTATTATGATCCTAGTAGGATAAGTCTTCTCATATGGTCTTCATGTGGATTGCAAGTCATCCTATGCTTTGTGTGCTTGACTTTGTTAGGCTGTCTGATAAGGTAAGAGGTATATGCATTGTGTATTATTGATTTTTGTTTATAGTATTTTAATGAGTGGATTAAATATATCTAAGGTTATATGATCTTAGTGTATAATTTTCCAATTTTATTTAAGAGGCAAGTTGGTCTAGTGGTTCTAGGCCTATTAGGCAAGGTGGGCTAATGAGGTCCTTATGAGTAGTCATGAAGAGATTTTAGTTACTGAGATTATGTAAGCATGGTTTATGATATTACATGGTTGGTCAAAGGTTTTTACAAAGTTTTAGGCCCTAAGGAGGAAGAGAAAGTAAGTTAGTATGTTGGGATGTATTATGTACATGTAAAATAGAGGTTTTCTAGCCTGAGAAGAAGTTTGTGATACTCATTGGCACTTGTAGACTTTGGATGCAGATCTGAGCCTTTTACAAGAGGTATAACATGGACCTAAGGATACTTTCCAAGTATTTTGTATTAGATTAAGGGAAAAATATTTATGAACATTTGTTAAGAATGTAAACTGGTCAAAACCCTCTATAAACCTCATAATGGAGTGATTGGAAACAACTTGCTAGAAAGGACCTAGAATAGATTGTTTAACAAATTTTAACTATTGGAAGGTATACAAGACTCCTCTAGTCATCTATAGATGGTAGTGGTGTGTAAGGTAGTGAGTAGAAGGTATATAAATATGCTTATTTCTAAATATTTTAGTTCTATAGGTAGGGTTGAATGAGTCAACACATGAGAGTTATAGGAGCTTGAAGGCTAGGACTTGTTCTTGAATTACATAGATTTTTCTTGGAAATAAACAACCAATGTGTCAATTATCTAAGTCAATCAAGTTGACTAGTCAGTAATCTATAGATGGTAAAAATAGTAAAAAAAATCTAGGTATAGTAAATATGTGCTTAGGGAAGTGTTCAAGGTGAGTAAGGATGAATCCAATGGTTTGGGGTCTTTTTTTAAGACCTATTACTTATTTTCCCTTGATTGGTATGTGAGGTTGATGACCATACATAGGAAAGAAGGTGATTTTAAAGTGGCTCATCTAAGCAATGAAGACTATGATATAGTGATCTAAGGAATTAGTCTATTAGACCAATGGATACTACTAGAATAAGAAAACTATCTACTTGAAATTAATATAGAGATAAAATAGAAGATATGTATGTAGATTATATGGTATGAAAGTGTTATTTCATGGGCTAGATAATAAAATCTACATGATTTCTTTTTGGAGCTTGTAGGCAGTCTAAAGTGGCCTATTTTGAGAGGCTAATTTGAGGTATTCTAAGTAGATTTTGAGGTGAGTGAGACCTTAGTGGTATTATATGAGTGTCAAAGCTTTATTACATGGATTTTGTCTTTTTAATTTGTCTCTAATTTGGTTGGTACAATCAAATATCTTTGACTGAGTTTCTAGTGTGCATGACCAATTTGAGTAATCAGTTTGTTTGAGTTGGTTTGGACTTGTGTGAGCTATGTGAAGGTGAAAAATGGATTTGGGGGTGTTTTTTATGTCATGGATGACATATAAATATTATTTTTTAGGTTTTTGTTTGATAAAATCAAAATCATACCTCAGTTATTCTTGGTATTATTTTTTAGGTATTTGCAAGACTTGAAGCGAGAGGAGAATAGCTTGGATGGAGTAGTGGTTTGGAGTTCTAGATGTTTTAGACCTATGTGGAAGTGATAAATGATCTATTGGAGGTAGGTTTTATGTGTTTCACCTTTTGGTAAAGGATAAATATGGTTCAAGAATTTCAAGGTGTAACGAGTACTAATGAAGGGCTAATGCATTAGGCCTAATTGAGATCTAAAGGAGGATAAAGCTTGATTTGGGTTATGTATGACCTATGGAGAGATTTTATAATTCATGAAAAATGTATGATGATATTTTATAAGAGTAATAAAAGTATGGAAAGCATCTTGGCCAACCAAGATGGGTTGGATGAATGAGTTTATGGAATTGAATGTTCATTGTTAACTACTAATTCACCCCCCATATCAGTTGCTACTTTAATTAATTGGTATCAGAGTAGGTTCTTCTTGAGGCTTAATCATCTTGGAATTTGATCTTGTGAGTAGCTTGGTTGTTGGTGTCTACCTAGTTAGATTATTGGTAGAGTTGATGGAGCTAGTGATGATCAGTATAGTAGCCTAGTTGTTGTCATAATTTTTCATGTTTTCTAAATTGTGAATTCAAGGGTTGATGAACTTTAAAGGTTGCTCTAGGATGGAGAAGGATTTCAAGGTAGGGATTCTTCTTTGCTTAATCCAAGGTGAGTTGTTTGCTATTATAGATGGTTATTCAAGAATGAATGTTCGTCAAAGAAGGCATATTTCAATGGAGAAGAATTATGTTGAAGCCAAATCCAAGATCAAACCTAAATTTAATGATAGAGATTATTGAAGGTGGTAGAATAAAAGTATGTAATGTCATCTTGGTAAAGAAAATAAGTAGAGTTAGACAAGTGAAGAATGAATTGATCATCAAGCTAAAGAATCTTGAGTATGTTGATGAGACCTATTTGAGGTTTGTTTGAGACATCATAAGTTATAAAGGTTTGAATGTACATTCTTGTCTATATGGTGATTAAGCATATAAGCTTTGATATTATCAAATAGATCTATAGGTTTACAAGAGTGCTTGGAAAGCATGTGTGAGGCCTTAAGAGGTTTAAAGAGGCCTATATCATAATATATTCATAGAATTTATAAAGATGTTTCTTATTATTGTAGATTCAAAAGATTGTTTTTGAGTTTGAAAGAGATTACTTGTGATCTTGAAGGTTTTATGTTATTCTAAGTTTCTTATCAAAATTTTGAGTATGCTTAATGTAAAATTTGAAGAATGTTATTTCAATAATTGCCTTTGAGTTTGTACCTTGTAGATGAGATGTTTTAGAAAGGGAGAATGATCTGAGGATCATTGAATAATTGTAAGAATATTATTTGTTCTCTGTTACATATCTAAAGATACCATAAGTTTTGAGTCTTAACTATGAGGGTTAGATTGTTCCTTTAATATCAAATTTAAACAGCTAGCTCAAGAGGTAAAAGATAGTGATTTGAGGATTGTCTTTCAAGACCAATGTTCTTCAAGATAAGAATCTGTGTTCATGAAGTTTTAAGATCTCAGTGTTTTATAGATGACAAGTTTTGAGTTTCCTATCAAAGCTAGATAGTGCTTGTTGAAGTTGATTCTTTGAGTATATATGAAGAGTCTTCAAGAAGATTTTAGTGGTCTAAAAGGTTGAATATGACCTTAGGATCATGTATCTTAAGTATACTCATTTTGGTATTCTATGTAGAGTGTTTTGAAGGAAATATTTCTTATTAGATGACTGACAGATAGTAGGTGTATACATAGAAATATATGATTATGTGTTTCATGAAGTGATTTAAAGAATTCTTAGACATAATGGATTGTGGTGTCTGAAGGATAGATGGTTGATGAATCAAGGTTCATATGGGAGTTTTTCATGATTGTCTTAGATTTTCAAGCTAACCCAAGAAGACAGAAGGAATAATTGTTCAAAGAGGTATGTTCAGGTCTTCTAGTCCTAAAGTGTCATTTTGATCATTTTTGGATAGTTGGAATGGGTGTTGATTTCAATAAGTATGATGTAATGGATTTTATGGGATCATGAATAAGGTTGTCATGTATCGTTCCCACGTGGTTTGATTCCTTGATGAGCTCAGATGTGAGTTTTGTGGTCAAAAGTTAGAGTTGACCAATTTTGGTAGTGATGACTACCTAGAGTGTGCCTAATATGCTCTTTTGGTGTTTTCTTATGGCTAAAAGGTTGGAAAAAGTTGATTCAAGTTTTTTTTGGCATTCCTAAGTAGGATAGAAGACTTTATGATAACTAAGAGTTACTCAAGTATGATTTTGATCTTTTGGTCATGGTGCTAGCTGGGTGTGATGGCTCTATAGGTCCAGATTAGTGGTTCTTAGGTAAGTCCATGATCTTAGGTGAGTGTCAAGAAGATTTAGATGATTTAGAATATCTTTACACCTCAATGGGGTGTGTTCCAAGTGGATTATGCATCAAAGTTATTTTGAAAGATTTTTTTTGAATTTTATATGCTCACTATTGACCCTATTTTGACCCAAAGAGGAGAAAGTCAAAACCAAGCTGACAGAAGTCTATGTTACCCATGGAGTGGGAGATTTAAATTTGGTCTATAAGTATGGATAGATGGTCTACAGGTGTGGTATCTAGCTTAGGTTTTTGTGTTGACTGGAGGTTGACCTTTGACCAAGGTTTGCTTTGAAGGCCTAGTCATTTAGGCATGATTAAAAAAGTGTTCTATATTTCAATTTAATGGGAAAAATGAGTAGTTAAAACAATTTTTATAATGGTATGAAGGTAAGCATGTCTCATTTTATTCATTTTTTAGCTCACTAAGAGGCCTAATTAGCTAGTAGGCTAAAGAAGAAAGTATGCTAAGAAGGATGATTTGGTAGCTTATTATAGGCATGTCTATGGGGGCATGGTATTAAAATTTATATATGGAATTTCATGGTTTGAAATGATCAGGGTAGAGAGTTATGTGGCTTACAATGTCTAGATAGGGCTATAAGGAGTCCAAGTAGGCCTAGTAAAGTAAATGAAGATTTTTGAGAAAGTTTTCAAAAAAGGATGACATGTTTGGTTCCAATTAAGAATTTTGGTCTATTATAATCATGATCCAGGTGTGTTTCTATACTTGGAGTGCCCTTAGTGATCTACAGAGTGCCTTGAGTGCAATGGTATGAGATCTTGCATAGTGTTATGGTGCTCATATTGTTATTTGAAGTGATGGTAGATATTATTAGAGGTCCTATAGGTTTGAATAGATTGTATAGACTGAGGGAGATCCTTAAAAGTGGAGTAGGGTCCTAGGGGGAGTAGTGTTACTATGGAATTGGTGACAAGTCCAAGGATCTAGGTAACTTGGGAGAAGGACTGAGTTCTAGATATTTAGTTTTGCTTGAGACGATTTAGTTGTCTAATCAAATATTTTAAAGGAAGAGAGTGTGCTTCAGTGTTTCTAGGTCTCTTAGAGACTTAGAGGTTTGATTTTAGTGGTTATAAAAAGGGGAGTTGAGTTAATTATTTCTCAAGTGGTAGTAGTCTAAGGGGGAGCTAGTATGTTTTACTAGGTAGTTAGGTCCAAGGATCTTATAGGTCTTTTGGAGCTATGACCTAAGTTGGTTCTTTAAGGGAACTTGGTCTAAGGGGGAGAAATATGTTTTATTTTTGATTTGATTCTAATAGTTGGTGTGCTCTAATTTTCAAAGGATGAGAGAGAAAGGTATGTACTTTTGGTTTAATTCTTAAAGATTTCTTAATTAAAGAGTAGAAGAGCCTGTATGGTAGAAGAGTCTACTTTGTCATTTTAGCAAAGGGGGAGAGAGAAAAAGAGGTGTTACCATGAATGACAAAGGGAGAGATTATTGGGAGATTGGTGGTAGTGATGTGTTATCATTGATGTCAAGTGGCATTAGTGATGATAAAGTGGTATGAGAGTGCTCTTGGTTTAACATGTGTAATATTAGTGCTTAGTTTAGTCTTGGTTGTTAGTGGGAGCAGTTGGAGAAGTTGGTTTTATGGATGAATGAATGGATAGCATGAAAATTGGAGAGAGATAATTTTACATGTTCTTAGTATGATCCTAGTAGGATAATTCTTCTCATATGGTCTTCATGTGGAGTGCAAGTCATCTTATGCTTTATGTGCTTGACTTTGTGAAGTTGCCTGATAAGGTAAGAGGTATATACATTATTCATTCTTGGTTTTTGGTTATTGTATTTGAAATGAGTTTATTTAATATATATAAGGTGCTATGATCTCATTGGATAAGTTTCCAAGTTTCTTCAAGAGGCAAGTTGGTCTAGTGATTCTAGGCATATTAGACAAGGTGGTCTAATGAGGTCTTTGTGAGCAGTCATGAAGATATTTCAGTTAGTATAGCTCATGTAAGCATGGTTTTTGGTATTACATGGTTTTCCAAATGTTTTTACCAATTTTAAATCCCTAAGGAGGAAGATAAATCAAGTTAGTACATTAGGATGTATTATGTGCATGCAAAATAGAGCTTTTCTACCCTGAGAAGAAATTTGTGATACTCATTGAAATGTGTATAATTTTCATGGGGATATAATTATTTTTGGAGAGGTGGCACATGGACCTAATAAAACTTTCAAATTATTTTATATTATATTGAGGGATAGATTTTTATGAACATTTGTTAAGAATGTAAACTAGTCAAAACCCTCTATAAACCTTCATAATGGAGTGATTAGAAAGAACTTGATATAAAGTACCCATAATGGATTTTTTAAATTTTTTTTTACCATTGGAAGGTATATAGGACTCCTCTAGTCATCTCCAAGTGGTATTAGTGTGTCAGGTTAGTGAGTAGAAGGTATAGAAATATGCTGGTTGATAAAGATTTTAGTGTTATAGGCAAGGTTGACTAAGTCAACACATGAGAGTTTTTGGATCTTGAAGGCCAGGACATGCTACTGAATTACATAGAGTTCTTTTGGAAATAAATAGTCACTATGTAAATTATCTAAGTCAATTAAGTTGACTAGTTGCTAATCTATAGATGGTGAAAAAAATGAACAAATATTTAGGTAGAGTATATATGTGCTTAGGAAAGTGTTCCAAGTGAGTAAGGATGAATCTAATGGTTTGATGTCTTTGTTTAATACATATTACTTATGTTCCCTTGATTTTTATGTGATATTTATGACCATACATAGGCAATAAGGTGCTTTCAAAGTGGCTTATCTGAGTAATGAAGACTATGATATAGTGATTTGAGGAATTGGTTTGTTAGGCCAATGGATGTTACTAAAACAAGAGAACTATCTACTTGAGAGTAATATATAGATCACATAGAATATATGTATTTATATTATATGGTATTAAATTTTTCTTTCATGTTATAGACAAGAACATCTACATGACTGGTTTTTGGAGCTTGTAGGTAGTCTAAAGTGGCCTAATTTAGGAGGCTAGTTTGAGATATTCTAAGCAAATTTTGAGGTGAGTGAAACCTTGGTGGTATTATATGAGTCTTAGAGATTTATAAAATTTATTTTTTCTTTATACTTTGTCTCTAATTTTTTTGAAGTATTCAAATATCTTTTATTGAGTTTTTGGTGTGCATGACCAGTTTGAGTAATCAGTTTGTTTGAGTTGGTTTGGACCTATGTGAGCTATGTGAAGGTGAAAAATGGATTTTAGGTGTTTTTCATGTCATTTAGGACCTATCAATGTTAATTTTTCATGTGTTTTTTTGAGAAAATAAATGTTATGCCTTAGTTCTTCTTGGCAATATTTTTAAGTGTTTGCAGGACTTGAAGTGAGAGAGAATAGCTTGGATGGAGTAGAGGTTTGGAGTTCTAGATGTTCTATAACCATGTGGAAGTGAGAAATGATATATTATATTTAGGTTTGATTTATTTCACCTATTGGTTAAGGATAAATATGGTTCAATAAGTTTAAGGTATACTGAGTACTAATGAAGGGCTAATGCATTAGGTCTAATTAAGATCTAAAGGAGGATTAAGCTTGATTTGGGTTATGGAAAAAATATGGAGAGATTTTCCCATTAATTCAACATGTATGATTATATTTTATAAGGGTAATAAAATTATGTAAATCCTCTTGTCCATCCAAGATGGGTTTGATGAATGACTTTATGGAATTGAATGTGCATTGTTAACTACTGATTCACCCCCCTCTCAATTACTACTTCCATCAAGTAATTGGCCTTAAAATTGGAAGAGATATTAAAGCCCTTGAAATAGATACATTTTATAATATCAATCATTGATATTAGTTCAAAATTATGATATAATATTGCATCATCTTCAAGAACCACAACTCCCACCTTGGTCTCAAGAGAATATTTTAGGACTGCAACCTCTTGAGGAATGTATTGAAGTTCACTTTCATCCTTGATAACACACTCAACATTAGATATATTAGAATCATCAAAAAATTTAAGATTAGATATGGAGTCTTCTTCAAATACCTCTCTCTTCAAGTCTTGGTCACATTTGTCATGGACAACTACAAGGTAATCTTTAATGTGTTTCTCTTCATTTAATAAATTAGAGTTTCATTTGTGTTCATTAAGGGGAATACCTATGGTTATTTCTTATTCATAGTCACTCATGAAATATTCTTGATTATATATAGATTGAACTCTTTCCTCTTTATTTTCTTCACTCAAAATGGGATCTTTATCAATAAAGGGTGGGATGGAAGGTTGATGGATAGGCTAATAAGTGTGAGATGGAATATGAGGGCTAGTGGAAGGCTTGTGAGTGGATTTAGGAAAGAGTAATTCACTAATAAGCTCATGAATAAGTGATTTCTTGGGATGATTATAAGGAATAACACCTATAAAAGAAGAATTTTCATATTTCCAATAGCCTCCTTGAGTCTCTCCAATGACAACATACTCATTTTTAGGTTCCTTGTCTTCCCACATCCTTAGCCTATCTATTGAGCATTGAAAGCACTTATTTTACAAGTCTATTTTATTTTTTTATCTCCCATTGAGGTCCTTATATCTCTTCAAACATATCTAACCTCTGTATAAAACTTTGGGTATAACCTCTTAATCATTCTATGAGATGATCAAGGAGGACATCATACTCATCATCCCATGTTCTCATATCATATTCATTAACTAGTAATATGGTATGGATGCCAATAAGGACTTGATATAAGATGGAAATAATGAAGGTGTGGGGGGAATGATGGGGATCAAGATGAGCTTCATCTTGGTATATTCTAGCCTATAATAACTCACACTTTGTCTTGTAGTACATTTGTGTATAATTAATGGGTTTATCAAATTCCTCATGAAAAGACTCATGAGGATCCTCTTGAGGTTGATAAGAATCTTGATCTGGTTGGTAAGGGTCACACTATAATTTATATGAAGTTATTTTTAGATAGGTCTTTTGATAACCTTCCTCATAGGGTTATCTAACAATATGATGTATATATGGAGATGTAAATGGAGGACCATAGGGCTTCTATGGTTTATAGGATTGATGGGAATTTTGATAGGATTGTTGAGTATAACATGGGTTATAATAAGGTTGATAAGGAGGTTCGTGATATGATTATTCACCATAGCTATTCATATCAACCTCATATGTCAAATAAGATGCAAAAACTAATCAAAATATTCAATGAGATATACTTGGGATACTTACAACCAGAAGCTTTCATTCAGAGTCACCATTGGTAATAATTTATTTTCTTCTAAAAGTTGATTAGAGGAAAGACACACCAATAATATTTCCACTCTCTTGGACCTTGGTCCCATCAGGCATGACAAAAACTATTGTGGTCTTAATTTTCACCTTTGGAGTGGGTTCTTTAGGCTCTCTCAAAATAAGCCAAAAAATGGGAATAATCCCAAGTTATGGGTGTCTTTTAGTGGGGTTAAACCTCCAGAGAAGGCCAACTTCCTCTTGATGGATCACCTAGACTAACGCTTCTATTTGGAAAAGGGATAGAGAGGGGTTATATGGTTACTAAGATAAATAAAAAGGTGATACACTAAATTTAAATGATAACTCACATAAGTATGAAATAAACATAGATGAAGCATAATATAATGCTAGCTCACATAATCTAATATTCATAAACTAGCTAATTACATAAGTGTTTCATAAACTAGGCTCACAAGCAATGAATGATGAAAAAAGTAATTATAATATTCACACCAAGATTACATTAATGGTATAAATATCACAAGTTCATACCTATAACTAACTTGAAAAAACCTAAAAATAGGCAAGAAATAAGGATAATGGACATGGAAGAAACTCCTTCACAATGCCATCATGCACAAGCTTGCTAAACACAATTCAAAGGTAAGAGATAGGTAAAAATGTATTTATTTAATTCAAGAGGTATTTTATACAAATTTTGATAGGGTATAACCTTATCAAATGAGATTCTCTCATCTCAAGATATCTTAGAGAGTCCTCCTTCAATGGGGAAAAATGAGAGATATAGAGAAAAGGGGAAGAGAGAGAAGGAGAGAGTAGACATAATTTAATAAATGAGGTCCCATCAATTCAATGGATTCCAAACAACATTTTTATTAATTATAATTAATCCTACCTCTTAATTAACCATTAATTAGCTCCAATAGTCTTCAAGCTCTCTCATTGGCTGAGAAAACATACTAAAAGACAAGAACATTTTTGAAGGTGTTGAGTCATGATCCATTAAAATGAAAAAGTCCCCAAAGACTTTTTAGAACATCATTAAATACTCCACTTGCCTTTCTTAACCTTAAAACTCTTCATCTTCTTTATGATCTCATGACAACATGCTTCATTTGTGTATGTCCTTTATGTTATCAGGTAATCACTTTAAACTCATTCATCTAGTGTTGCTTCAGAACACAATTGGAAAAATCACCATACCCCTATGCCAAATTTGAATATAGGTCCACTATAGATGAAAACCAATCCCATTTATTAGTTTTAATATAGACATGATTTTAATGAAGATCCAAAGTCTACCTAGCCTCTTGATCATGAATAAAATGTAAAAGTTACAACCTAAAGCTTTTGAGAGGTCTTAAATGATCTTTAAAGGCATACTTGACTTTGTAGGGTTTGCTTTGATAAGCTAGATTGTATTTTGATTTTGTGTTCATACATTCACCTACATAGGTCTATGAAATACTTTCATCTAATGTGCCCACCTATGTGTCATCTCTCTGAGATGCTTATCATATTTTAAAAAGATGACCATTATTGCTCAAACACATGCACTCATCTCATGGCCCATATAAATTTGATAAAATTTTCTCCATTGATCTCCTTAAGAGTCTCCTAGCTTTGACCTTTCATCATTGCATTGATCTGTGGTCTAATTTCTAAATTATGCCACTTGGTAACCCCATGTTGATCTTTATATTAGATTTTGAAAATGTCACACTTTGTAGTCACATGTTTCTTATGGACCCTGCTATCAGTTTGCATTTGATTCATGTGCTTATGACACATGGAATACTTTAGTGTAATCTAGGCTCAATTACTTATTAACCTCATGTGCACCATCAATTTTCTTTGCAAATTTGAATGCATGCCATCGATCTTATTTTTCCTTGATCAAACATGCACCATTGATATGCTAAGTCATCTTGATTGTGACACTTATCATCAATGCATTCAATCTCATGATCCACTAATTTTTTGACCTCTAACTCATTGTTAATCTTTGATTACATGATTGAATATGCACTATATATTTGCATTTGAATTATTGACTTGGTTGATCACCCACATGTCATTGATCTTTACTGTGAGATTTTGAGATCATGCCACTTATTAACCCTACATTAAAATTTATGATCGTTAAGGATTTTTTAAATTGAAATGGATATTTCATATGGATTTAACTTGAAATCCCTAGGTATGACACAATGCTAGATCATTTTTAAAGACCTAGATCTTGAGATAGAAAACTCATCAAGACACCAAATTTGTAAAGGATGAACATGGAACAAAATACATAATTTTCATGAATTTATTTTGCTTTAGTTGATTTCCAAAGTACTCTTATCAAATGCACAACTAAATTGACATATTCATCCCTGTATGATGTGCCATGATAGTTTGGTCCCTTAGAATCACCAAATTCACACTCTAAGATTGCTTAAAGTGTTTTAAAATTTTGAAAGTGACAAGTGATAATATCATGAAGTTTGTCATCTCTTTCCACCAATGGATCAATATTCAACTAGGACTCTACTCAGCTTCTCACCCTAGATCCAAGTAAAATTTTCTTATTTAGGTCAATTTTGGCCAATAGTTGCCTACATATCCAATATTCCAATGAGGGCCTCAAATTTATGTATCTCTCCCCTATGTGTGGAAAATTATGTGCACAAGGGTTAAATATACTATATGAAAATGCATGTAGTGATATAGCTTATAATTTGACAAATATCACTCATGGGCTATTATTTAAATGGTTTAGACCTATAATATGATTTATCCTACGTTTGGTATGAAAATAGGGATGAGTAGGGTAGAATAGAGTGATTGAAAAATCGATTGATTTATATTTTATAGGTGTTTTATTCATATTTTCTATATGATGAATTAAAAGGCTTAGACTTGTATACCAAACATTTTGAAAATATCTCATGGCATGGTTCAAAAATACAAATAGTTTGACCCATATTTTTTAAATCATTTACAATTTGGATGACTTTTGGAAACTAGATACTAGATAAATATATCAGCAATACCATTATAAGTATGTATCTAAAAATGATAGTGAAAGATGTTCATCAAGTTTTAGGTTTTCTGTGTAGTATAGGGGACTTGGGCCATTATAATGATATGGATCAAACAAAGAGATAATCATTTATGAATAGTGACATGGTAAATACAAGCCTTTTGGAAATAAGAGAGGTATAGAATTGAAGGGTAGAGCCTTGATTGATATTTGTCAAATGTATAATACCGAGATGATATAAATATTTAATTTTATTATTTACATCCCCAATTTAATATAGTAATGCATAAGGATGATATTATAAGGTTAAAGGAAACAAATGTTCCCCTAGGTGTGTGTAACACACCTTGACTTTGCTTGAGCCCAATTTGAGTGCTTTGAAAGTGTATGAACTAAAACCAAGAGAATGTTATGATATAAATTATTTAAAATAATATTAAATTAGAAATAATTGTAATTCTTGAAAAAAAAAGATATCAAGGAATGGGTACACCTATGTGTCAATGCAACCATGTTATATCTTGATGCTTAGACTTAGTAAATATGTTTCTTTATGAAGCCTTGGAGATGGATAAGGTTCATACCTCTACCTTGGAGAGTTTAAGAGGAATTTATGAAGTTATTATCCCCAAATCTAGTGAAAGGATGAGTTTTGACATCACCATTGAGATCATTATATCTCAATCACACAACTCAAGTGTGAATATGTAGTTTAGTAAGGTTAAGTGATTTAATCAAATCATCATATAAATATATTGATATTGGATGATTTAATATCTTAAATATATAAATATAGTTAATTTTAATTATTTAATTACTTTAACCTATAAAATTAACCAACCATTGTAACATAAAGGGCTCAATAACAATACATCCTAGTGTAGTCAGCGTGTCCTCGTGAGTAATATAATTAACAAATTTTAGAATTTTTGGTGAAATAGAATGGAATATACACCTAAAATATGTATGAGATGAATTATATGTCATAAATATTAAAAAAAATATTTTTTAATATATGAAAAACTAGTGCATTGTATAAGATTCTGACGCATGTGTATATCTGAATCATGAAATTGAACTAGAGATTGTGAAAGTATGGAGGTCATATTTATGACATTTCCTCAATAAAATTTGGAGATAATGAGTAAGTGAATAGGCTTGTATGTCTTGAATTTATGACATGTCCCACTAAAATATATAAACTATGAAAAATGTGAAGGTCATGTTTCTATGACATGCCCCCACTAATATGCCCCCTTATTGAGGCAAGGTAAATATAATCTGGTAGATAACTTACCTCAAAAGGATAAGGTATATATATATATATAAATATATATATATATATATATAAATATATATATATATATATATATATATATATATTTATCATGTAGCATATATGGATAACATGTCGAAGTGGATATATAAATTAGGCTCGTAGTAGGTGATCACATCAAGTCACAAATATGCATGATAAAAATCATGGAGATGTCTAGAGATTAATAATATAATCTTAGAAAAAAATAAATTACACACAAAAGAGAATTCAATGTAATGAAAAATAATGGTCTAAGGAGAATACATATAAGAGGTATGTTCATACATCATAGAATAAAAGGGGATGGCATATTTAAATATCTAATAAACATATAATGACATTTTTAAATGTCTAATCAACATACAATGGAACATGGGCCAATAGGAAAGGAACATATTAAAGTGTTTCATAATAAATAAAATAGAAAACAATGTAATACACTCAAGGAAGTGAAATATATAATAAGCATAAACAACCAACATAATCACATTATACTAGTCCATACATATATGTGTTATCAAAAATGTTATGTAGTATGGTATATCAAGTACACTATGAAAGATATGAGCATGGATAAAGACATTTATAAGTATTATAATATAATATAAAATATGATAATCTATAAATTATCATAAATTATATGTAACATGTATCAATTATGATCAAAGAAGTAGATGCCTAAAATGTACTCTATGACATGAATAGAGGAAACGTTCAACCTCTAGAAGTGCATAGATCATGTGTCTTGCTATGTCTATATCATAATAAAAGATGCATGAAACATATGTGTATATAGAAATAAAATGATATTATATTTACTAAAATAAATAAAATAATATATATGCCAAAGATCTAATAAAATATGGTAATGCTAAATATTTTTAGATTTTTTCATTTATTTAAATATTTTTATATGTTTGGAATATTTGATTTTTTATATTTTTGCATATTTTTATATTTGTGAAATATTTAGCTATAATATTTGTACTAGTGCATAAGGTTCATTGGGTTCTTATAGGTTTTCATTCAATTTTTGCCATGTGGTATATGTCTTTTCCCAAATTTTATACTACTACAAATGGGCCAACTAATTTGGTTTGAACTTTCCTTTTTTTTGTCTTTTTTTGCATTCATATCATTTTGATTCTCTTTTAGTACCAATTCACCCATATAAAAATCATGTTTCCAAACCTTTTTTCTATTTTTTCATTTGACACAATCTTGATGGACCCATAAATGTTCAATATTCTATGTTCATTTTTCACTTTATTGTTCCAAATGATATAATCATTTTTATTTAGTCATTATTTTTTATAATTTCCTTGAGGGAAACATGAAAATATGGTACTTTGAGTTCAATAGGTAGGATTTCCTCTATACTGTAAATAAATGATCAAGGTGTAGCTTGAGTAGGTATGTGAATGCTAATGTGGCATGCCTATAAAGCATACACCATTTGTTGGTGCCATTATGTATTGTATCATTCAATTAGTTTTACTAGAATTCTGACAATGGATTTATTTGTTGCTTCCACTTGACCATTATCCTATGGTAATAAGATATGAAAAATGTATGTTTAGTTTTTTATGTTTTGAAAAAGCACTTTACTATTTTATTTTTAAATGATGACCCATTATTGGTAATTATTTCTTAAATTATGTGAAAATAAGACATAATATTGGTGATTTAAAATATACATATTTCATATCCATTGTTATATTCAAGTGGAATGGCCCCCACCTATTTGGTAAAATAATTTGTAGCTATGATTACAAATTTGTGACCACATGTGGATACAAAATTTATTTTCCCAATGAAATGAAAACCCCATAAGGAGAAGGGCCATGGTGAGATAACTGACTATAACTCATGAGATGGATCATGATTTAAGTTCTATCAATGGAATTGTAAAGCTGATTTGGCATGATCAATGCATTCACGTTCCATTACATACCAATGATAATATTGACATAATAATGTTAAGGACATTACCCAACCATTAAAGTGTCCTCTACACTCACTATTATGCATTTTTAAGAGTGCAATTCATGCTTCATATTTATTTTAAAACCAAATTAATTTCCCATATAATATTCATTTGAATAAAATATTTCTAATTTTAGTATAAATTTGTCATTCTGTGTAAAATTATCTAGTATGTAAGCCCGATATAGGAAGTTATAAATGTTAGCGTATTATTTGGTAATTTTATAATTATGTGTGATAACAAGCACTGCTAAGGCATACATTTTTATTGATGTAATGGATTAATATTTTAAATTATATATTTTAAAATTTATGCAATCATCATTGATATAAAATGATGTTAAAGATGTCATGTTGTCCATTGCATATACATGATGGTTATCCTTACGTGGATAATGTCAATAGCAAATGTATCAAATGTTTCTTTCAATTTGTCCAGCATGTATTTATATGGAAGTAATTTATCTTATTTTATTTATCAAATATTGGTAAATTGATTAACAACTAATTTAGAGTCACCAAAAATTTATATATCCTTGATATGTTTTTTTGTCCTATGGACAATTCGATTATCAAGGATTCATATTCTTCTATATTATTGGTGAAATAAAAGGTTAATATATAATAGAATGACATGTATTCACCCTCATGGGTAATAGATATAAGACATGAACCTGTACCATTCATACATTTATATCCATAAAATAACATTGTACATGGGTTATTTGATGTATTATATGTTGTGAACTCATCACGGAAAGCCTCAGTAATTGGGAATGGATATAGTAATGGAGTTGTTTCTAATTGATCAACTATAAGTTGACATTTTACTATTTTTTAGATAAAAATTTGAAACCAAATTTTATGAGTTACATCACCCATTTAATTATCTGACTAGTTAAGTGCATTTTATTCATGAGAAACTTTAATGGATCATATTTAATTATAGCAAGGATCTCATTGCTGAGAAAGTAGTGCCATAATTTTTTTGTAGAAAATACTAATGCTAGACATATTTTTTCCATTAAGGTATATTTACATTCATAATAAACCAATTGACATCTTATATAATAAATTGTGCATTCTCAATTATCATAATAATACTATGCTAATAGGGCCCATAAGGCCTCGTGATTTATTGAGATATACAATAATAATGGTATATTTGTTATAAGATGAATAAGATGGTGGATTTTCTAAATATTCCAAGATTTTATCAAAAAAATTATGATAAAAATCACCCCATATGATATTTGTGTCTTTTTTAGCAATTATGTGAAAGGGATTATTGTATTGGTCGGATTGTTGTATTGGTCAACTGATCAATGAAGCATAAAATTTCATAAATTATTACCTATAAACATCATAACTAATTCAAATTAGTGGGTGATGGAATCTAAATGATAGATAATACCTTTTTTGGATCAACCTCAATGCTTCATTGGGAGATAGTGTTCCCAAAAATATTTTTAGAACATGCTTTGAAAACACATTTATTTGGATTTAATCACATATTAAACTTTTTCATGCATTAAAATTTTTGTTGTAATAATGTAACCTGATCCTATTGATGTTTTCATTTTGTGAGTAAATCATTGACATATTATTTTATATTATTTTGGATGGAATCATGAAAATATGTGTCATTTCCATTTGATATGTTAATCTAACATTTTTGAGTCTGACTAGCATGATAATATAACAAAATGTTTCTTGTGGGGTAGTAAATTATTTTTTATTTATCTATTGGGTTAATTTTTAGTTAGTTATATCTAAAAAACCATCCATGAACTAAAAATGTCTCCTATCTAACTATAAAATCAACAATCAAGTTGATGTTAAGAAAATTAAAATTGTCTTTTGGACAAGCTTTATTTAATTCAAGATAATTAGTTCAACATCAAATGTCACCATTAGGTTTAGTGAGAGGTACAATGTAAGGAACCCAAATAGAGTATGTAATGGAGATTATGAAACCTATGTCTAAACATCTTCGAATTTCATATTTTACTAGAAATTACACCTTGGGATACATTTTGTGAACTTTTTGTTTAACTAGTTCTGCATCCATATATTATAATATATTATGCATTTATAGTAATGGGACAATCCCATGAATATCATAATAAACCTAAGTAAATAATTATAGGTAGTCATAAAGGACCTGTCAATAGGTTTTACCTTCATCCTCTTACATAGTTGTAGCAAGTAATAATATTTGATTATATTTATCTATTCCATAGTTATATTGTATTATTTCTTTGTTTAAAAAAGTTAAACATTTTTCAATGTATGTGTGGAAGGAATATTTGTTTGTTATACCATCATACAATGTTTGAAGGTAGTAATATCCACTGCACATTATAAATAAATACATGGTGGCATAATTTTAGGCATGTGTTCAAATTATATGGGACTACATATATTTCACATATCCAAGGTCATATTGAAAGTATTTTATAACTCAAATCATATTGAATTACTTGGCATAAAGTAGGTGTAGTCATATAAAATTTCATTTTGATGCAATGAGTGTCACTTGAGACCACCCTATTCTTATTTTAGCCCTAGATCTATCTTAGGCTATCTCTTAAACATCTAGGACCTATTTTCACCTATTCCAATCATTTAGACAATAATGAAACCATTTGGTCTATACCGCACTATGATATTGGAAAAGGGGAAGCACTATTGACCCTTAACCTTATTTACCCCTAAAAAATATCTTTCTATTTCCCAAAGTACTTTAGGGCCAACCTAGACTCATTTCATGTCCCCATAAGCACCAAAACACTATATAAAAACTAGTCTCATTAATTTATCCTTGGGATGGAAAATATATGCAATTATCTTGAACAAACTTATAAATAATAATGCAAATCAAGTTCATTGATACCTACTCTACCCTAATTCTATATACACCCATATACAATAGCCTAGAGCTAAAATTACTCAGTTTTATATTCTCAATACACCCTTAAAGTATTCAAACCTACATTCATACTAGCATTCACTTGCATTTACATTGGCACTTAGATTGGAAGAACTACATTGGGCTTGATCCTATTTTTAGGTTTTGGTATGTAGGCAACACTCAAAACATGGGGTGTTAAGGTCACACCATCCTACCCTACTAACACCACTCTAATTCTACTTGTGTTCCTTAAAACCCTAATAAACATAGAAGCTTAGGGTTTCACATTGAAATCAGTTAAAATAGGGTATAAACAATGATTCAAAATGTAGTCACACAATCATAGGCTTATAAAAAAAGGTGAAAAACCTCCAAGAATGTCACTATTCTATCTAATCAAGGTAATTAATGTGGCACATGAGTACACTAACACAGTGTGTTATTGGAAAAAGGACCAAGCTACTATCCAAAGAGGAATTTGACACTTATTTCCTATCAATGAAACCCTATAATATTCATGCATTGGTATCCAACTTGTTACTTATCTGTATCAATCATTTTTATAGCTAAGTGCATCCTTTGTAATTATTTTTTATTTATAGGTGAAGAAAATAAATCAATTATTTTAAAAATTAGTGGTTGATATTTATATATTTATTCCTTGATTTATATACTCATCTCCTTATCTACTTGGGGTTTTACATTCCATAATTCACAAAATAGTTAAATCAGAGGGCCCTTAGCCATACTAAAAAATAGATGAAATAGATTACAACATAAGATCCAAGAATTGATAGAGGCTAATATCATTTATGTGAGAACTCCTATAGAAACACTAGAAGCATATCCAACTGAAGCAAAAGCAATGAATTTTTTTCTAATCCATTTCCAAAATATATTGCTAATGAGAGAATAAATGTTTCAGGTGTTAATTATACTTATCAAAAACATATACCACTAGCATCCTATCATACTCATACAATGGACACACACCCTCTACATAATTTAATTGGTATATATCATACTACAATACTAGATAGGCCTCTTATCACTTTATCAAAATTAGAGATTATTAATGATGACTCAGATTTATATGCACTCATTGTATGAGCTTACATTAACGATAATCCTATTCAGAGTGTCATGGTTTAAAATGGGTCAATAATTAATATTTGTACTATTACACTTATACATCTCTTTTATTCAGATTAAGATATTTATTTGATAGATACAATTATTTATGGCTTTAGTGACCATGTCTAGAGCTCCAATAGGGAGTTCATAATTTTATTATAATTTAGTCCCACACATGTGGATATCATATTAATAGTGGTACCTAATGATAAAAATTTAATAGTTATTAAGTAAGCCTTGGATACAACAACTCTGAGCCATTCCATCCACTATACATAGATGCCTTAAGTATATTTATGCTAATCAAGTTGTTATAGTTGAGGGCCTTCTATATGATTATCCTTTACCTACTCCATATCTATCTACATAGTAGTTAATAGTAAAAATTCCATCCATTAATAAATCTCATACATTAGTTGAGCCACTAGTGTAGGTGAGGTATACTTATACAACATTACCACATATACATAGTCTCTTACATAAACACTTATTAGATAGACCCCTATGTCAAAGACATTATGTGGATTCTAGAGATCCTTTCTATACCACATTCACACCTAGATTAATTTTATTGGGTCCACCCAGCACTCTACATATAGAATCCATGCTAGTTACACCATGTTACACTAGATGGTTCCCCAAGAGCCCCATAGTTCATAGGCTAGTTTGGTCAGCTCCATAGATTTATGGCCACACTTCATAGTCAATGTTAGCTATGTTGTTCCCAAAATTTGTCACTCCTTTTTGGGACAACACATGAACTATTTTGGTCTTGCAGGCCAAAATTCTTTCTTCCCTTCTCAAAAATTGTTCTGATCATTCAAATTATTCATTATTCAAGCTTTTTCAGTTAAGGGATTAGTAGGTTCAGTAAGTTCAATGGTTTCAATAGGAAATTTCTATCTAAGGAATAAGTTCCCAACACTTAGGCATTTTCCAGCAAGGTTCAATATCGAGGTTCAACCAAAAATTTCATCAACAAGCTTCAATCAAAGGAATGAACCATTTAACAATTGAACCTTGAACCAAAAAGGTTCAATGGGTTTAATGGTGTAATAGGTTCAAAGGTTTTATGGCATCGGCAAGCTTAATGAGTTAAGCACTTCATCAAAAGTTCAAAGTTCAACCACTTCAGCAAGTTCAACAACTTCAAAATAATTAATGAAAAGAAGAAGGCTTAAACCATTAAACATTTGAAAAAAAATGGTTCAAAGGTTCAAAGGTCAATGAGCGGTTGGTTTAATGTGGTTGGTTCAAGCAGTCAATTGAATGAATGAAACACAAGATTAAACCATTGAGCCAAAGTTGGTTCAATCAATCAATTCAATCGACAGGTTCAAAGGAGTGCCCCAAAGCTTGAAAGGCAAGTTCCCTTGTAAAAGGCAATGAACCAAGCCCAAGTGCCCTTGTGGAGGGTAATGAACCAAAGCTGAGAGCCCTTGCAGAGGGCAGTGAGCAAAAGCAGACAAAGTGAATTTCTTTAGAAAAATGAACAAGGCAAAAAAGTTGGAGTTCCTTCAAAAAAATGAACAAGGAAAAAGATGAAGAGAATTCTTTCAAATAAAATGTCTGAAGGAATTCCTTCAGACATTTTGTCTAAAGGAATTCACCCAAAATAAAAAGCCTGACTGAAGGGAAAGCTAACCAAAATCAAGTGGGAAGATTTACTTTAGACAAAATGTCTGAAGGAATTCCTTTGGACATTTTGTCTAAAATAATTGAAGCTGAAGGACGTCAAAGACCACCTGAAGAACCCTGAAGGGTAGGTACCCTTGCAGGGGGCTCTTACCAACTAGAAAATGGACCTTCTCAAGGCCTGAAGGGACACCTTCCCTTTGAGAAGTTCCAAAGGCATTAAGGCCTGTGAATGATTTCTATAGAATCCATAGGCTTGATTCTACAGACTCATTTCTATAAAACATGTAGGCTTACTTCTATGGACTCTATAGGTTGGGTTCTATAGACTAGTTTATAAGGGCTCATTTCTACAAACTCTACAGGCTCATTTCTATGAACTCCATAGGATGATTTATAAGGGCTCATTTCTACAAACTCTTCAGGATCATTTCTATAGAATCCATAGGATGATTTCTAAGGGATCATTTCTATGGACTCTATAGGCTCATTTCTATGAACTCTACAGACATATTTCTATGGACTCTTTCAAAGCTCGAGAGACTTAGAGAAAATAAAGGCTTCTGAGGAAGAAGATCAACCATTGAACCTTGAACCAAAATGGGTTCAAAGGTTCAACATGTTTAATGGTTCAAGGGAAACTCTGAGTAAAGATAAGAAGTAGAAGTTTCTAGAGATCAGTTCAAAGAGAAGGTTCAGGTGAGTGAACCAAAGAAGTGACAGAACCAAGGAATAATGGAGACCACCTAAATTATTGAAACAATGAACCTTTGATGTCTTCGTGGATGTTAAATTCAAGTTAATTAAATATCCATTGATTTTTAAATAGGGCATGGAACCTAAAAACCAACTCAGCAACTAGCTGAAGAAGGAGCTAAAAGAGCTAGCCAGAAGGGGAAATGATAGCCCGAGAGCTCAAATCGCAATAGGAAAGAAGGAAAGACCAAAAATATTTGTAGGAGTTATTCTAGTAGGTGGAACAGTCCACCAAGTAGATATTTGAGCTTAAAAGCATTAAAAGTATGGCCTATTTTTCTTCTTTGGAGTAAAGGAGAAGTGGACAACTATGCAGACATGAGGAAAAAGACTAGACAACCCATGCTAGAGAGAAGACATTTGAGAAAAATCAACACGCCATAGTTAAGGCAGCTACCCTATTCTAGCATGGCCTTCTTTGACAAAACTAAAAATGCATTCAAGGCATTGAATGTAGCATGGACCATTCCATAGAACAAAGTGCCAAGCCTTTCTTGGATATTATATATTGTATTCTCTTATTTTATACATGGGAGATCTCTCTGTTATAGAAGCAAAAACTATGCCAAAATGGAAAGGTGATTATTGAGACTTTGAGCTCAGATTATTGATCATATTTCTTTGTTTGAATGAGAAAGTAGGTTACTTTTAGACTTTGTGCTGTTATAGCTTATGTCATTTAGGAGATTGTTCTTATGTTTGTTTCTTGAATTTGTTCTTGTCCATTTTAAGGAAATAAGTAGAGCTAGTGGAAGTAATCAAGAAGGTGTCCTGAAGCCAACTATGGGAGACTTTGAGCTGCCACAATTACCTTTAGTGTGTTTGTCTATTTTCTATTTCTATGTAAAGGGCCTTGGGATGACTTTATGCCCTCATTTTCCTTTATATTTCACTCTTGGGTAGTCGAGGTGGAGACTTTGTGCTACATCTTAGTCTGCTAGTTACTACGCCCCTTGTTACCTACTTGAAATAAATCCTATTGTTTCTTATAAGATCACTCCTGAAAGAAGAGAAGTGCATTTAGTGTTTTCACCAAGACTTTCTCCTTTATTTGTGAACATCATCTCTGAAAAAAGAGAGATGGATGGTGTTGTCCTACCCCTTAGTTTTATTTTTTGCTTATATCTATAGTATATAGCTCCTTATATTTAATAGGGAACCTCCCCTTGATGAGAGGAGAGATTTATCCACCTTTGATGTGGTAAACCTACACATTTGGCTGACCAATCTCCATTTTGTGGTTGAAGAGACCTATTTTTCTCATCAATTAGTTGGTGACAAAATATTCACCCAATAGTTTTTTGGTGACTCCACTGGGGAAAGAACAAGTAGTTTGAAGCTTCAAACTTCAAGATGAAGTAGGACCAGTTCTTTTCCATTATTTTTTATTTTACAATCTGGCAACTCCACATTATAAAAGAAGCCAGAGAACTCAAGGTGTTGTTGACCTGTATTTGAGTTGGTGCAGTAAGGAAATTTTGATTTGTTTCCTCCATAACTTCAAGTTAAATGATCTAGGAGTGTTCCTCCTACCTGTACCAGGTCACCAACATAAGGTAGAGCTTCCTTTTTTACTATTAACAGAGCTTTTTCTATACATACTCCACCTAAATTTGTCATCCTCACTATCCCTAATCAAATCATGGCAGTTCAAGGCCCCTAGGGTAACTCTTTTGGTCCACTCAATCTTACTCCACCCCTACATGAGCTTCCATGTAGTTCAAGCAATAATTTCCCCAAATTCTTTGGTGATGGGAGAGTTCATCCTCATGAACATATTTTAGTCTTCAGCATAGCTTGTGGCATGATAGGTGTGGAATTTGAAGATGTAGCTGTCAGGTTTTTTGTGGAAACACTACAAGGCACTACTATAGACTAGTTCTACCATTTGTAGGCTCGGTTAGTGACTAATTGGGACACTCTCAAAGCCAAATTTGAAGCCATGTTCAAGCCTATAGAAGATGCACATGCCTTACTAGCCCAGCTCACCTAGATGAAGAAGGAACCTCATGAACCTATGAGGGATTTAATAGCAAAGTTTGACAAGCTAAGGAATAGGATTCTTATAATTACTCAGCCAACACCTAAAAATCTCAAATGCTTCTTCATCAACTCACAGCTTCCTGAAGTGAGCTTTCTACTGAGATGGGTTAGCCACATAGACCTTACTACTACTCAATATTTGGCTACTGAGGTAGAATATGACCTTATCTTGGTAGGAAAGATAAGGAGAGATCCTAACAAAGGTAAATCCTCTTCATCTTCTAAATAATCACCTATAACCACCACTGATCCAATGGTGTAGAAGTTGGCAAATGAGTTGCTAGCTCTTAGAAAGAAAATGGTGCAAGGAATGTTATCTTCTCCTTTGTACAAAGATATACCAAGGAGGACATTCCCCAATCAATCATACCAAGGCAATGTTGCCAAGAATCAAGGGCAACCCAATCATCTTCCTCCCCCATGGGGGAACCTTGCCATTGAAGCACCTCCAACCAATTTAGCAGTTGGATATCTTGAAGAAGAATTATATTTCTCCTTCTAGCCTGAGTTGAACCCAGAAGATGACACTAATCTCGTCACTGAGGAAGAAGAAGAATTAGCTGGTGACTCCAACATTGGTTTCCTGAATTACTAGGATGAACCCAGAAGTAAAGATGAAGCAGTTGAGGGATCATACACTATGTTCACTTGGTCTAAGAATCAGTCATCCCAGTAAGCTGATAAAGAAAAAATAGAGGAGTGAGCTCAACCTATAATTTCAATTTCCAAATGAGGAACTTCTCTACCTTTCTAGCCAAAGGACCCAATGATTGCTAAAAAATTGGACAAGTTGGTTGAGTGTGTGAAGAATAAAGCTATCCATTTAAAATGAGATGATAAGAAAGTAACTCATGATCCCCCAAGAAACATGTCCATCCCAAACAATCTTGTCATTACTCCTCCTACTGCCCCTAGGAAAATAGTACCTTTCTATGTTTCCCTATTGATAAATGGTCACAAGCTAAGCAATTACATCATTGATTCCAGAGCTTCAGACAATGTCATGCCTACCAAAGTGGCTAAATCCCTTGGTCTTACACTGACCAAAACATTTTGGAGATGTTTCTCTATGGAGAAAAAACAAGTGCCACTACTGGGACAAATCAAGGATGCCCAATTTGCATTTTCAACATTCCTAGACAAAAGAATCAGGATGACAGTCCTAGTGGCTAACATCCCAGCCTCATACAGCATCATTCTTGGGTGAAATTTCTACAAGGATGTTGAAGGAGAATTAAGTATGGAAATATCTAAGGCAAGGATCCCAATCAAAGGCATCACGAAGAGGTTACTCCCTAAAAAGGAAGCAAAATTTATTGTCACTCAGACATCAGCACCTGAAGCCCAAATTCTATTTGAGTCTTCAAGTAGGGGTAATTATGTTTTGTCCACAGAGGATGTTCATGTTTCTATAAATGAAAGTCTTGTAGCTAAGAATCTAATAATTGATTCAAATAAGACATCAGAAGAATTGGTAGGGTGTAGTACAGATGAAAAAGGATCTTCCCTCTCTAATGAAGAAAATTTTGATAGAAGATCAGTTTTTGATGATGTTTGGATCCTAGAATTCAATGGCAGCAATTCTTCTACTAGTTTTGGATTTGGGATTGTGTTGATATCTCCTCAAGGAGATATTTTTCCTTCTTCATACAAGTTGTAGTTTAGTAACACCAACAACACTATTGAGTATGAATCTCTACTACTCAAGTTGAAGGTAGCTCAAGATAGAGGTGTTAAACTCATTCATGCTAAAGGAGATGTTGAACTAATGGTTTGTTAGGTGAGGAACCTATGTCAAACCAAGAAAAAAATATTGCACCATTACCACAATCTCATATGGGATCAAATTAAAAGTTTTAAAGCTTTCAATATTTTTGTAGTGCCTAGAGAGCATCACAATCGTGTAAATTCATTGGTTGTCCCTGCAACTCTCTTGGTTCCTCACCCCAATTTGAAAGATGATAGGTACACTATAAAATTGGTCTTTCAACCAAGTGTGCCTGATAGTGCCAATCATTGGTAGGTATCTGATGAGGACAATCAAATCATGTGCTGGACTAAATTAGAAGAACAACAAGCTATGGTAATGGACCATACTATTGTGCACCAAAGTTAGGAAAAGGAACTCTTCACCAAGAGAGCAAGGATTTATAGTTTTTAGATTGGAGACCACATTTTGCCATGGGGCAAGAAGAGAGAACCAAAAAGAGTGCACAAAAATGTGATTCCTGGTGGAGAGTTCCATTCACCCATCACCAATTCTAGGGAGAAAATAGTTTCTTATTGGTTTGTCAGGATAGAATGTCATTTTCATTATCTCATAGTAGGTAGCATCTAAAGTGCTTCAATTCTTGAAGCATCAGATAAGATCATCTGTACATATGTATATTTGTATAGTATTTAGCTTGTTTTATGCTTTTCATTCTCATTTTTGGTGCCTTTCTTTTTTTGGGTAGCATGACTCCATAGCCCAATGGCATACTTCAAAGCACTAGAGATTATGGTTTCTACTCCCCTCAGCTATTCCAAGTTTTCAACTAAAGGAAGTTACCCAAATGGAGCCAGCTATTGTTCCCAAAATATGTCACTCCTTTTTGGGACAACACATGAACTATTTTGGTCCTATAGGCCAAAATTCTTTATTCCCTTCTCAAAAATTGTTCTAAGCATTCAAATTATTCATTATTCAAGCTTTTTTAGTTAAGGGATTAGTAGGTTTAGTAAGTTCAATAGATTCAACAGGTGAGTTCTCTCTAGGGAACAAGTTCCCAACACTTAGGCATTTTCCAGCAAGGTTCAATGTTGAGGTTCAACCAAAACGTTCATCGGCAAGCTTCAATCAAAGGAATAAACCATTGAACCGTTGAACCTTAAATCGAAAAGGTTCAATGGGTTCAATGGTTTAATAGGTTCAAATTTTTAATTGCATAGCCAAGTTTAATGAGTCAAACACTTCATCAAAAGTTTAAAGTTCAACCACTTCAGCAAGTTAAATAGCTTCAAAACACTTAATGAAAAGAAGAAGGCTTGAACCATTGAACCAAAATGGTTCAAAGGTTCAATGGGTTCAATGTTTCAAAGGTTTAATGAGCGGTTGGTTCAATGTGGTTAGTTCAAGTGGTCAATTGAATGAACATAACACAAGATTGAACCATTGAACTGTTGAACCAAAGTTGGTTCAATTGGTCAGTTCAATCGATAGGCTTAAAGGACTGCCCCAAAGCTCAAAAGGCAAGTGCCCTTGCAGAGGGAAATGAACCAAGCCCAAGTGCCCTTGTGGAGGGCAATGAACTAAAGCTGAGTGCCCTTGTGGAGGGTAGTGAGAAAAAGTAGACAAAGAGATTTTCTTCAAAAAAATGAACAAGGTAGAAAAGTTAGAGTTCCTTCAAAAAAATTAACAAGGAAAAAGACAAAGCGATTTTTTCTAGACAAAATTTCTGAAGGAATTTTTTCAGACATTTTGTCTGAAGGAATTCACCTGAAAGAAAAAGCTTGACCAAAGGAAAAGCCAACCAGAAGAAAGTGGGAAGATTCCCTTCTGACAAAATTTTTGAAGGAATTCCTTCAGACATTTTATTTGAAAGAATTAAAGCTGAAGGACACCGAAGACCACTCGAAGAACCTCGAAAGACAAGTACCCTTGTGGGGGGCTCTTACTAACCAAAAAATGGACCTTCTCAAGGCCCAAAGGGATACCTTCCATTTGGGAAGTTCTAAAGGCATTAAGGCTTACAACTAATTTCTATAGACTCCATAGGCTTGATTCTACATACTCATTTCTATGGACTCTATAGGCTTATTTCTATGGACTCTGCAGGCTAGGTTCTACAGACTAGTTTCTAAGGGCTCATTTCTATAGATTTTGTAGGCTCATTTATATGGAATCCATAGGATGATTTCTAAGGGCTCATTTCTATGGACTCTATAGCCTCATTTCTATGGACTCCATAGGATGATTTCTAAGGGCTCATTTCTACAGAATCTATAGGCTCATTTCTACAAACTCTACAAACATATTTGTACAAACTCTTTCAAAGTTTGAGAGACTTAGAGAAAACAAAGAATTCTAAGGAAGAAGACAAACCGTTGAACCTTGAACCAAAATGGGTTCAAAGGTTCAACAAGTTCAATAGTTTAAGGGAAGCTCTGAGTAAAGATAAGAAGTAGAAATTTCCAAAGATTATTTCAAAGAGAAGGTTTAGGCTAGTGAACCAAAGAAGTGATGAAACCAAGGAATAATGAAGACCACCCAAACCATTGAAACAATAAACCTTTGACATCCCCATGGACATCAAATTCAAGCTAATGAAATATCTATTGATTTTCAAATAGGGTGTAGAACTTGAAAACCAACTCAGCGACCAGTTGAAGGAGCTGAAAGAGCCAACCATAAGGGGAAAAGATAGCCTGAGAGCTCAAATCATAATAGGAAAAAATACTAGAAATATTTTTATGATTTATTCTAGTAGGTGGAATAGTCCACCAAGTAGATATTTGAGCTTATAAGCATTAAAATCATGGCCTATTTTTCTTCCTTGGAGTAAAGGTGAAGTGGACAGCTATCTAGACATGAGGAAAAGGACTAGACAACCCATGCTAAAGAGAAGACATTTGAGATAAATCAACATGCCATAGTTAAGGTGGCTACCCTATTCTAGCATGGCTCTCTTTGAAAAAACTAAAAATGCATTCAAGGCATTAAATGCAACATGGACCGTTCCACAGAACAAAGTACCAAGCCTTTCTTGGTTTCTATATATTATATTCTCTTATTTTATACATGGGAGATCTCTCTGTTAGAGAAGTAAAAACTCTATCAAAATTGAAAGGTGATTACTGAGACTTTGAGCCCAGATTGTTGATCATATTTCTTTGTTTAAATGAGAAAGTAGGTTACTTTCAGACTTTGTGCTATTATAGATTGTGTCATTTAGGAGATTGTTCTTATGTCTATTTCTTGAATGTGTTCTTATCCATTTTAAGGAAATAAGCAGAGCTAGTGGAAGTAATCAGGAAGGTGTCCTGAAGCCAACTGTGGGAGACTTTGAGCTGCCACAATTGTCTTTAGTGTGTTTGTCTATTTTATTTTTCTATGTAAAGGGCCTTGGGATGAATTTGTGCCCTCATTGTCCTTTGTATTTCACTCTTGGGCAGTTGAGGTGGAGAGTTTATGCTACATCTTAGTCTGCTAGTTACTACACCCCTTGTTACCAGTTACTTATTGCCTACTTGAAATAAATCATGTTGTTTCCTGTAAGATCACTCTTGAAATAAGAGAAGTGCCTTCAGTATTTTCACCAAGATTTTGTCCTTTGTTTGTGAACATCATCTCTAAATAAAGAGAGATGGATGGTGTTTTCCTACCCCTTAGTTTTATTTTCTACTTATATCTATAGTATATATCTCCTCATATTTAATATGGAACCTCCCCTTGATGAGAGGAGAGATTTATCCACCTCTGATGTGGTAAACCTACACATTTGGTTGACCAAACTCCCTTGTTGTGGTTGAAGAGACCTATTTTGCTCATCAATTAGCTGGTGAAAAAATATTCACCAAACAAGCTACATATTATTCAATATATTTAGTTTTTAGATCTTAGATACTTCCTCAAACATCACATGTGGTTATTCTTCCTTTAATTGATATAGGTCACCTTGATAGTGAGTCTATCATGAGACTCATTGGTTAGTATGTTCTCACAATATTACATGTTCATAGTTTCTCTTAACTTTTTCATTATATATAGTTTAATTTTCACATTACTTGTCCATGGATTATACTTAGAAAACATAAAATAAATATAATATGTTTAAAAATACAAAAACATTCAGATATTTTTCTCAAAAAATACAAATTTTAGATTACATACATTTCCATGTTTACATTCCTTCTATTTTCTAGGTACTACATATGTTATTTATGCTATTATAGTTGTTTTTATCATTTATACATGCTTCACTTGTTCCTTTTGAGTGTTCACATATTATTTCAAGACTCGGGTCCTCTATAGAGATCCAGATTTGCTACTATATACCCTTTAGGGGCACATATACATATACATAAAATAAACGTTACTATATTACCCCATTGGGGGCATTATAAACATAACTTTTAGTTTGCTAGGTTATATATTTTTATACTCCACATCATAGATTTAGCATTTATTACATATTGATATTGATCATCCTATATTAAACATTGTTTTTGTAGACTAATACTACTATAGACTTAGATTATGTAAGTCTTTTCTATTATATATATTTATACCACATGCTTATGTATACTTTCATTTCTTGATTTACTATTCTAGATTTGATGGTGTATCTTTGCTTCTACATCTACTTGAGGTCATTTGAATATGCCATTTTTATATAGATCTAAGCTAATTCCTTTCATTATGTGTAGATTTGGACATGTACCCATGTCCTTATGTGTGCTTCTTGATTATGTATCCATAAATATGAACATGTCCTTTTATATATGATCTTTCATAGGAATAGTGACATGTGATCATGTACCTTATATTGTATTCCCCTTGGCTTAATTTACATGGCTTATATGTCTGTATGTATGCATCATGTCCATGACACTTGTCTCTTAATTGTTACATTCACATCTAGTTTCTGATGCCATGAGGGACCTCATACATCTCCCCTTACTCCTTGAGGGACTTGATGGACATCATGCCCCATAATCCTAGGTATTTTAATTTAATTATATTTAGATTTGATGTTCATATACATGATTAATATTATCACACTAAATTTGACCCTTGAATAAGTTGTTCAAGCCTCCTCACTTAGGTGATAGCATGGATACACCTCTAAGTTGTGAGTGACCTAATAAATGAGGTGAATCTCTAGATAGGGTTAACTCCCTTGATGATTCACCTTGAAACTATAAATAATCCTATTGATTTCTAGGGGGAGAGAGAGAGAGAGAGAGAGAGAGAGAGAGAGAGAGAGAGAGAGAGAGAGAGAGAGAGAGAGAGAGAGAGAGAGAGAGAGAGAGAGAGAGAGAGAGAGAGAGAGAGAGAGAGAGAGAGAGAGAGAGAGAGAGAGAGAAATTAAATAAAACAAGGTGGTAATGCACCAAATTATCACCCTACACTTGATTATACTACACTAATAACATGAATAAGTATTTAAACCTATCACACTAATTATATATGAGCCTCTAAGCATCAATATTTAAGTATGAAGGTGCAAACCAATACAATAACTAAGAGGGGATGATCAAGAGGTCTCATAGGAGACAATAATGAACCAATATCCACACTTAGTCAATGTAATACAATCTAACACACTCCATATGACCTAATAATATGATAACAACCTACAAATAGGTAAGGGGATAGGACAAATG